>JADHKJ010000148.1:0-16996 GCA_019925595.1 Grosmannia huntii
TAAGAAGGAAGGAAGCAGGCCTGTTTGCATAGATATCTTTCTTCTTCTTTAGCTTAGTTTTCAACCAGTTTAATTTACCCAACAGCGACTTCTCCCATTGGGCTGGATCCTCACACTGTCTGCCTCTAACTCGTTCGTTCCTAATTTCTTTAACTTTATATTCTTTGGTATCGTCTGCTTTGTATGTTGTTTCTAATTAGGTGTTTAGGTGTGCTAGTTTTAGTAGCGATATGTGGAACACTGGATGTATCCGTATATTAGTTAGTAGTGCTAACTTAAAGTTAGTGTTTAATAGTTTCCTTTCGATTTAAAATGGTCCGATTTTCTTATAGTCGAGTTTTTCGCTTAGTTGTTTCGTTTTTAGGTTTCTTCGAAGAAGATACACTTTATCTCCCTCCTTTAAGGTTAGTCCCTTAATCCTTAACTTGTTTGCATAGTGCGTTATGCGTTTTCGTACGAATTTAAGGTTTGTTTGTAGTTGTTCTTAGAGTTTTTAAATCTTATCCACTTGTTAAGTTGCCTTTAGTGCTTTGGTTTCTTTGTTTTCTTGTCTATAGGCTTTTAGTTTATAACTGTAGTTTGCGTAGAATAGTAGCATTTTTATAGTACTAGTAGTTGCGCTGTTGTAAGCGAACTATGCTAACGGTAGCTATTTAACCTAATCGTCTTATGGTTAGTTAACGTAGCATTAAAGGTATTGTTCTAGTATTTGGTTTAGTCGTTCTGTCTATCCATCTGTCTATAGGTGGTAAGCCGTAGATAGTTTGTGTTTTGTTCCGAGTTATGCTATAAGTAATTTTTAAAAGTTTAATGTAAATAGCTTGTTTTTATCTAATACTATTTCGTTTAGTAGACTGTGTTAATTAATAATGTTTTGTAGAAATGTGTATATAAGTTCTTTTGCGTTGCTAGCTTCCTTGTGCGGAATAAAGTATAAATACTTCGTAAGTTTATCTACTATTACCAGTATACTGTTATAAAAGGTCTTAGTTAAAGGTTCCTTTAATAGTAGTAGCTTAGTAATAAAGTTAAGACAAATCGATCCCTATGCTCGTGTTGGAATTAGTAGTGGTTTAAGTAATCTATAAGGTTTATATCTTTCCGTCTTAGTTTTCTCGCACGTATTGCATTTTGCTAGTATCTGTTCAATTTTCTTTTTAATTCCGAGGAAGTTGTAGGTTCGTCTAATCCTATTTATTATTGCTTTAATTCCCTAATGTCCGTAGGCTAAGGCTTTATAGAGTTGCTAAATTAGCCTTTCCTAAAGTGCCCATAGTACGTAGGTTTTATTGTTATACTTCCGAAGTTTATCGTTTATATTTTATATTGTTTAATTTTGTTTTTCCGTTATTATATTTCGTTGTGCCTTTGCAAGGTCTTCTAGCTATTTGTTATCTGCTAGTATTCGGTATGCTGCTAAAAGTTTCTTTCCTATAGTAAGATCTCCTTTTACTATAACTTAAAGTATCGTTTGTGCTTTTAGTAGTATATTCTATTAATAGTCTACGCGTTTGCTAAGTGCGTTAGCCTTGCTGTTTTTTAATCCTTTTTAGTACGTAATGCAAAAGTTAAATTGTAACAAGAATTCCGCCTATTTAGTCTATCTTTTATTAAGGACCTTAGTGGTTATAAACTGTGTTAGATTCTTATAGTCTGTATATACTTTAATCTCGTGTCTTACTTCGATTAGGTAGTGCTACTAGTCTTAAAATGCGTAGATAATTGCTATAAGTTTTTTATTGTAGATTAAATAGTTAAGTTTAGGTTTAGTAAGTTTTCTTAAGAAGAAGACTACTAGGTGCAGCTTTCCGTTCCTATCTCTTTAGCCTAACTATCCTTTAATTACAAAGTTTAATGCATTTGTTTTAATTTTGTATTCTTTTTCTAAGTCTGCCTTTATTAATACTAGTTCTTATATAATAAGGTCTTTAATTTTATTAAAAGCTGTTTATTCTTTATTAATCTATTTAAATATCTTATCCTTTTCCGTAAGTTTTATAAGTAGTCTTGCAATATTACTATAGCTTTTAATAAATTGTTTATAAAAGTTAGTAAATCTTAGAAATCCTTTAACTTCCGTAGTACTCGTAGGTGTAAGCCAAGTTTTAATAGCTTTAATCTTCGATTTTTGCATATAGATTTGTTTTAGTGTAATTGTAAATCCTAAATAGTCGACTTTTTAGGTGTAGAACCTGCTTTTATCTAGTTTAACTAAAGGTTTGCGTTTTACAGCTTTTATAGTATTTTCGTTACATGCTCCTTATATTGTTTAAGGGTTTCTAAGTAGATTAATATATCGTTAAGGTATGCAATTACAAAATCGTTTAAGTGTTTGCGCAATACCTAATTAATCATTTCTTAGAATAATGCCGGTGCGTTTGTTAGTCTAAAGGGTATAACTAAGTGCTCGTAGTGTCCGTAGCGTGTCCGAAACGCTATTTTCTATTCTTCTCCTTCCTTTATTTGTATAAGATTGTAGGCTCTTTTAAGATTTAATGCTGTAAACTATTTTACCTTTTAAAGTCTTTTGCGCAGCTTCCGGATAAAAGGCAATAGGTAACGATTCTTAATAGTAATATTATTAAGTTATTTGTAGTTTATGCATAGTCTTAGCTTTCCGTTTTTTTTAGGTACGAATAAAAGTGGATATTTTGCTAGTAACGTAAATCTTTAAATGTATCTTTTATTAAGATTCTTTATAAGGTACTCTTTAAGTACTTTAAGCTGTTCTTTGTTTAGCTTGTAAATCCGGTTAAATTTAGGATTAGTTCCTTTTTTTAATAGTATCTCGTAGTCTTAAATGCTGTGTTCCGGTAGTTTTGTTTCTAACTTGTTTTAAAATAGTTTGCTAAATTTCCTATATTCTAGTAAGATGTTCGTTAAGTCTTTACTGTTTTCTTTAGTAGCGTTTCCTACCATTTTAACATAGACTAAAGGTTTGTCCTTATCTTGTTTCCGTATTCAATAAGCCTTTAGTGCTTATTCTTACGTGCCTTTATTGTAAGGATCCAGCCCAATAAGAGAAGTCGCTGTTAGGTAAATCAAACTGGTTAAAAACTAAGCTAAAAAAGAAGAAGAAGAAAGATATCTACACAAACAGGCCTGCTTCCTCCCTTCTTATATACACGAGTGCTTTTTCCATCTCTTCCTAGCTCGATAGCTCGATGCTTCGAGTCTTCGATCCTGGCTCGATAGCTCGATGCTTCGAGCCTTCAATCCTTATCCGTATCGTCACAAGACTTCCAGACCGCCTGTGCTCCCATTGGTCCGTGGCAGCGCGTGCGCAAGATGGGCGCAATGTGCCAATTGGCGTGCGCCCAATTGGGTTTGGTCGGGTCGCGCGACAGGCCACGTGACACGGCCTACTGGTTGTTCCGAGCCGAGGGCGGAGCCGAGGACTTACACCGGGCTATAGCCCTTACATTTATATTCCTTTAATTTACGCGCAAGGCTCTTGCTTAACTTTTCTTCGTTAGCTAAATCTTTTTCCTCGTTGTATAAAGAAATCTGTTAAATTCGCTTGCGTAGTTTTATCTAACCATTTATAAAGGCTAAATTTCTGTTGTGCGCTTTCGTCTTATTCCTAATATTCTATTCCTTTATTAGGGTAGCGTTTTCCTATTAAATCTAGTCCGAGGGTTAGTTCTTCTTAACTAAGGTATTCCTAAGATTAGCTTATATATCGCTAAACCTGTAATGTTAAGAGATATTAGTTTAAGTCTTTCCTATATTAAGATAGGTAAATAATTAGTCTCCCTATTAACTATTCCGTCGTTATAAGATACGGCGTCTCCTTTAAAGGTATTAAGTCGATATAGTTCCTTTTTCCTTGTTATAAACCACACTATTTCCTCAGTAATAAACCTAGTAGTGTCAAAGGGTTTATGTAAGTAGGCAGGTTAAGGCCGCTTCGTATACAATACGTGTAGGCAGATCTCTATTATGCGTTGTTATCATTCTTCTAATGTAGCATAAGGCAGCGAGGCCTATTCAAGTGTTAAGACTAAATACTTAGATTAATTGCTAAAAAGCTATAAAAAGGAAAGTACTATCTAGGTAGTAGGGACTATAGTCTTATATACACGAGTGCTTCTTCTATCTCTTCCTTAGATTACCGTTAATTACCGTAGTAATAGTAATCACTCCTAATTACCGTAATTACAGTAATTACCGTAATTACTCCTAGTTATGTAATCGGGATCACTCTTAGTAATCCTGTGTAGGATCTCTTGTCCTTATCACGTAATCTCCAGACCGCCTGTGCTCCCATTGGTCCGAGAGCATTCTGCCGTGTGGAGCTTGTCTGGCTTCTTCTCCTGCTTGCCGTGTAATGTGGTTATCATATCTCTTAACCTTTATATAAGGGCATCTAGCTTGCCGCCTTGTTTGCTAGAACGGTAGAAAATTCGGAAGTTAAAACGGGATAAGAATTTAAACTAGCGAGCTTAACGACGGTTTAACTGCTTCGTTAATATAAAGTATTTTAGGTTGTAGTAGTTAGTAATAACTTTAATAGGCAAGGGTGCTTTTTTAAGCTTAAGGGCGCTATTCTTTAAAATATTTAATAATAGCTAAGAGTTTTTTATTGTAAATCTTATAATTACATTTAGCTGTAAAGTGTTTCTTTGAGTAAAAGGCAATAAGACAGAGGATGCTATTATTATTATATTAAGATATAATACCGGCAAAAATGTAGTTAGAAGCATTAGTTTTAAGGATTATATCCTTATCCTAGTTAAAATAGGCTAGTACCGGGGCAGTAAAGAAGTAGTTGTAAGGATCTAGCCTAATGGGAGAAATCACTGTTAGGTAAATTAAATTAGTTGAAAACTAAGCTAAAGAAGAAGAAAGATATTTACGTAAACAAGCCTGCTTCCTTCCTTCTTAAATAACTCCCTCCCTCCCTTCGTAATCCACTAAGTCCTATCTTACTAGCCCCTGCCTCTTGCCCGTATAAGTTACCGGCGGGCATAGGGTGGGGTAGTCCGTAGCTAAGAGGTAGGGGTCTAGGGGGGGGTAAGAGTCTTTGGGTTTCTGCGTTTATCGGGGTGTTGCGTCATAGGCTCTGGCGGGATGTGTTACGTGGTGGGTCGCGTGACACGGCCGACTGGTTGCGTCATAGGCTCTCGCGGGATGTGTTACGTAGTGGGTCGCGTAACACGGCCGACTGGTTATTCCAAGCCAAGGGCAGAGCCGAGGACTTACACCGGGCCATAGCCCGTCACAGTAGTCTTTTAAGGTTTAAAAGGCAACCTCGCAGGTAGAGTCCTAAAGGAACGGAATATTTTTCTTTGTAAGGCGGGTTAGAGGGGCTACTAGGCCTAAGAAGTCGCGGATAAAGCGGCGGTAAAAGTTGCTAAAGCTAAGGAAGGCTTGCACATTAGTTAGGCAGTCAGGGGTCGGCTATTAGCGGACGGTAGCGACCTTCGCAGGGTTTATACGGATGCCGTTACAGCCGACAATTAGGCTAAGAAACTTTGTTTTAGTGTAGTAAAATTTGCATTTTAAAGCTTTCGCATACAGGCTAGCTTAGCGGAGGCGTTTAAGTATAGCGCAGACATTTCCGGTATATTCTTTTTAAGTGCGGCTATAAATTAGGATATTGTCTAAAAAGGCAGTGTAAAACAAGTCTAGGTATTCTTAAAAGGAAGAATTAATATACCGCTAAAATAAAGACGCGGCCCTTATTAAGCTAAACGGCATTACTAAACTCTTAAAGAGTTTAAAGTAGGTATAGAAGGCAGTTAGATACTCTTCTCCTTTTGTTATACAAAGGTTGTTAAATGCTAAGACAATATTAATCTTTAAAAAGTAACGCATTTTAAACAGGTTGTTTAGGATCTCCTTAATTAGCAAAAGCAGGTATTGGTCCTTAATAGTAATAGCGTTTAAGGCATATTAGTTAACGTAGAATCGAAGTCCGCCGTCGGACTTTTTAACAAACAAGATAAGGAAAGCAACAAAGGATAAGCTAAGGCGGATAAATCTTTTCCAAAGGTTCTTATTAAGCTACTCCTAAAGTGCTTAGAGCTTATCGCAGAATATAAAGTATAGCGGGCTAAAGGGCAAAGCGGCGTCCTTTATTAAAAGGATGTAGTAGTTTATAAGTTAGTATAAGGGTAGCTTCTTAGCTTTGCAGAGCAAAAAGACGTTAGCAAAGTTAGTTAACTTAGCCGGCAAGCGCACAAGGTAGGCCTCGGTTATTTTAAGCGAGTTTAAAACGCAGTTAATCTCTTCCAATATAAAGACAAACAGACGGCAGTTAGCGCGGCGGGCATAGGCTGCAGCGCCTTCCTTTAAGATCGAAGTAGCGTTTATATAGCAAAGTGCCACGGGTTAGGCCGGCAGGTTACAAGGTCGGTCTCTTTAAGGAATATTGTAAAGGGCCTAAAGCTTCTCTAGCCGTCCTAAAACGTTACAGTAGTAGCGGCAATATTTACTATTAAAGGTAATAAAGTGCTTAGTAAAACGGACGGTTAGGTTGTACTGCTTTAGCTACGGCATACCTAACATAATCGAGTAGTAGACTAGTTATATAATAAAAAACAAAACGTTCTTTTAGCAGTAGTCGTTAATGCAAAGGCGGGCACGGACGTAGTGCGTATATTAGCCGGCCTTAGCAAACCTTCCTTATAAACCTTAATCTTAAACGAGGAACGAAGCGGGTACGTTAATAGTTAGTGTTAAGACGCCTAAGCAAAGTCGATAAAGGCCTTACCCTTAGCACTATAGTCGGCAAGGGCGTACGTAGGAAACAAGCGGTCCTTTAAAGACAGCGCGGCAAAAAGGATTATAAGATCTAAGCGCTAGTTATATTCCTCCTTAATAGGGAGTTTATAAGCGGCAGCGGTAGAAATGTAAAGGCGTATAATTATAATTATGCAAGAGGATTCCCCTTAAATGCAACTTAATCTAAGTAGGCTCTTTTTTTCAACGAGCAGCTAAAGTAGTCGGACTAAAACGAAGAAGGTAAGCGGTAGTAGCGACGGAAGCTAAAAGAGAAAGACTGTTACGGACCGCTATAACAGCCTAAGGCTCCTACCTGCTCGGTGCCTCTCTCCCTCCCCATTGGAAGAGACTGCGCAAGCGCCTACCTAAGGCTCCCACTTAAGACCCACTCCTAAAGTACTGCCACTGCATACCGCTCTAGTAAATATATATCCACGAAGAATCCTGCATCCGAAACGTAGCTCCTTAAGCTACGTCTTCGTTAACAACCTAACCCTGCCTGCACCTTTGTAGAAGACTAGCCATTTTAAATATACCTTTCTATCCCGAATCCCGGCCCCGCCTACCTGTCCGCCTGCCTGTCTGTAACACTACGTAGCTCCTTCTTATAGGCGCCGCTAAGATGCTTAAACCGCTTTCCCCTCTAGTTATACCCTTAAGCGTCGACGAGTACGCTTACTACTTTGCGGACTACTTAGATAAATGGTTCGAATACTTTAGCGCAATATACACCCGAATTTAGGTGTAGGGAAAGGAATTGGCTTTCCTTTACGCTTAAATTTAAGAGTAGAGAGATGATTTAACCGCTGTTTGCAGGCAAGCTATACTTTTATAGACGCAGCTTGGCTAGTCTTAGGCTAAAGCTACGAAGGCTAAGATTGAAGCTGCCGTAGTAACTTGGCTTGCTATACTCTTTATGCCGACCCTGTCTTTTGCCTAATTAATTCCTTCCGTTATATATACTTTAAAAGACTCGGTATAGATTCTAAACCTTGCCGCTACCCTTAAACGCCTTTTAACTCGCCTCTTTAAATGACTGCCGAACCTCGATAAGTTTAATAGAACCGCCTTTAACCTTCGCTGCTTTATAACCTAAATTTAACGGAAACTAACTGTAAACTGCGACCGTTACTTAACGCTTGCTGCCTGTGTAGCTTATATCTCCGACCGCTTAAAAGGCGTTGCTTACGCTTAAGTACTGCTATACCTTAAAGACTTAACCTGTGTAACGGACTTTAAACAAATCTTAACGCTTTTAGATAAAGCGTATAGAGATTTAGACCGTGTTAACCGGGCTTAAAGAGACTTATACTAACTATAGTAAAATAATAAGGACTTTAACGCTTACTTAGCCAAGTTTTAACGTTTAGCCTTAGAAGGAGAGATAGAAGAGTTTAGTCTTTCCCCCTTTTTAGAAAACAGCCTATCTTAAGAGCTTTAAAATATACTCCTTTATACTATTCCGCCGTCCTTTAAATTCGCCGCGTTTGCTTCCTTTTTACAAGACTTAGATAGCCGCTAACGCTAATATAACGCCTAAACTATAGGGCGCAGCCTGCGCCCTAAACCCCTCGCTAGCCGGTTGCCGGCATAAAGCCTAACCCTAAATTAAATTAATGCTGCCGCACCTTTCTCTAACCCTAACGCTATAAACCTATCCTACTAGCGCTATACTAACCGTTAGGCGAATAAGGAATGTTTCCGTTGCAGATTTAAGGATTACTTAATCGCTTAATGCCCTTACCCTAATACCCGCTAACTCTGTTTAGCCTACCTACTACACTTTGTTTCCCTGTCCCGCTTTTCCTGCTCCCGTCGCCGCCACCGCTTACCTTCTTCGTCCTAGTCTAACCACTTTAGCCGCTCGTTAAAGAAAGAAGCCTACCTAGATTAAGTCGCGTTTAAGGGGAATCTTCTCGCGCAATTACAATAACACGCTTTTGCATTTTTACCGCCGCCGCTTATAAACTCCCTATTAAGGAGGAATATAACTAGCGCTTAAATCTTATAATCCTTCTTGCCGAGCTATCTTTAAAGAACCGCCTGCTTCTTACGTACGCCTTTGCCGACTATAGTGCTAAGGGCAAAGCCTTTATCGACTCTGCCTAAGCGTCTCGACACTAACTACTAACGTACCCGCTCCGTTCCCCGTTTAAAATTAAGGTTTTTAACGGAAGGTCTGCTAAGGCCGGCCAATGCATGTACTACGTCTATGCCCGCCTCTATATTAACGACTACTGCTAAAAGAACGTCCTGTTTTTTATTATACAACTAGCCTACTACTCGATTGTGTTAGGTATGCCGTGGCTAAAGCAGTATAACCTAACCGTCCGTTTTGCTAAACACTCTATTACCTTTAATAGCAAATATTGCCGCTACTACTATAACGTCCCGGAACGGCTGAAGAAGCTTTAGGCCCTTTATAACATCCCTTAGAAAAACCAATCCTGCAACCTGCCGGCCTAACCCGTAGCACTTTGCTATATAAACGTTACCTTTATCTTAAAGAAAGGCGCCGCAGCCTACGCCTGCCGCGCTAACTGCCGTCTGTTTATCTCTACATTAGAAGAGATTAACCGCGTCTTAGAATCGCCTAAAATAACCGAGGCCTACCTTATACGCTTGCCGGCCAAGTTAGCTAACTTTGCTAACGTCTTCTTACCCTGTAAAGCTAAGAAGCTGCCCCTACACCGACCTATAAACTACTATATCCCTCTAATAAAGGACGCCGCTTTACCCTTTAGCCCGCTATACTCTATATCCCGCGACAAGCTCCGAGCACTTTAGGAGTAGCTTAATAAAAACCTTCGAAAAGGATTTATCCGCCCTAGCTCGTCCCCTATTGCTTCCCCTATCTTGTTTGTTAAGAAGTTTAATAGCAGACTTCGATTCTACGTTAACTACCGTGCTTTAAACGCTGTTACTATTAAGGACTAATACCTACTTCCGCTAATTAAGGAGACCCTAAATAACCTATTTAGAATGCGTTACTTCTTAAAAATTAATATTGTTTCGGCATTTAACAACCTTTGCATAACGGAAGGAGAGGAGTACTTAACTGCCTTTTATACCCGCTTTAAACTCTTTAAGAGTTTAGTAATGCCGTTTAGCTTAACAAAGGCCCTATCTTTATTCTAGCGGTATATTAATTCTTCCTTTTAAGAATACTTAGACTTGTTTTGTACTGCCTTTTTAGACGATATTTTAATTTACAGCCGCACTTAAGAAGAACATACCAAACATGTCTGCGCTATACTTAAACGCCTTCGCTAAGCTAGCCTGTATATAAAAGCCTCAAAATGTAAATTTTACTGCACTAAAACAAAGTTTCTTAGCCTAATTGTCGGCCGCAACGGCATCCGTATAAACCCTGCGAAGGTTACTACCGTCTGCTAATAGCCGACTCCTAACTGCCTAACTAATATGCAAGCCTTCCTTAGCTTTAGCAACTCTTACCGCCGCTTTATCCGCGACTTCTCGGGCCTAGTAGCCCTCTTAACCTGCCTTATAAAGAAAAATGTTCCGTTCCTTTAGGACTCTACCTGCAAGTCCGCCTTTTAAACCTTAAAAGACTACTTCTCTACTGCCTTAGTACTAGCTTATTTTAACTAGGATAAGGATGTAATCCTTAAAACTAATGCTTCTAACTACGTCTCCGCCGGTGTTATATCTTAGTATAATAATAATAGCATCCTCCGTCTTATTGCCTTTTACTTAAAGAAACACTTTACAGCTAAATGTAATTATAAGATTTATAGTAAAAAACTCTTAGCTATTATTAAATGTTTTAAAGAATAGCGCCCTAAGCTTAAGGGAGCACCCTCGCCTATTAAAGTTATTACTAACCACTGCAACCTAGAATACTTTATATTAACAAAGCAGTTAAACCGTCGTTAAGCTTGCTAGTCTAAATTCTTATCCCGTTTTAACTTCCAAATTTTCTACCGTCCCGGCAAACAAGGCGGCAAGCCGGATGCCTTTACACAAAGGTTAGAAAACCTCCCTAAGAAAAGGGATAAAAAACTCCTACACTAAAGCTAAACCGTCCTAAAGTTACACAACCTACTACCTAAGAAAAAGCTATTAAGACTCCGGTTTAACCAGATTATGCTTCCGCCAACTCTGCGAAAACTGTTCTGCCTTACATACGAATCTAACCTAGTCTTGCACGCCGCTTTAGTCGCTATACATAGCGCCGACTCCGATAACCCCGTCTACTAACTACCGACACTTACCCTTATTTGCAAAGGTTACCTGCATGTTTAGGACCGCATGTATGTCCCTAACTATAATGCTTTAAAGGCTAAGCTTCTTTGCCTTTGCTATAACTCCCTTGTCTTTAGCCATCCCGGCAGATTTAAGATATATAATCTCTTATCTTAGGAATACTACTGGCCAGGTATAGCTAGTTATATCGCCCGCTAGGTCTGCAAGTGCTATACATGCCGAAGGGCTACCCCGTTTTGTAACGGCTAGAATGGCTTGCTTTGCCCCTTACCGATCCCCGACTAAGCTTAGCGTAATATTTCTGTGGATTTTATTATGCACCTGCTAAAGAGTTATAGTTATAATGCGATTATAGTTATAGTTAACCGCTTAACGAAAATGCGTTACTTAATCCCTTACTATAAAACCTATAGTGCTAAGGACGCAGCCTATCTATATTTAAAGCATATTTAAAAGCTACACAGTCTGCCATCTTCTATAGTCTTTAACAAAGGGCCGCAATTTATTGCCAAGCTTTAGCAAAGCCTCGCTTAAATCCTAAAGATTAATTCTGCTTTATCCTTTACCCACTACCCTAAAACTAACGGCTAAACTAAAAGAATAAACTTTATTTTAAAACAGTACCTGCGCGCTTATATAGCGTATCTGCAAGATAACTAGGATAAGTAGTTACCCTTTGCTAAGTTTGCCGGCAACGCTTATTACTTTAAAACTACTAGCATGTCCCCGTTCTTTGCTAACTATAGCTTTTAGCCCTAGATAGGCTTTAATCCCGTCTCTAATCTGCCTTATACTGCACAGTCCTAAAATGCCGCCGCCTTCGCCGCTAAGATGCAAGAGATCTTAAACCTAACCTGCAACGAAATAGCGATAACCCAAAACCTACACAAAAAACAAGCTAACCAACACTAACGCCCGCCTTAACAGTTTAGACTAAACGATATAGTATAGTTAGACGCCCAAACGATCCGCACTGCCCGTCTACAAAAGAAGCTCGATAAAAAAAACCTTAGCCCCTTTTGCATTTCTAAGGTAGTTAGCTTACATGCTTACAAACTTAACCTGCCTGCCTTTATAAGGATTTACCCTATCTTCTATATCTCCCGCCTTCGTTCAACTCTCTCTTATCCTATAGGGAGCGATTGTATAATTAGGTGATAGCCTGCTTGCTTAAGGCACCTACCTGCTCGGTGCCTTTCTCCCTCCCTATGGGGAGAGACTGCGCAAACGCCTACCTAAGGCTCCCACTTAGGACCCACTCCTGGAGTACTGCCACTGCACACCGCTCTGGTGAATATATATCTACGAAGAATCCTGTATCCAAAACGTAGCTCCTTAAGCTACGTCTTCGTTAATAACCTAACCCTGCTCGCACCTTTGTAGAAGACTAGCTATTCTGAATATACCTTTTTGTCTCGAATCCCGGCCCCGCCTACCTGTCCGCCTGCCCGTCCGTGACAAAACCTACGTACTATAGGCACTTTAGGAAAGGCTAATTTAGCAACTTTATAAAGCCTTAGCCTACGGATATTAGGGAATTAAAGCAATAATAAATAGGATTAAACGAACTTATAACTTCTTCGGAATTAAAAAGAAAATTGAATAAATATTAGTAAAATGCAATATGTGTAAGAAAACTAAGACGGAAAGATATAAACCTTATAAATTACTTTTAACATAAGTATAAGGATCAATTAGTCTTAACTTTATTACTAAGCTACTACTATTATAGGAACCTTTAACTAAGACCTCTTACAATAGTATACTAGTAATAGTAAACAAACTTATAAAGTATTTATACTTTATTCTGTATAAGAAAGCTAGCAACGTAAAAGAACTTACGTATACATTTCTACAAAACATTATTAGTTAACATGGTCTACTAAACGAAATAGTATTAAACAAAAACAAGCTATTTACATTAAACTTTTAAAAATTACTTACAGTATAACTCGGAACAAAATACAGGTTATTTATAGCTTACTACCTATAAACAAATAAATAAACAAAACAACTTAACTAAATACTAGAACAATACATTTAATACTACGTTAACTAACTATAAGATGATTAGGTCAAATAGCTACCGTTAGCATAGTTTGCTTACAATAGCGTAACTACTAATACTATAAAGATGTTACTATTTTACGCAAACTACGGTTATAAACTGAAAGCCTATAAACAAAAAATCAAAAAAACTAAAGCACTAAAGGCAATTTAACGAGTAAATAGAATTTAGAAACTCTAAGAATAACTACAAACAAACCTTAAATTTGTACGAAAACGCATAACGCACTATGCAAACAAGTTAAGGATTAAGGGACTAACCTTAAAGGAGGGAGATAAAGTGTATCTTCTTCGAAAAAACCTAAAGACGAGACGACTAAACGAAAAACTCGACTATAAGAAAATTAGACTATTCTAGATTAAAAAGAAGCTGTTAAACACTAACTTTAAGTTAGCACTACTAACTAATATACAGATACATCCAGTATTCTATATATTGCTACTAAAACTAGCACATAATTAAAAACAACATATAAAGCAAACGATACTAAAGAATACAAAGTCAAAGAAATTAGGAACAAACGAGTTAAAGATAGATAGAAAGAATATTTAGTAAAATAAAAGACTTATTTAAAAACAGAAAATATATACAAGCTAGTTATAAACTTAACAAACGCTTAACAGATTCTTTAAGATTAACCTAACACCTAAGAAATTACGCTAAAAAACAACTCGGAAGCTAGCAAGGCATCCTAAAGGCTTTTAAGCTAGACTAAATCTTTAACGCACTCCTTTAGGCATGCAGCAACTCCCTTTTTCTATAGCTATAAAACTTAGCAGCCGCTAGCCTTCGTCTTAGCTATTAGCCGTCTTACTTTAAGGCCTCTCGCACAATTATTATCCTAAAACCTAGCAAGACTGCGTAAGAGAAATAAGAATCAAAAGAATAGCGCTTAATCGCATTTTTTAGCACCGTTAACAAAGTTATTAAAATTATTATAGCCCGCCGGCTTGCTTAAACGGCAAAAGAGAACCACCTCTTTTTAAAAGGCTAAATAAGCAACAAACGCTACTAGTTAACCAAGCTTGCTGCCTACCTTTTTACCAACGCTATACAAAGCGCGTAGGGCAACAGTAATACAGCATCTTTCTTCTAGCTAAATATACAAGGCGCTTTTAATAATATCTATTACGGATAGCTTATCTATACCCTATACACGCTCTACCTTTCGGTCTAAATAATTAACTAAGTTACTAGCTGCCTAAAAGATTAAACGACGGCACTCGCCTTTAACGGTAAAACGGCTCCGGTGCAAACTATGCTAGCTAGCGTTTTATAAAGGTTGCCGCTATTACCGATCCTATTTATCCTTTTTACTATACCGCTTTACTATAACCTCCTTTAATACCGCCGGATTATTACCTTTAAATTCGCAGACAACACTAGCCTCCTTACAAGCGGTGCTACAATAAAGTACTACTGCTTTATCCTCCGGAAAACGTAGCGCACAATTTTAAAGTAGGCGCGGCCGCAAGGCGTTGTATTTAAGCCAGCTAAAAGCAAGCTACTTTACTTCTTACGTACCTATACAGCCTTAATAACAACGCTTACACTTAACAAGACTACGGTCCTTACCCTACGCAAGTTAACTCGCTTCTTAGGCATTTAGCTTAATAGAAAGCTACTTTTTTAAAGCACGTTAAGTAAATAAAACGCCGCCTTACTACGTAAAGCTATGCCCTTACAAGACTTACCAAAAAGACTTAAAGCTGCACGCTTTTATAGGCCTGCACAATTTACACGGCAGTGCTCTAAAGCATAGCAGCCTACAGTGCAAGTATCTTTCCCTTAAAGACGGGCAACCGCCAACTAACAATCTCCCTTAACACTATATTCTATAGCTACCTCTGCACTGTTATCGAAGCCTATCAATCTACACCTATCTATCTTCTACACTTTAAGGCTAGAATACCTCCGTTAAACCTATACCTAGCCTACTGCCGCGCCGTCTTCTTATCCCGGCCAGATTACTAAGCGAAAGCCTAAGCTATCCAGTACGCAGTCTGCAAACCCTAGCCATTTACTAACTACTACCCGTCTACTCCCGCCTTATCTCTACCGCCTACCCTCAAAGAGACGGACTAAACCACCGTTACCGACCAATAAAGGGCTCTCTAGCAACAAAACGCTAAAAAAAAGGCCGCTCCGCAAGATCCCCCGCAGCATAAACACCATATTGGTCGGCTAAAGCCGTATAACATCGCCACCTCCACCTAACGAAGGCTAAGAGCAGCCTCCTTACGCAAATCTAAACAGGCTATATCGGCCTTCGTGCATACCTTTACCGGCAAGGCGCCGTAGACTCGCTAACATGCGTGTGCGGCACTAAAGACGAGACCCCGACCTACGTCCTCTTAGAATGCGCAGCAACACCCTTAAAACCGCTAAACTAGCTACAAACACTAACGGACCTAGACTGCCGCCTACAAACGGGCCTTACAGCCTGGCTACTGCTTCGCTAGCTTATGCGGAGCGGGAGGCTTCCGGAATACTGCCTAGCTAGGGAGCTAGAAAGGTTACCGACGCCGGCGTAGACGATACCCTTACCTACTTCTATTAACCTCGCTGGCTTTGTCTTTTATTTTTTACCTTGCCGCGCTTTTGCTTAGTTGTTTAATAGTGGCTACTTACGGCTTACTGTATACGCCTTAGTTAGAATACACACTACCTAGATTTATAATAGTTTTTTCTTTAGAGGGTTTTATTTAGCTAGTTGCTAATAGTTAGGACTGGCTAAAAAAGGCAGATAATAATAATAATAATAATAGTAGTAGAATAAAACCGGCTCTCAAACACTTTAATCATCTACAACGCACCAAGTATCATACAAACATCTTCTAAATACGCATTGTCTATCGATCACACCCGTTACTGCTACCGGCATGCCCGCCGCCGCGTCTAAAACGCTTCGCACCGCTACGGCGCGGCAACGCAGCACTCCCGCTTTGCCTCCCCCAACGGCCACAAAGCGCGCACAACCCCCGACGGCTAATAGCTCAGTACTAACCATCAGCCCGCCCCCCCGTCCTACGAGCAACGCTATCGTCGTCTTCGACGAACCGCAGCGGTCCCTAACTAAGCGCAGCCGCACGGCTGCTAAAACGCCGGCCGCACCCTTTACACCGCTAGAAAACAATACTACGCCTACTACCCTCCAAACCACTACACCGCTGACTAACGACGTCCTTAAAGATGTCGCTAAGATTTGCGGCATCTTACATAGCCACGCGGACGCCCTTAGCACCGCCCTTTCGATTGTGTATAAGGCGAACTACGATGTGGGCACTGCCGTTAACACTATCCTTTAACGGCTTTTTTATACGATTATATCCTAGGCGCTCCGTCTTACTACGGCGTCGCCCTCGACTACTACGGCTGTGCCGGCCACCGACTACTACCCACCCTTTATATACGCGGCTAAGCTTTTTGCACTTAAAACTAACCCCTTGTTACAATAAACAACTAAACACTACGGCAACCCTAGTCCTATATTTACTATAGCAACGAAACTACCGCTACGTAAGGAGGTTATTCTTTATACTAGCCGTATAATAGCACCGCCGTTTAGCGAGACTATCGTTAAAGCTATTAAGTTGGCTGCTAAGCACTGTGTAAAAGCTATTAGCGTGCGACGTCTCTTAAGCGGTAATAGCGCCGTCGTCTTTCTAAGCGGATTAGACCGCTAGTTTATTAAGGATACGACTTGGGCTAAAGCCCTTAACATAAACATAACAATTACAGGCCTAAAAGTTGTTATACGCAGCGTACTAACAAATACGCTTTGCTAAGATCTTTGCACTAAACTAAACACACTTTGCCCGGTCCTTTAAGCGCGCTTAATGTAAGGATCCAGCCCAATAAGAGAAGTCGCTGTTAGGTAAATCAAACTAGTTAAAAACTAAGCTAAAGAAGAAGAAAGATATCTACACAAACAGGCCTGCTTCCTCCCTTCTTATATACACGAGTGCTTTT
>JADHKJ010000149.1:0-16688 GCA_019925595.1 Grosmannia huntii
AAGGGAGGAAGCAGGCCTGTTTGTGTAGATATCTTTCTTCTTCTTTAGCTTAGTTTTCAACCAGTTTGATTCACCCAACAGCGACTTCTCCCATTGGGCTGGATCCTTACATTTACAACCACTAAGGTCCTTAACAAAAGACAGACTAAATGGGCAGAATTCTTATTGCAATTTAACTTTTACATTACGTACCGAAAAGGATCGGAAAACAGCAAGGCTAACGCACTTAGCAAACGCGTAGACCATTAACAAGACGTACCACTAAAAGCATAGACGATACTCTAAGTTATAGCAAAAGGAGATCTTACTATAGGAAAGAAACTTTTAGCAGCATACCGAATACTAGTAAACAACGAATGGCTAAAAGACCTTGCAAAGGTATAACGGAACATAACCACGGAAGAATAAAATCAAACAACACAAAACACAGACAACAAACTCCGAAAGTATAACAACAAAACCTACGTACTACGAGCACTTTAGAAAAGGCTAATTTAGCAACTTTATAAAGCCCTAGCCTACAGACATTAGGGAATTAGAGCAACGATAAATAGGATTAAACGAACCTACAACTTCCCCGGAATTAAAAAGAAAATCGAATAAACACTAGCAAAATGCAACACGTGTAAAAAAACCAAAACGAAAAGACACAAACCTTATAGATTACTTAAACCACTACTAATTCTAATACAAGCATAAGGATCGATTAGTCTTAACTTTATTACTAAGCTACTACTATCGAAGGAACCTTTAACTAGGACCTCTTACGACAGCATACTGGTAATAGTGGACAAACTTACGAAGTATTTATACTTTATTCCGTACAAGGAAGCTAGCAACGCAAAAAAACTTGCGTATACATTTCTACGAAACATTATTAGTTAACACGGTCTACTAAACGAAATAGTATTAGACAGAGACAAGCTATTTACATTAAACTTTTAGAAATTACTTACAGTACAACTTGGAACAAAACACAGATTATCCACGGCTTACTATCTACAGACAGATAGATAGACAAAACGACTTAACTAAATACTAAAACAATACCTTCAATGCTACGTTAACTAACCACAAAACGATTAGGTTAAATAGCTACCGTTAGCATAGTTTGCTTACAATAGCGCAACTACTAGTACTATAAAGATGTTACTATTTTACGCAAACTACGGTTATAAACTAAAAGCCTACAAATAAGAAAACAAAGAAACCGAAGCACTAAAGGCAATTTAACGAGTAGATAAGATCTAAAAACTCTAAGAACAACTACGAATAAACCTTAAATTCGTACAAAAACGCATAACGCACTATGCAAACAAGTTAAAGATTAAGGGACCAACCTTAAAGGAGGAAGATAAAGTGTATCTTCTTCGAAGAAACCTAAAAACGAAACGACTAAGCGAAAAACTCGACTACAAGAAAATCGGACCATTCTAGATTAAAAAGAAGCTGTTAAACACTAACTTTAAGTTAGTACTACTAACCAACATGCAGATACACCCAGTATTCTACATATCGCTACTAAAACCAGCACACCCAGACACCCGATTAGAAACAACATACGAAGCAAACGATACCAAAGAATACAAAGTCGAAGAAATTAGAAACGAACGAGTTAGAGGCAGATAGAAAGAATATCTAGTAAAATGAAAGAACTATCCAGAAGCAAAAAACACATAGAAGCTAGTTACGAACTTAACGAACGCTTAACAAATCTTTTAGGATTACTACTAACAACGCCCTAACCCAACACCTTAGAAATCACACTAGAAAACGACTTGGAAGCTAGCAGGGCATCCTAGTCAACCTCGGAAACAACCGGAACAGCGGTAGGCGCGGCAGGCTTAACAACTGCAGCGGCCTCGCGCTCTTAGCGCTCCAACTTATCCAACTCCTTAAGCGTCTAAATGCTACGCTTAAGCATTCAAGAAACGCGCTCAGAAAACTCCTTCTTCTAACAAGACAAACGAAGGACCTTCGCCTGCCACTTCATCGACTCTTCCAAGGCCTCGGTCAACTTAGCCTCTACCCTCTAGTTAGCTTTTACTAAACGGTCGACCTAAACCGAAGAAAGACTAAAGACATCGCAACCACCCTAGTTAGCGGCCACACACGCCTTACAACGGGTTAAGTTAACCACGGAAGCACAACACGCAGTTTTTTAACGCTTACAACGAGTACAAGGCGGCATGTTTACCGCACAAGCAGAAACAAAAGAAAGAAGGTTCGCACGCTGTTAAACCTTCCGAGAACGAAGAATGCGACCGCTAGACACACGGTTAGACATCGTCACAAAAGGAAAAGAGGATGCAGGAGGAAAGACTTACTTTAAGGACAAAGTATAGGAGGAGGGAGGTAATGTGATAACCACATTATACGGCAACGGAAGAAGAAGCTAAACAAGCCCTATACGGCAGAAAGCACACGAACTAATGAGAGTATAGGCGGTTTAAAGATTATGTAACAAGAAGAGTAATCCCGCACAGGATTTAAGAGTGATCCAGATTACGTAATCAGACGATAAGCAGATAAGGATCGAAGACTTAAAGTGCGATCCCTCGAGCCAGGATCGAAGACTTAAAGTGCGATCCCTTAAGCCAAGATTAAAGACTTAAAGTGCGATCCCTTAAGCCAAGGAAAAGATGGAAGAAGCACTTGTGTATATAAGACTACAGTCCCTACCACCTAAATAGAACTCTCCTTCTTACAGCTCTTTAGCAATTAATCTAAGTATTTAGTCTTAACACTTAAATAGGCCTCGCTGCCTTATACCACATTAAAAGAACAACAACAACGCACAACAGAGATTTGCTTACACGTATTGTACACGAAGCGGCCTTGACCTGCCTACTTATATAAACCCCTTGACACTACTAGGTTTATTACTAAGGAAATAGTGTGGTTTATAATATTTAGTAAGATAGTAGTAGCGGCCTTTAAGGTGCTTAAGTTTTTAAAAAGGCGTAGTTATAGCTAAAGTGTTTTAATATATACTAGTTACTTAGTTTACTATTTACTATCTTTACTATTTCTTTTATAAAGATAAAGAAAAGAAAGGTAAGTTTTTTAACGTAGTTTTTATTAAAGCAGTACTAACTAAAGCTATAGTAGTTAATTAAGGGATAAAACGTATATACTTTAAAAATTTATAAGTAGTAATTAAATTTAGTAGAGTTAAGAAAGATATATATAGCTTGTATATTTAAGAAGACTTTAAGTATAGTTAATAATAAAGGGCTGTTTATAAGGATCTAGCCTAGTAGAAGAAGTTACTATTAGGTAAATTAAACTAGTTAAAAACTAAGCTAAAGAAGAAGAAAGATATTCGTACAAATAAGCCTGCTTCCTTTCCTCTTAAGTAGCTACCTTCCTCCTCCTTTCTTCTCTACCGACAAGGTCTTTTCTTACTAGTTCCTACTTCTTGTAAGGATCCAGCCCAATGGGAGAAATCACTGTTGGGTAAATCAAACTGGTTAAAAACTAAGCTAAAGAAGAAGAAAGATATCCATACAAACAGGCCTGCTTCCTCTCTTCTTATATACACGAGTGTTTCTTTCATTTCTTCCTAGATCGCTTAGATCGCAAACTTAGGTTGCGATTCCTACGATCCTTGCGATCCTTATCCGTATCGTCACGTAACTTCCAGACCGCCAGTGCTCCCATTAGTCCGTGGCAGCGTGTGCGCAAGATGGGCGCAATGTGCCAATTGGCGTGCGCCCAATTGGGTTTGGTCGGGTCGCGCGGCAGGCCACGTAACACGGCCTACTGGTTGTTCCGAGCTAAGGGCAAAGCCGAGGACTTACACCAGGCTATAGCCTATCACAATAGCCCCCTCCCTTCTCTACGGGGGGGGTGTAGGAAGGTTCTCCTTAAAGGCTTTACATGCTGCTGTGTCGAGGAGGTTTGACAATGGTTCCTAGGTAGGGCTAGGGTAGCCGATCCACTTAACTAAGACTTGGTAGCCGCGGCCGCGCTTTTTAAATTGAAGAATCGATTCGACTAGGTATTCTCTTGCGCCGTGGTCTGCATTGGCGGCTAGGGGCAGAATGGGGGGGGGGTATGGTTAGGGGTAGTCTGAGAGGGGAAGGGGTTTTCGAGGGCGCGGCGAAGCAGATTAACGTAGAATACCGGGTAAATCCTAAGGGGGGTATTAAGCTTAACTGTATAAGACCCGACTAAGCCGATAACCTTAAACGGCAGACTAACCTAGTCTAGTTTTTTTAAGGGGCGGGCCGTCTTAACGTTTTTTAAACGTAAGAAGACTTTGTCCCTTACTTAGTAAGATTTAGAAGCTTGTTGTAACTTGTTAGCACAGTGCTTTTAGGTTTCTTAGGCGTTAGCTATAGCTGCTTAAGCAAAATTAAAGAGGTCTTTCTATTTCGCTAGCTAAAGACGGCCCTGCTTTGCCGGAGAGAGGGGGGAGCTATAGTGTAGATCCGGGGGTAAGGAAAGGACGGGAAAGTGGTAGCTATAGGTAAGGAAGAAGGGGGATAAGCTGGTAAACGACGACGTTTGGGAATTTAGTGCTATTATAGCGCTAGAAAGGAGGGAGGCCTAGTTATCTTAAAAGAAAGAGGTGTAAATGCGTAGAAACTGTAAGGATTTAGCCTAATGGGAGAAGTCGCTGTTAGGTGAATTAAACTGGTTAAAAACTAAACTAAAGAAGAAGAAAGATATCTACGTAAACAGGCCTGCTTCCTTCCTTCTTAAATAACTCTCTCCCTCCCTTTGTAATCCACTAGGTCCTATCTTACTAGCCCCTGCCTCTTGCCCGTATAAGTTACCGGCGGGCATAGGGTGGGGTAGTCCGTAGCCAAGAGGTAGGGGTCTAGGGGGGGGTAGGAGTCTTTGGGTTTTTGCGTTAATCGGGGTGTTGCGTTATAGGCTCTCGCGGGATGAGTTACGTGGTGGGTCGCGTGACACGGCCGACTGGTTGTTCCGAGCCGAGGGCGGAGCCGAGGACTTACACCGGGCCATAGCCCGTCACACTAAGCAGCAAGCAAAGGCGCTGATACTAGTGCTTCTTTTAAAGAGTTGAAAGAGGCTTAACATTTAGGAGTCTAAAAGAAGGCACGGTCTTTCTTAGTAAGCGAGGTAAGCGCAGCGGCCAGTCCGGAAAAGTTTTTTACAAAAACGCGGTAGTAATTTAAAAAGCTAAGGAAGCTGCAAACGCCTTTTACGTTACGAGGCTCCCTTTACGCTTAAATCGTAAAGATTTTTTCCGGGTCCACCTTAAGTCCTTTTCCGAGGGCTACAAGGTACCCAAGAAAGCGTGTCTCTTGTAACGGGCTATAGCCCGGTGTAAGTCCTCGGCCCCGCCCTCGGCTCGGAACAACCAGTCGGCCGTGTCACGTGGCCTGCCGCGCGATCCAATTGGGCGCACGCCAATTCGCAGCACCCGCGCAAGACGGCACATTGCGCCCATCTTGCGGTCTCCCTGCGTACGCGCTGCGCGTCGCCTGTAAACCACCTTTCCAAGCCTCCACCTCTCGGCTATAGCCTGCTCCACTTGATGCTTAACGGTAACTCACACAAGCAGAGAGCAGGGGCTGGCAAAGGGGGGGATCCTGTAGACTAGGAAGCTATATAAGAAGGAAGGAAACAGGCCTGTTTGTGTAGATATCTTTCTTCTTCTTTAGCTTAGTTTTCAACCAGTTTGATTCACCTAACAGCGACTTCTCCCATTGGGCTGGATCCTTACATATACTAGCCTATACTCCGTGCGAAACTTGAAAATAGGCCGTGCTAATAAAAGGATATTCCCTATAAAGTCTACCCCGCTATACAGCCCTGCGAAAACCTACACAATTACCCTCTACAAAATCGAAATGCTATACGAGTAGTTCTTCTTTCGCCAACGTACATAGTCTTTAATACTAACGCTATATTTTATCCCCTTACGTATGTTAAAGGACGGATAAGACGACCATGTCACCTCTTGTATACTTGCAATTTTCATATCGAACCATATCTTCTGCTAACTTCCTGTAGCGTTATAGGAAAATCATTTGGGAGAGATTTCCTGCTGAGGATTACGATCGAACCATTTCCTGGGAACGACACGAGGAAGGCAAGGGGTTTATTCAAATCGGGACCATCTATTACACGCGCGACCAGCTTCCGGATAAGGGATCGATGACTGTTTCAGCAGGGGATACATTAGAGGTCATAGAATTATATTGCCAGATCAGCAGATAATCGTAGACCTCAACTTCGGGGGGGTCATCTCTAAACGCTATTTTTATACAATGCGGCCGCAAACCTGGCCGATCCCTCTGTTCCAGAAACCTTAGCCCGGATAACCAGACGGTGTGTTGATACATCATCGATATATATCTCCTTGACACGTTTCTCAACTTCCACAGGAGCTGTTCCATCGGCGCAGTTAAGGAGATCGCTACTAAACTGGCCTTCTGGTATATCCTGAACCATCCCATGTATATAGAACTCAATAGTCTCCTTATGCAGGTACGAGATGTGCAAGCAAGTGTCCTTCTGCTAAACAAAGTTTCGAAGCTGACCAGTACAATGCGTATGTAGTTGAACATTGAACAAGTATTTCGCGTATAGGGGTGAAAGCTTACAAACTTTGCAATATACTCTCTTATCGATTTTGGGCTGCTTTTTAACCGGCCCCCGAAGGACAGACGAGCTGCTTCTCTTTTGTGGCTTGTTGACTGGGCTTACTCTGATCGGAGTAAACGATGATGAAAATAGAACCGTCTCGTTCAGCAAAAGGCTCGTCGTGACGCCTTGTTTTGGAAGCGATAAAGAGGCATCCACTGTCCAGAATCCTTTATCCAAGATGCACTTCAGGGGAAGAATTTTTCGTGCGAGTAAAATGTTACGGAGTACTATCTTCTGCGGGGCACAGTGAGTGGGGCAATAGCGTACAAAGACAGCCTATAACAGCGGGCAGAAAGATAAAACTCAATCAGCGTACAGGTAAAAAAACATGAGGCTATTGCCAAATACAGTGCACAGTGTGCGTGTGTAATGCCTCTCTTCTTATCTGGCCACAATGTACTGGAATAATACCAAGCTCCGGCATCTTCTCGTCAGTTTTCCTTTGTTATGGGAGCCTTTTAATAAGCTCACTTGCAGGACGACGAGGCTAAGCTCTTGCATCTTTACTCGCTTAGCGATATTCCGCTTTGCTGCTCAATAAAAGCCTGGTCATCCGCGTTAAATGCCCGGCGGATTTCGATCTTGAGCGCCGCGAGTACATCGGCCGCGGACGCCATCTCGGCGTGCCAGCAGCTCCGTATAATGTCGGCGAACAGCAAGGCCCTACCATCCGGTCCGGCCGTGGCCAAGTCGGGGAATTTGCCGCATTTGAAATGCGCCTCTATATCGTCATGGGTCAGGCCGTACCACGGCGGAAAGCACGTCAACATCTGATAAAAGCTAGAGCCGAGCGCAAAGAGGTCGGTGGTAACGCTGCAGCTCATGTCGCCGTTCGTATCGTCCCGACCACGCGGCATATAAAAGGGCGCGCTCTCGAGGGTCAAGGCGCGGGCGCCGCTTAGCGAGCTGCCTGAGAAGTCGATCAGTCGCAGATTAAGCTGTGCGTCGAGCGCCATGTTTTCGGGCTTGATGTCGGCGTGGATGACGTCGTGTGCATGCAGCATTATTACGCCATCAGTCGCCTCGAGCACCCAGCTGGCGCGTTGGCGTAGGGGGATGGCCGCGCCGCGCGCCTTGTCTTCCTCGGTCATTATTTCGATAAACTTCGAGCCGCCGGTGAGATATCGTAATAATGAGACGTTCGGCATATACTCAAGCGTGATGGAGATCTCGCCCTTGTTTTCGTCGTCGTAGAAGTCCAGCATGCGCACCAACCGCCGGTGATTGTGGGGAAGGTGGCGGTAGACGTCGATCTCGCGCCGCAGTTGCTTACGCTGCATTCGAATTACGTGGTCCGATGCCCACGGCACGGGGACCTTGCGAACGCGTGTGCCACAGGGCAGCAGCAGCACAAGGCCCGTTACGCCCTTGCCGACCATAATATTCTAATGAGCAGCTAACATCAGCGGTCTGGCGCTCTAGCGTAGTGGTTAATAGGATAAATAAACAGGTACTCTTTACCTACAATGAGATTAAGGTCAATCTTTTTGTCATCGGGCAGCTTTCGCCCGAGGTTAGTATGTGCCATAGTGAATGTGAGAAGAGGAAAACAAAGCACACAGAAAGAGAGGGCGCACGTTTGCTCCGCTGTAACAGGTTTTGTACGGTAATTACTAGTGTTTTTATTCTTATTCCGTTTTACTGCAAAGCCACAGCGCCATAGTAGTATGAGTAGTCACGTATAGTCACGTGTAGTCACGTAGAGGCTAGCTCTTGTTCACGGTTCGCTAATTGCACCCATAATTACTATTACGCGACTGATTTTTGTAGGGATAGTAGGACCATTTCATTTCATTTGCTTCTATCACGTGCGCTGCACGGTCGCTCGCGATGTAAACAACGCGTTCGACGCGCCCCAATATCGGCCGTACTTTGGTCCTACATTGATGCATTGTATATTACAACAATTACCTTTCAACCTACTACGCAACATGTATATGACCACAACTCTTTGATGGATGTTGGTATGCTTACTTTAATGCCCTTAGTCTACCCTTCGATAAAAACTAATCTGTTTTCTAATTTTTTA
Organism: Grosmannia huntii; assembly: GCA_019925595.1. NCBI lineage: Eukaryota > Fungi > Ascomycota > Sordariomycetes > Ophiostomatales > Ophiostomataceae > Grosmannia > Grosmannia huntii. The sequence goes on from JADHKJ010000149.1 coordinate 8,657, forward strand.
GTGTCGGGAATACAGGGTATTCAGTATTGTTCCCAGCTGAGTTTAACAAAGGGGGGGGTTCTATTCTTATTATTGTTATACTTGTCTTTCTCTTCTCTTCTGTAGCAGAAGAGAACTCTGTGCTAACTACAGACGTTGGGGGTCATGGGTCACATGACCTACTTCAGTCCTTGATGAGTCACCAGTATCGTATTATTGTTCCGACATTTAGGTTTTGAAAGTACAGGCGGCGATGTCGCAGAGGCGCTATCGTCAACCTTAAATAATGCCAAACTATCCAAATTCTGCTCTACATACCTGAAGAGGCAGCCGGAGGCCAATTCATCTACCAACCGCTAGGGAGCAGTGAAAAAGACTTGCAATAAGCATTAGAGAAAAAGGACGGCGGTAGCTTCTATCGCCGCCGATTGGGGCGACTCCCAAACCGAATTAGAAGCCTGGGAAGACATTGTATGTGTGACGGGCCATGGCCCGGTATAAGTCTCGGCTCCGCTTTCGGCATCCCATTGCCCGAGTTTATAATAAGAGCGAACGGACCGGCTCCGCCCTTAACATCTCTTTGTTCTTACTGCTCTCTTTGTTCTCATTGTCTTTGTTCTCTAACACACGACAAATCCACAGAGATAAGAGATATCTCGGAGCTACGAATCTATACAGGACCGGTGGCCTACATATATCTCTTGTTACGCCCACCACGGGATCTCCGATCACGTAGATCGTGGATAGTACGCGTATAAATATAATAGAATTACTGCAGTCTTTAGTTTTAAAGGAAGAATCAATCGACCAACTTACCAACTATCAATTATCATACACTATTATCAAGAAGACCTGTTTTATTGCTTTTATTCCTGCACAGCAGATGAACTTTCCCGCACAGCGGATGATCCCAGAAGCCAGGAGGCTATAAAGTAACGCTCACGATTATCACGAACACTTACACAGAAATAGGAAACCGTTGCTAAGGGTAATCTAACAAAAGCATTATCGGCACGGTGTATCCTAGGACCTTGCCAGAACCAACCAAGGCGTCCCTAACATCTCTCCTATCTCTCCTACCATTTGTTTCTAGTTCTGCACTTTAGTTTTTAGTCTGTTTAATCCACCCAACTGTAACTTCTCCTTTGGCTAGATACTTACAGTATACTTTCTAAATATATTTGTCCCTTACGTTGATCATCATCAGCTTGCCCTAGCGTAAGATATTCCAACCGAACCCTCCTTATATATTTGTTGCCAGTCCATCTGTAAGTCCTTCACAATAATGTGGCGATGGCAACTCGGAAGACTTTGCCTGTAGCGCTAACAAATAAAGAGACTCTGATCGCAGCGGTGGCAAGTTAAGAGACTCTGCTCGTAACTGTGATAAATCAGAAAACTCTGTTCTCGGCGGAAGCAAGTCAGTGGTAGATGCCAAGAGACGAAGCCGAGGCTTATACCGGGCTATAGCCCGTCACAGTTTATCAATATAAACTGTAGTCAAATACAGCTGAAAGGTTGCTTGCTAAGGGTTATGAAACGTACAAGAGCACATTATAAAACTTGTGAGTAAATACAAAACGAACAACCCATACAACTCGCCGTACCTCTTTTTAGCTTTAGCGTCGGGAGTACCCTTCATCTTCGCAATCAGGACAATCACTATCCACCTTCGAGGAGCCCATCACGACGTTATTGGTATTTTCTTCAGGACAGTCCGAGCCACGATCCGTCGCTTCCTGGCACCTCAAGATAGCATTTTTTTCGGTACGGTGGCCACATTTGTAAATAATCGTGTCTGTAAGGCGTTGGCACATACTAAAACAGAGCCAGTAAAATTAGAATTATTATAGAAGGCGGGAGTGACCGGAACGGTGGAGTTGCTGGAGGTAATACATACCTGGATGTGGATGCGGAAATGATGGAAGAGGTTTGAGGGTTGCCTTTTTGTCTTTGGTTTTACGAGAGACTAAATACTAAGGTAAAGATATAGACTGTTTCTTACTTCTTGGACTTTGGTTTAGAGAAAGTATAACAGACAAGACATATGTATTGACAAAGAGCATCTTTAAAAGACCTCTAGGCTGCTGTTACAGGTTTACTTGGTGAGACCAGGTAAACCAAGCAAAGGAGGAAGTATCTTCTTAGCAGGAGGGGAAGGGAGTTGGATTAACGCTTGCTTTCTACACTTCTAGGGAGTGCGGAAGGCTAGATATATCGAGGGCGCAGGAGGTGCGCAGGTAAGGCGCAGCCCCTCCTACGGTGGTCCGTGCACCTTACCACTGATATGTGGCCCGGGCACCATACATGTGATGTGATCACGTGACCTATCGCGTGATCCGACCAAACCCAATTGAGCGCATGCTAATTCGCAGCGACTGCGCAAGATAGCACATTGCGCCCATCTTGCAATCTCCCTGCGCGCGCCCTGCGCGCTGCCTGCGATCACTCTCTTGGTGGCAGGTGTTACATAGGCACTGTAAAATGCCAGGCCATAACACCTTAAATTGCTTTCCCTATTTCCTAAGAAAAGGAATGAAGATAATAGTCGTGTGTTATAAACCACACTATTTCCTCAGTAATAAACCTGGTGGTGTCAAGGGGTTTATGTAAGTAGGCAGGTTAAGGCCGCTTCGTGTACAATACGTATAGGCAGATCTTTGTTGTACGTTGTTGTCGTTCTTTTAATGTAGCATAAGGCGGCGAGGCCTATTTAAGTGTTAAGACTAAATACTTAGATTGATTGCTAAAGAGCTGTAAGAAGAAGAGTGCTATCTAGGTGGTAGGTACACAAGTGCTTCTTTTATCTCTTCCTTAGCTTAAGGGATCGCACTTTAAGTCTTCGATCCTAGCTTAAGGGATTGCACTTTAAGTCTTCGATCTTAGCTCGAGGGATTATACTTCGAGTCTTCGATCCTTATCTGCTTATCGTCTGATTACGTAATCTGGATTACTCTTAGATCCTGTGCAGGATTACTCTTCTTATTACGTAATCTTTAGACCGCTTGTGCTCTTATTAGTTTGTGTGCTTTTTGCTGTATAAGGCTTGTTTAGCTTTTTTTTTCGTTGCCGTGTAATATAGTTATTACATTACCTCCCTCCTTCTATACTTTGTCTTTAAAGTAAGTTTTTCCTTCTGCATCCTCTTTTCTTCTTATAACGATGTCTAACCGTGTATCTAGTAGTTGTATTCTTCGTTCTCGGAAGGTTTAATAGCGTAAGAACCTTCTTTCTTTTATTTTTGCTTGTGCGGTAGACATGCCGCCTTATACTCGTTGTAAGCGTTAAAAAACTGCGTGTTGTGCTTTTGTGGTTAACTTAACCCGTTGTAAGGCGTGTGTGGCCGCTAACTAGGGTGGTTGCGATGTCTTTAGTCTTTCTTCGGTTTAGGCCAACCGTTTAGTAAAAGCTAACTAAAGGGTAGAGGCTAAGTTAACCGAGGCCTTAGAAGAGTCGATAAAGTGGCAGGCGAAGGTCCTTCGTTTGTTTTGTTAGAAGAAGGAGTTTTTTAAGCGCGTTTCTCGAATGCTTAAGCGTAGCATTTAGACGCTTAAGGAGTTAGATAAGTTAGAGCGCTAGGAGCGCAAGGCCGCTACAGCTGTTAAGCCTGCCGCGCCTACCGCTATTCCGGTTGTTTCTAAGGTTAACTAAGATGCCTTGCTGGCTTTTAAGTTGTTTTCTAAAGTAATTTCTAAGGTGTTAGGTTAAAGCGTTGTTAGTAGTAATCTTAAAGGATCTGTTAAGCGTTTGTTAAGTTTGTAACTAGCTTCTATGTGTTTTTTGCTTTTGGGTAGTTCTTCTATTTTACTAGATATTCTTTCTATCTGCCTTTAACTCGTTCGTTCCTAATTTCTTCGACTTTGTATTCTTTAGTATCGTCTACTTTATATATTGTTTCTAATTAAGTGTTTAGGTGTGCTAGTTTTAGTAGCAATATGTGGAACACTAGATGTATCTGCATGTTAGTTAGTAGTGCTAACTTAAAGTTGGTGTTTAATAGCTTCTTTTCGATTTAGAATGGTCCGATTTTCTTGTAGTCGAGTTTTTCGCTTAGTCGTTTCGTTTTTAGGTTTCTTCGGAGAAGATACACTTTATCTCCCTCCTTTAAGGTTAGTCCCTTAATCCTTAACTTGTTTGCATAGTGCGTTATGCGTTTTTATATAAATTTAAAGTTTGTTTATAGTTGTTTTTAAAGTTTCTAGATTTTATCTACTTGTTAAATTGCCTTTAGTGCTTTAGTTTCTTTATTTTTTTGTTTGTAGGCTTTTAGTTTATAACCGTAGTTTGCGTAGAATGGTAACATCTTTATAGTACTAGTAGTTGCGCTATTGTAAGCGAACTGTGCTAACGGTAGCTATTTAACCTAATCGTCTTATGGTTAGTTAACGTAGTATTAAAGGTATTGTTTTAGTATTTAGTTTAGTTGTTTTGTTTATTTATTTGTTTGTGGGTAGTAAGCTGTAGATAGTCTGTGTTTTGTTCCGAGTTGTGCTATAAGTAATTTTTAAAAGTTTAATGTAAATAGCTTGTTTTTATTTAATACTATTTCGTTTAGTAAACTGTGTTAACTAATAATGTTTTGTAAAAATGTATACGTAAGTTCTTTTGCGTTGCTGGCTTCTTTATACGGAATAAAGTATAAATACTTTATAAGTTTGTTTACTATTACTAGTATACTATTGTAAGAGATCCTAGTTAAAGGTTCCTTTAGTAGTAGTAGCTTAGTAATAAAGTTAAGACTAATTAATCCTTATGCTTATATTAAAATTAGTAGTAGTTTAAGTAATCTATAAGGTTTATGTTTTTTCGTCTTAGTTTTCTTACACGTATTACATTTTGCTAGTGTTTATTTAATTTTCTTTTTAATTTTAGGAAAGTTATAGGTTTGTTTAATCCTATTTATCGTTGCTCTAATTCCCTAATGTCTATAGGCTAAGGCTTTATAAAGTTGCTAAATTAGCCTTTCTTAAAGTGCCTATAGTACGTAGGTTTTATTGTTATACTTCTAAAGTTTATCGTCTATATTCTATGTTGTTTAATTTTATTCTTCCGTTATTATGTTCCGTTATGCCTTTATAAGGTCTTTTAGCTATTCGTTATTTGCTAGTGTTCAGTATACTGCTAAAAGTTTCTTTTCTATAGTAAGATCTCCTTTTGCTATAACTTAGAGTATCGTCTATGCTTTTAGTAGTATGTCCTATTAATAGTCTACGCGTTTGCTAAGTGCGTTAGCCCTGCTGTTTTCCGATCCTTTTCGGTACGTAATGCGAAAGTTAAATTACAATAAGAATTCCGCCTATTTAATCTGTCTTTTGTTAAGGACCTTAGTGGCTATAAACTGTGTTAAATTCTTATAGTCTATATACACTTTAATCTCGTATCTTACTCTAATTAAGTAGTGCTGCCAGTCTTAAAATGTATAAATAATTGCTATAAGTTCTTTATTGTAGATTAAGTAGTGTTATAAACCACACTATTTCCTCAGTAATAAACCTAGTAGTATTAAAGGGTTTATGTAAGTAGGCAGGTTAAGTGTGACGGGCTATAGCCCGGTATAAGTCCTCGGCCCTGCCCTCGGCTCGGAACAACCAGTAGGCCGTGTCACGTGGCCTGCCGCGCGACCCGACCAAACCTAATTGGGCGCACGCCAATTAGCACATTGCGCCCATCTTGCGCACGCGCTGCCACGGACCAATAGGAGCACGAGCGGTCTGGAGATCACGTGACAAGGACAAGCGATCCCACACAGGATTACTGAGAGTGATCCCGATTACATGACCAGGAGTGATTACAGTGATTACTGTGATTACGGTGATTAGGAGTGATTACTATTACTACGGTGATTACTGTAATTACGGTGATTAGGAGTGATTACTATTACTACGGTGATTACTGTGATTACGGTGATTAGGAGTAATTACTATTACTACGGTAATTAAGGGTGATTAGGAGTGATTACTATTACTACGGTAATTAAGGGTGATTAGGAGTGATCACGGTGATTACTGTAATTACGGTGATTAGGAGTAATCACTATCACTACGGTGATTAAAGGTGATCCAAGGAAGAGATGGAAGAAGCACTTGTGTATATAAGAAGAGAGGAAGCAGGCCTGTTTGTATTGATATCTTTCTTCTTCTTTAGCTTAGTTTTTAACCAGTTTGATTTACCTAACAGCGACTTCTCCCATTGGGCTGGATCCTTACATTAAGGCCGCTTTGTATACAATACGTGTAGGTAGATCTCTGTTGTGCGTTGTTATCGTTCTTTTAATGTGGTATAAGGCAGCGAGGCCTATTTAGGTGTTAAGACTAAATACTTAGATTGATTGCTAAAGAGCTGTAAGAAGGAGAGTACTATCTAGGTGGTAGGGACTGTAGTCTTATATACACGAGTGCTTCTTCCATCTCTTCCTTGGATTACTTGGATTATTAGATGATCCTAGTGATCCTAGCCTTGGATTATTTGGATTATTAGATGATCCTAATAATCCTTATCCGTTATCGTCTGGTTACGTGGTCCAGATTACTTCTTAGTAACCTTGTGTGGGGTTATTCTTCTTGTTACGTAATCTCCAGACCGCCTGTGCTCCCATTGGTCTGTGTGCATTCTGCCGTGTAGAGTGGTTCTGCTTCTTCTTCCGCTTGCCATGTGATATGGTTATTACAAGTAGTTAAGTTTAAGTCCGGTAAGTTTTCTTAAAAAGAAGGCTACTAGGTACAGCTTTCCGTTCCTATCTTTTTAGTCTAACTATCCTCTAATTGCAAAGTTTAATGCATTTGTTTCGATTTTGTATTCCTTTTCTAAGTCTGCCTTTATTAATACTAATTCTTATATAATAAGGTCTTTAATTTTATTGAAAGCTGTTTATTCTTTGTTAGTTTATTTAAATATCTTAACCTTTTCCGTAAATTTCGTAAGTAGTCTTACAATATTGCTGTAGCTTCTAATAAATTGTCTGTAAAAGTTAGTAAATCCTAGAAATCCTTTAACTTCCGTAGTACTCGTAGGTATAAGCTAAGTTTTAATAACTTTAATCTTCGATTTCTGCATATAGATTTGTCCTAGTGTAATTGTAAATCTTAAATAGTGTTACGGACCGCTATAACAGCCTGCCTACCTAAGGCACCCACCTGCTCGGTGCCTCTCTCCCTCCCTATGGGGAGAGACTGCGCAAGCGCCTACCTAAGGCTCCTACTGCAGCTTGTGCTAAGGGTAGTCCTAATCCTTTCTAATTATTACTAAGTCGTTGTTTAGAGTGATTTTTCGTGCTGCGTTAACCTTTTTCTGTCCTTTGTTTTTAAGTACAGGTTGCTATTTAAGTTGCTTCCTTTTAGGTTGTTTGCAGTTGCGTGCATAGTGCCTTGTCTTGCTGCAATTGTAGCATTTAAAGGTCCTTATCTTTTGCATCCTTAGTTTGTTCTTTCGTTAAGCCGTATCAAGTTTTATAGGTCTAGGTGTAGTGTTGTACGCTGTAGCCTTAAGGTAGTACACCTTTTGCTTAGTGTTAGCTTTGTAAGTAAGAGTGCTTCGCTAGTTGTTACTATTATCGTTTTTCTTTCTCTCTATCCGTCGTTTAAATAGTCGATTATCGATGCGTATAGCTATAGTAATAAATGCTAACAGTTTATCCGGTCTTTCTAATTTAGCAAGTTTATCCTTTACTTCTTCCTTAAGTCCTATGTAAAACTGGTTTATTAAGGGTTTATTATCCTAGCCTAGCTATAATAATATCTGTTTAAAGGTTGCGGCATTGTTATAAACCACACTATTTCCTTAGTAATAAACCTAGTAGTATCAAGGGGTTTATATAAGTAGGCAGGTTAAGGCCGCTTCGTGTACAATACGTGTAGGCAGATCTCTATTATGCGTTATTATCGTTCTTTCAATGTAGCATAAGGCAGCGAGGCCTATTCAAGTGTTAAGACTAAATACTTAGATTGTGTGACGGGCTATGGCCCGGTGTAAGTCCTCGGCTCCGCCCTCGGCTCGGAACAACCAGTAGGCCGTGTCACGTGGCCTGTCGCGCGACCCGACCAAACCCAATTGGGCG
>JADHKJ010000015.1:0-29530 GCA_019925595.1 Grosmannia huntii
TGGCCCGCTCCAGATCGGTCTGGTTGCGGTACTCCTTCTCGCGCAGCTTGTCGGCCCGCTCACGCTCCTTGGCGGCCTTCTCGTGATCCTCACGGCTCTTGATCTCGTCCAACAGAAACTCCAAGCTGCAGCTCGCAACGTGAGTCTGCGGCCCGTCAGGACCGAGGACGCCGGCACGCACATGCACAAGAGACCGTACTTTTGTCCCCCAGCAAAGCCCGCATCTCCGACCGGATGCCTGACCTCAGATTGAGGCAGCAGGGTCCGTTTTGGTGGGGAGAGATGAGCTCCACACCACCACCCTATGCGAATAGTGCGAGTGATCCATACGAGTGAGATACGAAGTAATACGTATGCTGCTGCTGCTCGTAGCCAGAGCAGACGCAAGAGGTGCAATTCGGCGTCCCGTCTTCGGGGCCGTATTCGGGCTTCAACCAAGAACAAAGGGGTAAGAGAGGCAACAAAAAAAGCGAAAGAAAAAAACAGGACAGAAAAAGGAGGTCGCTTTCATGACTCTCCATAGTATCGAATGGAGAATGCCGTTCCACAACTTTCAATATTGTGCGGCCTTTTCAGCCTCTCCGACTCTTGCCTTGATCTGCCTGGCTGGCGCAAGTGTTCGGACACTCAGCGGTAATAAGCAAAGGCCGCCGGTGGTTTTTTTTCTTTGTTGCTAGAGCATTCCCCGGAGACCATCTCCCAGCTCCCGCCACATGACCCCAGACTTATCCGGACCTCGGGTCTTGTTAGGCTTAGCCCCTCGCCCTGCCTTCCTTTACTCATGTGGTCGGCGAACAGGTGGCATGGTATGGAGGCTAAATTCACGGCTAGGATTGGTTTGTAAGTAGATAGTATTGGCGATTTGTCAATCACGCACACCCGCAATCTAGCCGTGAAGACAGTCTATTTGATCGAGTCAGGCATCTCCAATATTCCTCGACCCAGCCCCGAATTGACAGTGCCGAACTCATGTGCCTATCCCCGTCCTCGCCGAGAGGGATAGCAAGACCCATCGAGCAGGTGGCAGAGATAGGGGCCAGCCTCTGCAGCCAACAATATCAGCTTTGTCTCTTCCCGCATTCATCACACGCACACAAATATAACCATGACGGCGGGCTCCGGACACTGCGCGTGGCCGTCCCTTTTGGTGCGGTAAGAGATATTTATATCACATTGCAAGGGAGAACACGATACAAAAAGCACCTATGAGCCCCCAATACGAGGAGGCTGCCTGTTCTTCGCCCCTTCATATGTCCTATTTATATCCCCAATCAGAAAGCGGGAGGGACATGCTTTTTTCATCTCCATTGTCCCTTGCATTCGAGGATCAACGATAATCCTCAAGGAGACGATATCGGAATGATAACAAACAGACTGTTTGATGTGGCTGTAGATGTGACAAATGTGTATCAGCTTTGGAAGCCCTCAAAGAGAGCCCGTTTGTAACACTAACGAAGATACGTACATTCGGGATGCATCCGTAAAACAAACGAGACAGCATCGCCACCGCCAAGGGACCGGAACAGGTCCTTACACATAGCACATTGTCACAAGCTACCGCGCGATTGAACGTATTTCGGCAGCGTTCAGGCAGTCTGGAAGCGAGATACAAACACTGTATATCATTTCTTTTGTAGTAAGAAGCTCCGAAAAGCGTTCCTATCGTATATCGACATAGGACTGCGAAGAAAACGAGATGCTGCATGAAATGTTCCATAATAGGGTAATGGAAAAGGATGAATTAGGATGAAGGAAAAGTCATGGGAAATTCCAGCCAGAAGCATCTACCCAGAACGCCAAAATATCAAACAAACCTATGCCGCGTCTTCCGCCAGATCGCTCGAATCCAAAAAAGTAAATCGTTTTGTGACAAGCCAGTGTATAGAAGGAAAAAGGAAAGGTAGGCGGAAGAGGTAAATCGGAAGACGCATGCTTTTCTGTCGTTTGTCGGCGTAAAACGCGTCAGAGGGGAGGGAGACGGGAAAGAAGTACAAGAGGGGTATGTCATGATGGGTGTATCAGTGCGTGAATGCGAACGAGATAGTTTGCCATTTCGGCCAAGAGTCTGGACCAAATACCCTCCTCTCTTCTTTGCTTCTTCATCCCTCCCCGGGTGCCCTTTCAAAGAAAGCGGCGCGGATAATATATCAAATAAAGCAAAACCAGCTTTTACCGTAAATAATGCCAGTGGCGAAAAAGCGAAAAAGCGAAAACAGAAAGGCCTTATCGTAAAAATAGGAGGAAAAAGGCTAGATGCAAGTCGGCTGTATGATGTCGGCTTTGTCTGCAGCCCGAGCACCTCTCTAAGCACCCTCCATAGGCGGCACATAGGAGTAGTTGAAGTCCAGGAGGTTGTCCAGCATCCAGTGCTGAGGGTCAAAGAAGTCGTAGCTGGTTTGGTTTGCGTCATACGACACTCCACCGCCAAGCATGCCGTTGTGCCCGTGGCCAGCCAGTCCTGCAGTGATGCCAGCGGCCAGCGCGCCGTTCGAAACCGACGTCAGGAGGTTTGGAAGGCCGTGGTTAGCAGCCATCATGCCGGCGTCCATATGCGTTGACGAGGCTGTTGACTCGTTCGCCGAGTCTGGGTTGGTAGGCTGTTTCAGAGCTGCAACTGAAGTGTGTTAGCCTGCATCTGACAGAGCTGTCGTCTGCGACAGAAATGAGAAAGAGAACAAACCCACCATCCAGAGTGCCTCGACCCCTGGCCTGGTACTCTTCTCGCCAGTGCCAGATCGAGTCGAAGACCAGGCTCATGCTGTGCCGACAGCGCACCTTTAGCTGCAGGGTGTCGTCGATCTCGACAGCACTGTCGTCGTCCAGGTATGTCCGGGCCGGCTGCGTCTCTAGCCGTGCCCCGTTCCACATCTGGACCATCAGCTCGGCCAGTCTCCACTGAAGATCGTTGTGCACCACGCTGGTGGACCGGATGGCGCCAATGGTCCGGTGGAAGAGCCGGCGGCCGCGGTCATAGTCGATGGCGCGAGAGAAGAAGCAGCGCATCAGCTTGAGGAGGGCAAAGCCGGCGGCCACCAGCATCTGCTGCAGGTAGTTCGACGCGTACTTGAGCGTGTCGATGCCAATGTGCTCTTGCGGCGACGACGGCGACGAGACGGTGCTGTTGCTGATGATGTCTTCCAGGAAGCTGACGGTGGAACGCCACAGCCCCATAAGGTCGTCGAGATAGCCTGGCGTTGAGCTTGCGTCGAAGAAGCCGGCCAGGCGCAGATGCAGGCCAGCGGCCTTGAGATGGAACGACACGATGTGGGACAGGCCACGCGACATGATATCGGCATGGAGCTCGCTATACTCGCGGCGGAAGACGCGCATCAGCATGGAGCGGTGCTCGTCGCCGGCGACGCCGCGGGAGTCGCTGGCATTGCTGTACATCTCCTTGGAGACCTTGTCGCAGAAGCGCTCGATCTGCAGGCGGGCCTCCAGCTCGGCCGACAGCTGGAAGGGCCCGGACTCGCCAGACCGGGTGGCGAGCGTCCAGTCGTACAACGAGGAGGCCGGCTGGCCGTAGCCAGTGGCGACGTTCTGGGCGACAATGTTGCACACGGCCCAGGTGACGACACGATCGTGGAGCTGGTCCTTGTTCAGCTCAATGGCAACGCGGGTGAAGTCGTTGATGTGGTTTGGTCGGTGGAGGCCAATGCCGGTGGCCGTCTTCATCATGACGCCGCAGAGGATGTGGGTGGGATCGGAGCTGGTGTTGCTGGTGGGTAGCGGCCATGTGCAGAGAAGACACATGGCCTTGACGACAAAATGCGAGCCGGGCACCTCGCCAATGGTCTTCCAGAGTAGCGAGTTGAGCGGTACGGAAATGGCCGTGAGGAGCGTCGGGTCAGGGACGTATCGACGAGCGGCCACGGCGACGATGGACCAGTAGAGCAGCGGATGCTGCTGGTAGTACTGTTCTGGGGTCAAGGCGGAACTGAGAAAGGGGAGAAAGGGGTGGTAGAAGAGCCAGAAGTCCTGGAACAGCTGTGCCTCGCCCTCCTCGGTCAAGCGGACTTCCTCGAGCTCTCGCACGATGCGCGGGACGCTGTAGGAGCCGCCGCGCTTGAGATGCAGTAATGACGAGACGGCCTCGTCGGAGCCCATCAAGGACGGGTTGCGCGTGTGGGTATATACGCTGTTGATGATGGGCGACTGCAGCTGGGAGGTGGACGGGCCGTCGTCGTCGTCGTCGATGACGAAGCCCTGAGACCGAGCGAGCTGGACGCTTCGCCGCAGCTTCTCAATCTCCTTTTCCATCTCGGCGTGCTTGGATCGCTTGCCTATGCGTTTGAAGTTGGATTCGATCTTGCACTGTAGCTTGAGCCGGTTGCACCGTGAGCAGCTGCGAAAAGGGTCCTGGCTGACGTCGCATCGAAGCTGGACGAAAAGTCAGTCAGATCAGGGAGTCATGCGCACAACAGACGAGTTGTTGGGAGCACGGCCGACGCGCCATAAATATGCCGGCAGACGGCCAGAGGACGACAAACTCACCTTTTGCTGGCGACACTCGTTGCATGCGCGCTTGACGCCTGGCTGCCGCTTCTTCTCGGACGGGTCGCCGTTGTCGTCGTCGTTCAGCACGCTCCCGGGACTGCTGTCAAAGCCGGCGCTCGCGGGGGCACCCGTGCTTCGTTTTCGCTTGACGCCGTTGATGTTGATGACGCTTCGGACGCTCGCCGGGCTTGTCGGGCTCAGAGAGGCACCGCCGCCGGCAGCGAGGAGTGGCGATCCATCCATGAACGGACAGGGAATACCGCTCTCCCACCGAGGGGGCGGGTGGAGTACAGGTATAAGAGAGGGGGGGTGACAAAAAGAAACGGAAGAGCAGGACGAAGCCGCAGTTGAGACGTCTGTGAGTCAGTCCGCTGAAGATGTCTGAGCTTGGAGGGAGTGCCCATTCGGTGACGCAGACAGTTTGGCCCTCGATGTCCGGGGTCGACCAGCTGACAGACAGCAGCAGAGGTCAAGCAATACAGTAGGAGAAAACGCACGAGACAACGCTTCGACTCAGTCTTTTTCGCAATTATCAAGAGTCAGAGGTTGAATTGAGAGAACAGCCGCCCCGAAGGCGGAGGGGGCGGGGGAAAGAGCAGTGCGACGGGCTAAAAAAAAAATCCTTCATTGTTCTTGGGAAAGAACACACCAAGAACAGAGGTGGGTACAGCAGTTTGCGTGCTTGGCCCCCACTGTCTCTCCTGATTGGTCGCGAGAACACAATGCCCCGTCGCCAGGACAGACAGCCGACCTGATTGGCCAGCTGCGGAAAGCGAGAGCATGCAAACCATGCATGAGTGGGGCCTAGGCACCCTTCTGAATGGGCAGCCGCTACCGACTATCCTTCTGGTGCAGCTAAGCATGTTTGGGTGACGAGCCCACCCATTGTGCATCGACCTTTGCTGCCTCTCTGCCCTGAGAAGGGCCAGTTTGAGCTGCCTGAGACGGTCAAAGGGCAAAGGTCGAGGCGCGTTGGCATGAGCAATGTCCAGTGTCGCCTATACGTAGTGGCCCGGCACCGAACGGCAAGCGGTTGACAAGCACGGCCGGCTCAATGGGCGCTGCGGAAGAGCACACACCCTCACACCCTCACAGCTGCACAAAGCTTTCCTCTTCTCTCGACCTTGCAGCTGCGACGCTGGCTTGCCCCATCTTGCATAGTACGCTCTGTGCCAGGGCCCCGCTTTCTGACCGGGTCCTTGTGCCCCGCTGCTGGCTTCCTTTCCAGTGACTCATTGCTTTTTGTCCTGGTCCATCCAACTTGGAGCACGAGCACTCGTCCAATCGTGATCCTGGGTGCGCCCTCTTCCGCCCCGACGACAGCGACGGGCAACGGGCAACGGGCAACGGAGAACACCGTCCAGCATGGCAGCCGCGCGCGCGACCACACCACCGAGCACACTTCCGGCGCCCACGACCGAAACTGGCCATCCTGGCCGGAAGCTAATCAGAGGACCGCTCCAGCCATCAGCCCACAAGTCGCGGCCGTCTTCCTACACGCAATCGCCCAGGCCGTTGAATGAAATCATGTTCGATCGGCAGAGGCCCGGCCCAGAAAGTGTGTCGATGACCGCCTATTTCCAGTCCCCCTTTTTTTCACACCCTCCCCTCTCTTATTCGCCGCCGCCCTGCTGACCCCTATCTCACAGCGGCCGTGATGGAGATATGTTCCACTGCGTTGCCACAGCCATTTGTCCATCCCGACGCCCCTCTCGCCCACGGATCCACGGCCACCCCCTCCCCGGCCCAATGAGGAAGGAAGCCGACAGAGGCACTGGGGCCCGAACAGTTCCAACACGAAGCGTCCACACCATGACAGCTGCTGCAACAGCTGCAAGAGCTGCAAGAGCTGCTGAGCCGGTTAGCTGTTCTGGCCACCGGCCCACTTCATTGACTTCCCAGCAGTGGGCCCGAACCAGCACGCCTGACAATGACGGGGACACGTTTCGTCTGACAGGCTCCAATCGTCACTTGCTGCAACTTGCGGTATGGCTCTGAACCATGGTGGCACATGCTCGTACACGTGCGAGTACGCTTTGTTGCCAGCCGGCCCTCTGGTGCATGGGGTGGTATTCGGGCACATATATTGACTGCACTGCGAGCCAATGGTATACCAGGCCATGTCACGGGCCGGTGTCTACGGCTGCCGATTTTGCTTTGTGCATGTGCTCGTCTTCCCGTAACCATACTCCCGGCGGCGAATGCTTGGCTTTGGGCGCCGACGCATACTGCCGGTACTATGTACACTTACCTCCTCACCGCTGTGCAGGAATTGCAAGATGCGATTCGTGTGCAAACAGGCAGCAGTTGCAAGCCGGCACTCTTCATGCCTATTGGCTCGCCCCTTTGTATGCGACCTGTCTCTCGTTATTAGTGGACAAATAGCGTTATAAGGCGGAAAGCTTCGCTGGGTCGGAGCTCCAGATCGACATCATATAGTACGAGTAGAGTTGATCTACTTTAAGGATTTCAATCATGCAACGTTTTCGGGTGGAAAAGACATGTACGACCGGTCCTTTGTGCGACAGTTCTTGACAAGGTGGCATCCAATGCCTGTGACTGTAGAGACTTGTATCGCAACTTACGGACGGCTCTTCCCGTTTAAAAGATCCGACGTCCCCGTGTCTCACGCAGTGTACGAGAACCTTTCGCGGTTCGTCCGGTACCAAGACCCTGGTTCTCTGATATCTTTTTCTGCGCAAATACGAAAACTACAATTTCAACGGCAAGCAGCGGACAGGGAGCATAGGACGCAACCGTGATCTTCCGCAGCATGCGTACCAAATACTCTAAAAGCATGTATATGGGGATCTCACACGCAATATGCTGTATGTCGTAATGCACGACCACATTTATAGAACAGCGAGCCATTGAAGCCCCAGAGAGCTTGAGCCAGCCCGGCGAAAGTTTGGGTTGCTTGCTCGCCGATCGCAGGGGTAGGTTAAGTAGTCAGCATTGGCAGGTCAATGAGCCTGGCTGTCGGTGGGCAGGAAAGCATGTCGCATCAAGGCCGAGACCGGGATACTTCTTGTCGAGAGAAGTGTGATTTGCGACGTCCACATCGTCTCTATACGAGTTGTCCGCTATCATGTGTCGTCGACCATCTCGGAAGAAGATGTCGGTGGGGCAGGTTTAAAGCTGCAACGGGATTGCGCGATTTCATTTCGCCTGCTGTCGACTCGTTCTTCTTGCTAGCGTCAGCCTCATAATGGCAGGGAACGTGTATTTGTCGCCCATGGAGTATGGGGTAGTAGCTAGTTTGCGAGTACGATGCGCTCCTTTGCCTCGGCCTGTGTGGATTGGCGGCTTTTACCCCGCGGCTCCGCATCTCCCCAGTTTTTATTTATTTCTAAGTATACGGAGTATTTAGTGCTTGAATGGCAGAATCGCGCTCGGAAAGGGGGAAATCCCACAAACTTGTTTCTATTCTGGGTCAGCTCTTGACTGTCGTAGGTGTCAAAAGAGGACGCCACT
This sequence comes from Grosmannia huntii, assembly GCA_019925595.1. NCBI lineage: Eukaryota > Fungi > Ascomycota > Sordariomycetes > Ophiostomatales > Ophiostomataceae > Grosmannia > Grosmannia huntii. Next base: position 7,972 of record JADHKJ010000015.1, read on the forward strand.
TCCTGACGTCTTGGCCGTTTTCGCTACCCGTCTGGCCGATTGGCGCGCAGAAAAATGGTGTGCGGCTGTTGCGGCTGTTGCGGATGCTAACAACATCCGCGGGCATCTTCAAGGAAGCAGAAGTCATCGCCAGTTCAGCTGCTTCCGTTTCTCCATGCCGAAGACAGCCGGCTGGACTCGGCTGCTGGCTTGGCCATGGTCTATGAGGCTCGATATGGTCTCCGGGCGAGATACATGCGCTCTGCTTGCCGTTCCCTGCTGTGCTCTTGTGCGGTTCCGATTTTGGTTCCGCTCCCTACACCGCGTGGCCCTGGTGACGCCGTAGCCTTGGCCCTTTCGTTCTTTTGCTTCCTTTCTGCCGTCCAAAACGGATAGAACTGGTCTCCCTGATCTACAAGTACGACATATGCGTACTTGGATGAGTGGATATGACGCCAGGCTTTCCGTCCCCAGCTAGACCATGTCTAGGATGCCCCATGTTCATGCCCCAGATCTACGTACTAGACTCCGTACTCACAGCCGTCTCTCTTTCTTGCCTTGTGATCACAACATCTCAACGGTGTTCCCGTCTCGCCTCCGAATGCCCGCATTACCCCCGACGTCGTCCCCCGCTCCTTGCCAAGTATACCCCATATGCCCGCCCCAATACTTGCCGGCCCCACCAGTCCTTCCCCTGGCGACTTAGACTTTCCTTGTGATCTTGCTTCTCTTCTCTCTTCTCTATTTTCTCTCTTTCACACATTCCCGCCCGGTTCCTCCCTTGATACCAGTCCAATATGATCCTACATGCCAGATAAAGAATACAGCTTGTCACCGTGGGCAATTAGCTGCCATAACACAAGCTCGACGGATTTGGACATTTTCTCAATTGCATCACACACACACACACATTTTCCAACGCCTTCACAATGGCAACAGAAGTGACCATGGCCACTGTCAGACGGGCCGACAATCCAAGCAAGGCCCGCAAGAGGGCCCCCAAAGCGTGTCTCTCATGCCGAGCCCGAAAGGTTCGCTGTGACGTGTCGCAGCGCGGTCGGCCATGCATGAACTGTTATCTCGACAGTGAGAGTTGTGTGGTCACGGGCCGAGCTTCTAGGCTGTAAGTTCCCCCATGATAACTGTCAACTTGCGGTGCAACGTCTCATGTCGCTGACTGCGTGTCTACGGGTGCAGACGAAAAGCCCAGAAGCCAATCGCAAACACGACAACGCCGGCCATATCAGCACTGCCAGCTGCTGCTGCAGCAAATCCCGACACGGATGATGCACAGACTGCTTGTCTTCCACCAGCTTTTGTTTCCGCTGGTCAGCTGCACACTTGTGCTGCCCAGTCACCAGTCCAAGACACCAACCAGGAGCAGCATCGACACTTGGAAAGCCAGCATGACGACCAGCATCACAATCATGCACAAACTACGTCACCTATTTTTTCGGAAACGTGCACACCCAGGAACAGCGAGTCAGACTCGCCCGAGATTGCTTCCATGCGGTCTCATTCGCCCAAGGACGGGCCATCATACGAGAACGTTCACCGGTGTGCGCCTCACAAGAATCCCAAACACCACCATAACCAGTCACAACAGCAGAAGAATCAGAGCTCGGTCAACAGAGCCACCAGTGTTGCTGCTGCTTCCGGTGTCGGAGCCGATCCGTATGATCATCATGCATCGACTGGCGCTGAAAGCATGCTTTGGGCCAGCCAGAATAGCATCTGCAATAGAGGCCCGGGAATGACTGCCGATATCATGTACTCTTACTACCCCTTCCTGGCGATCAGTAACCTGTCGGGCGTCCTGCCACAAGACGTCAACCACCTAGAATCGCAGAGCTGCCTGCGGGTTCCAACAAGAGCCATCTTGGACGAATTTGTGCAGCAGTACTTTCTGCACGTGCACCCACTACTGCCACTATTCAACGAGGGCAACTTCTGGGACCTGTACTGCCAGCAAGGTGCCGGCGGCGCGTCATCGCGTGGCCGCATGTCGCTGCTCGTATTTCAGGCCATGCTCTTCTCAGCCTGTAATGTAAGTGCAGATGGGGGAGAAGCGGAACAACGGTGAGGAAACCTATTCTAATGTAGCAGTTTGTTTCTCGTGAGAGTATCCATGCTCTGGGTTTCCCTACCATTCGAGTGGCCCGTGCTGCCTTTTACCGGCGAGCGAAGCTGCTGTTTGACTTTGAGACAGAGACGTCGCCGGCGGCTGTTGCCCAGGCAGCACTCCTCCTCAGCTTTTGGTCGCCGTCGAGCTCACCAGGAACCAAGACGCCCAACACGGCATGGCTCTGTACGGCAATTCAGCACGCCAAGCTGGCTGAGGCACATCGGTACGCCTCGCTGACGGCACCGCGCGATGCTAGGCGTGCCAATGCGCTCAAGAGGCTGTGGTGGTGCTGTGTCCTGCGCGACCGCATCATGGGTTTGGGCCTGCGCCGCAGCATACATATCACACGTGCACACTTTGACTTTGATACCAACCCGCCGCTCAGTTGTGCCGATTTGGCCGACGAGATCGAGCGCAGCCCCGTGTACAACCCGGGCACCAAGTCGTGCCTCAATGGGATTCTCGTCCACATGGTCAAGCTCTGCGTCGTGCTGACCGATATCCTGGCCCTCGTTTTCCCTCTGGATGGCACGCCCGGTTGGGGCCGTCTCTTGGCTGAGAGTGACGCCAGCCGTGTGTGCCAGTGCAAAGCCGAGCTGCGTCGCTGGTACAAGGATGCGATGCTCAATTTCCCCATGTTCGGTGGGCGGGCTGGAGGCAACACAACTCTACTTGCTGCCGCTGGTCCTGGCAGCGGTCGGGAATTCTGTCACGATTCCATCATCCTGTACACCAACTTGATGTACATGTACTATCAGTGAGTGGTCAAGTGCTACTTATGTCCTCTCGTCCCGCTAACAAGGCTTCAGCTCTACCCGCGTAGCACTCTGCCATCATGAAGTGCTTCATGTTGCCGTGGCCAATGCAAACAACCAGGGCGGCATTCATGGCAATCCAATGGCCGTTCCCGCCCTCTACGAGAGCAGGCGCGAGCTCAAGGGTGCTACGTCTGGAGTGACGGAATGCCTGAAAGAGTTGATTCGGCTTCGTCTGGCCCGTTGGCTACCCATCAGCGCGTATGTTGTTACCAGCTCTCTTTCTGTTGGCCTTGTCCTAACATGTTCCCAGTGTCACATGTACGGCTCTGCCGCTCTTGCTGCACATAATCGATGTCAAGCTCTCATCGGCGGCATCGGCTGCTGCTACTGCTGCAGCGCCTGCATCGGCTGCGAAGGCAACAAGCGCGAAGTCAGCCAGCGCAGCCAGCTCAGCGCTGAAGCAGCACCGGCTCAACATCCTGATCGAGGCCATGAAGACGTACCAACCACAGTACGACGGTGTCGATTGGGTCAGCGAGACCATCCGACACGTTGTCAACATGGCGGAGATCGGTGGGCCAGCCCAGAACGGCAAGATGGGGCAAGCAAACACAGCGACGAGCAGCAAGGGCGCCGATATCTCGGACTGGACAGACATCCTGGCGTCGTATCCATCCTGGTACCTCCGCTTGGCTCTTACCATAGACATGGCGCTGAGCAAGAACCGAATGCCAGAGGAGCGCGACTTTCCAGTCGGCCTGCGCAGCTTGTTTTCCGACGGATTCGGTACCAATGATAGTGGCGTTGGCAAAGACACAACTTCACCGACAAACGACGCCGCGCACCGCGTTGACCTGCACAGCGACATCGTGGGCCTCTCTTATCCCACAGCTGCAGCCGTGGCTGCTTCCGACTTGTATACCAACACAAGCACAATCATAAATGCTGGCATGGAGGGCAGGACCATGGTGGCAGGTGATGGCAAACGCTGGCATGACACTACAGCCAATGGAATGACGGCCAACGGCATCTCCAAGAGCGACAATCTGGGGGATGACTACTCCTCTGAGTTCCTGATGAATCCCCACCACCTGGCAATGAGTATGGGCGTGGCCATGGGCATGGACCTCGACATGGATCTCGACATGGACCTCATCGAGATGGACATGGAGTTGGGGTTCTCGGCCCTTTCTACGCCGAGCGTGGCCACGCAGCTACAATCGTCCGATGAAGAAATGTCACCGCCGGTTTCCTCGACGGATGAGTCCACTGATACTGCACCGACTTCCGAAGGCGTCGGTACGAAGGGTGCAGGAGGCGGTATGGATCTGTGTGGCGACAGAGGGAATGTATGCACTCGGGAGGACGTGGAAGCTGAAATCGAAGACGAGCACGACTGGATTGAGCAGGCATGGGACGCTGACGGTGGTGAGATGCGCGAGGGTGATCGGGACACGGCAAGGGCGCTGCTGGAAGCAATGGGCAGTGCTTGAGGATGGATACCAGGCGTTTTAGGTGGTAGAAACAAGACGGATAGAGGATTTGAGCGGATGACTAAGGCTTACTTTGGTTAGAGGTATGCGGATAAGTAAGGCGTACTTTGAATATCCTGAACAGGTATATATAGCAGAGATCTAAGCTACGCATGATCTAACCATAAAATGCAGCTACCAGGACGTCTAATCTATCGGTGGCTGTCTAATGTTGGCTATCTGAAGCCAGACGATTTGTTTTTTTTGTGTTTTGTCGATTATTTTTTGTCTTTAAGGGGCCCGGCAGAGGAGCGCGGGCTCACAGGCTGCTCTCCTTGGCGGCCTCATCGGCCTCGAGTTCGGCGAGGTATTTCTCAGCCTCGAGGGCGGCCATGCAGCCGGAGCCGGCGCTGGTAATGGCCTGGCGGTAGCGTTTGTCCTGGACGTCGCCGGCCGCGAAGACGCCGGGGATGCTGGTGAGGGGGGTACCGGGGGTGGTGACGATGTAGCCGTCCTCGTCGGTGGCGAGCTGGCCCTTGACGAGGCTGTTGGCGGGATCGTGGCCAATGGCGTAAAAGAGGCCGTTGGCCTGGAGGGTCTCGAGCGCGCCGGTCTGGAGGTCCTTGACGACGAGGTGGGTCATGAGCTTGCCGTCGCCCTGGACCTCGACGCCGGCGGAGTGCCAGCGGACGGTAACCTGTTTGTGGGCGAGCAGGCGCTTGGCCATGATGTCGCTGGCGCGCAATTTGTCGCGGCGAACGAGGACAGTCACGTGACTGGCGTATTTGGTGAGGTACATGGCCTCTTCAGCGGCCGAGTCGCCGCCGCCGATGACGACGAGCGGTTTGGCGCGGAAGATGGGGACAGCGCCATCACAGACGGCGCAGGCGGAGATGCCGCTCTGCCAGTACTTGTCCTCGCCAGGCAGGCCGAGACGGCGGGCGGAGGCGCCGGTGGCCACGATGACGGCGTCGGCCGTGTGCGTCTCATCGGGCGTCCACTCGAGCGTGTAGCGGTACGGACGCGCAGACAGGTCGAGCGTGCCGACGGTCTCGGTGATGACCTCGGTGCCAAAGTGCACGGACTGGGCGCGCAGCTTGTCCATCAGCTCGCCGCCCATGATGCCGTCCGGGAAGCCAGGAAAGTTCTCGATCTCGGTCGTGGTGGTGAGCTGGCCGCCGGCGGCGACGCCGTTGGCCATGAAGCCCTCGTACAAGACGGCTGACTTGTTAGAGAGAAGAGGGAGAAAGAGAGGAGGAAAGAAAGAAGGAAAAAGGAAGAAGAAGAAGGAAGACGGAAGAGGAAGAAAGAAGGAAGAAAAAAACCCACGGTTCAGATTAGCACGGGCCAGATAGATGGCGGCCGTGTGGGCAGCGGGCCCGGAGCCGATCACTACGGGGAGTCAGTCTGGAGAAGGATCACGACAGAGGGAGCTGAATGACGCACCGACAACCTTGCTGTGCATCGTGCGGGTGCGTAGCTTCTGCAGTTCGCTGTGGGTGTTTTTGGTGGGGGTTACGGTCGCAGCAGCGGCAAGCCAGAGACCAGAGGCGCCCGATCGGAGGGTGCGTCGGACGGAGGAGGAAAACAGCGTGGCGGCTGGGGGATGCAGAGGGTCGGAGAGAGTCGTGAACGCAGGCTGGATGGGCCCTTTTATTGCAGTCGAGACGAGGGCGAAGAGGGAAACTTTCAGTTCCCGGCCCAATTCAAATGCCGCTCTTGCCGTTGTCGGCCTATCAGTGCATCCGGGGTTTGCTGACCCACTTTTCGTTTATATAATCGGGATGTGGATTTTTACGGCGGTTTGTCTGATGCTGTGGAATCATTTTCGCGTGGCTCCGGACTTGGTTTGCCGTCCTCCGTCCCATACGCGACGCCATTTCGCCATGGACCAGTCGAGCTCGCCGGCGGCGATGCTGGTGATGCGGCCGCGCGTGGCGGTGGCCGTCATCACGGCCACGGCGGCCCTGTCGATCGGCATCGGGATATGGCTGGAGCATCTGCGGCAGACGCGATGGGGTCAACGCGGCGGTGCCAGCGGGCTGCACAGACGAAACGCGATACGACGACCACACGGGGCCAGTCGGGAGGAGCACCGGCGAACGGACGAGACGAGGCAGATGGTGGATGAGACGAGACAGCTGGCAGACGAGACGAGACAGTTTGCAGATGAGAACGAGAACAGGAACGAGAACGACAACAGAAACGAGAACGCGCATGAGAACGCAAACGGACGGGCAGAAGTAGCAGAGACGGTGGACGACGTGGACGAGCGCTGGCTGGACGACATGACGCAAGCGGTGGTGCAGCGAGCCGGCCAAAACATTGTCAGCCTGCTCTTCCGGGTATCCGAGGACAACGCGCGCCGCAGCGCCTATGTGCATCGTGGATGTGCGTGCAACGCGTGTGGGATTGTGCCGATCCGCGGGATTCGCTACCGCTGTGCCAACTGTGCGGATTTCGACCTGTGCGAGACGTGCGAATCGCAGGGGCTGCACACCAAGACGCACATCTTTTACAAGGTCAAGATCCCGGCGCCGCCATTTGGGCCGCGGCAGATGCAGGCAGTCTGGTATCCAGGCGACCCAGACAGCTGTGCGCTGTCGCTGCCGCGCGGACTGATGGCGCGGCTCTCGCACGAGACCGGCTTCGAGCGGCAGGAGCTTGAGGCCTTTTGGGAACAGTGGACGTACATGGCCAACACAGAGTGGCGCGAGGACCCCGACGAACTCGGCCTGGCCATGGACCGCAAGACGTTTGAGCGCTGTCTCGTGCCGTCGGGCGGGTATCGCCAGGCGGTCCCCAACCTGATCCACGACCGCATGTTTGCCTTTTACGACACCAACCACGACGACCTCATTGGGTTCGCCGAGTTTCTGCACGGGCTCTCCTACCGCAAGCGCAAGGACAAGCTGCGCCGCATCTTTGACGGCTACGACACTGACCGCGACGGCTTTGTCAGCCGCCGCGACTTCCTCCGCTTCTTCCGCGCCTACTTTGTCCTCTACAAGCAGATGCACAAGGACATTATCGAGGGCCTCGACGACCAGGCCATGAGCACGCCCGAGACCCATCAGCTCGTCGCTGGCCGCACGCCGCTGAGCAGCCTCTTTGGCCGCGAGGGCCGCGTCCCGCCCGCGGACCTGCGCCGCGTCCTCGACGGCAAGCGCCTCCACCGCGTCTCTGGCGAGGTCGTCTTTGGCGATGGCGTCCCGCCCGACGTCGTCCGTCCGAGCCGCCCCGACACCGTCTCGCGCAACACCATCCTCGAGGGTCTCTTTGCCCGCGCCGCCTTCTTTGGCAACGGCGATCCGGTGGACGACCAGCTGTTCGCGTCGGCCGGCCACCACGACGACGGCCGCGACCCGTCCGCCGCTGCGAACTACTGGGACGCGCTGCTGCACCCGCCCACGTCTGTGCAGGAGCTGCCGGCACTGCTGCTGGGGCGTCGTGATGGCGCCCTAGACGATGGAGAAGAGACTGCGAGCAGGGAGGAGGACGAGGACGAGGAAGACGACGAGGACGAGGACGACGACGACGACGACGACGACGACGATGACGATGACGACGAGGACAACCACGAGACAGGCAACGCACGTCGCGACAGCGCGACTCAGACCAACATAGACGGCTTGCCGACGCCACCGGAACGACAGCAGCGACACCGACGCCGCACGCCGCAGCAGGCGGTGGCCCGGAAGGCGGCGCTGGTGGCACGGAAGAAGTTGCACGAGCGGTGGATCCGGCGGCAGTTTTACCTGGATGAAGAGGAGGGCGCGACGCCGCCGGCCGGCTGGGATGCGGGAGAGGACGTGATCGGGCAGGCGGACGACAAGACACACAAGACACAGCGGTCGCGGTCGTCGTCCAAGGTGCGGTTTGCTGAAGATACGGAGGACTACGAGGTCCGGTCGAATCCGTCGACGTCGTCACGCAGCGTGCCGGAACGATGGGGCGGCATGGCGATTCCCGGGGCCGAAAAGGACGCCGGCCAGGAGATTTTGTACCAGGTGATGCAGCAGGCCTTTAACGAGCTGCTGGACATCCTCTTCAAGGAGAAGGAGGACCTGTCGGTGCTGGCGGGACAGACCAAGAGCGCACGCGAGGCGCATCGGCCTCTGTTTGCGGCACTCGATGTGGGCAAGTCGGCAGACGAGACAGCAGCGACGGAAGGCGAGGAGGATCCGATTCTGAACGAGCTGCTGGCGCGAAGCGGGTATCAGGTGTTATCGCGGGAGGAGGAGGGGGGGGAGGAGGGTGTTGAGAAGGAGGACGAGAAGGAGGAGAAGGAGAACGAAAATGAGAACGACGACGAAAACAACAAAGACAAAAACGTGACAATTCCACAGCTACACGTCAACGGCTCAGCAGTTGGCCAAGGCAGCGAGCAGTCCACGTCTGGAGAACCAACGTCAAGAGAGCCAACCAGAGAGACATACAGAGACCCGACGATGCCCCAGTTCCGGCCCAACACGGTGGCGGACTGTGTGAAGGAGGACGAAGACGAAGAGCGCGACGGGCTGTCTGCAGACGCTCTCGCTGGCGTCTCGACGGCAGCAACTGTAGCGACCAGCTCCGGTGGACCGTCGACCCCGACCGCGCTCGGCTTCTCGACCCTGTCTGCGGCGGAGAGCGAGAGCAGTGGCAGAAGTGGCAGTAACAGCAGCAACAGCAGCAACAGCAGCGGAAACAGCAGAAATGACAGAAACAACAGAAACGGTAACAGAAACGGTAACAGAAACAGTACCCAAAACGGTGCTCGAAACGGTACCGCCAAAAACGCCACCAACCACACACACAGCACGCAAACGCCTATCCCCCAGGCGACCCTCGTCCACTGGAAGAAGCTCGACCTGGCCGAACAAGAAGCGGCCCAGCGCGGCGGCTGGGGCAAGCTGAGCTACCCCGAGTTCGAGGCCATCTTCAAGGCCGAGGAGGCGACCAGCAACCGGCTCGACTACCTCGGCAGCTGGATCGACTTTTGCATTCCTTGAGGAGGAAGGCTGGAAGGACGTGTATTACTAAGCTTGTCTGACATAATCAAGTACGATAGAGTAGGACTGAGTGGGATTGCATAAAAGATGCCAGAATATGTGCTGTTGTGTCTGGCGTCTTCATTGTTGTCCTCGTCCTCGTCCTCGTCCTCGTCCTCGTCCTCGTCCCGTACTCGTCATCTCCACTACAGCACGGCCGCGATACCGACCGTGGCCGCCGCCGTCCAGAGGGCCGACCGGCCGAGGTTGAGGAGGCCCCAGTGGTCGACGAGGTAGCGGGACGACGCGATGTCCTGGGTGGTGTAGAGGGTGTCGTCCGTGGTGGTGGTGGTCTTGATCTCGGTATTGGCCTCTGCCTGGGCGGATCGCGTCATCAACGCCCGGTTGGTCTGCATCATGACCGTCAACGTGTAGGGCATAATGGCCGTGGCGAGGCCGGCGGCCAGCAGCGGCAGACGTGATGTACGGCGCACCAGGTAGACGGCCACCTGGGCGGCCGAGACGAGCGTGCTGGTGGCCACAAAGACCAGCTTGCCGGCGTCGTACATGCGGCGCCACTGGCGCAGCATCACGGCCGGTGGCGACTCGAGCAGCCGCGGCACAACAAAGACGGAGAGCGACAGGTTGGCGCCGGCTGCCGCGGCCGCCACGAGCGCGAGCCCGGCCTGCAGCGTGCGGAGAGGACAGACCATGAAGAGGTGCAAGGACGATGCGTGGATCCGGGGAATTGTGACGTGTGGATCCGGGGAAATGTGTATGCGTGATCCTGGGGATTGTGTATGCGGATCCTGTGTGTATGGCCACTCGTTGTCCAGGCACTATGGAACACACGCAAGAACGGATCGTGGAGCACAGGTCGCAGAAATGGGATCGTCCTTGATTCTTACCCTTGCAGCAATCAGTCTTACGATGCATGACGTAACTAGTCTTACAGTGGAGACCATGTCATTTCTGACTAAGCAAACCCTCTATCCTTTTCTGTTTCTATTCTCGTCTTGTGTCGTTTGTCTCGCCTCGCGCCCGACTTCCGCCATGTCATATCCCCCCCTCTGTCTCCTCTTCCTCCTACCCCCATCGCATGTCCCAGTACCGGGCGGCCATGTCCTCGCTGAAGCCGGAACAAGCGCCACACGTGCAGCGAAAGCCGAAGCGTTGGAACAGCATCGCAGGTGTCTTGCCGTACGAGATGAGCAGTTCGGTGCCGGCGTCGATGCGGCGGGCGGTCGTCAGGACGAGCACGTCGTGGCGGTGGTCGTAGCGGTACAACACATTGTTCCGCGGCGGACAGGCGTGGTTGAAGCGCGACGCCAGCAGAAAGACGCCCTCGTGCGCGCCCGCGACAAACGTGTTGGCCGTCCAGATGCGCTCAGCCGCCGATGCTCGCGCGTCCGGGTGATGGCCGGCGAGGGCGTAGAACGCCGCCCGTTGCGGCGCCGACAGCCGCTCCAGCTCGGCGCACAGGTGGAAGCAGTCTGTCCGCAACAGCGGCCGCTCCACCAGAATGTGTTCGCCGCCCGCGAGGTCGCGCAGAGCAAACGCCCCCAGGCCGCCCAGCCCCGACGGCCGGATCGCAAAGGCGCCGTTGACATGTTGGACCGGCCTGGCGCTGTCGTACAGCACCGTCACCGCCGGCGGACAGACCGCCGCGAGGTCCATGTAGCAGAGCCCGACGGCCGTCCGGACCATCGCGTCGCGCAACGTCTGCCAGTACCTGGCTTGTCAACACGTAGAACACACGCAGAACACACGCAGAACCACACAGACACCACCTACGGCGAGTCCAGACGGTACACCCGCGTCCCGTCGCGGAAGCCACAGAGCCGGAACCCGGCCGACGCATCTTCGTCGACGGCCGCGTGCCTGAGCGCGTGGAATTGCCCAGACGCGCGAGACTGCCGTCGACACTCTTCTGCCTGGCCCTGGACGGCCACGGCGTCGCTGCCCTTGGGCGTCACCACCCAGTCGCTGTCGTCGCTGTCGTCGCTGTCGTAGCTGTCGTGGTGACTGTCACAGACACCATCGCTATGGACCGACGACAACGTCGCGCCGTCGCTCTCAAGATCCGCCTCGTCGGTCGTCGTGATGCTGCTCGCCACGGTCGACGGACTGGCAGCCCTGGCCTGGCTGCCTGCCTGTTCGCCTGGCTGTGGCCAAGGGCTGACGGTCTGACAGGAGGGTGAGCAAGACTACTTCGACACACATCCCTTCGTTGCAGACGCTCACCTTGGGAGGCTTGGCCGCCGGAGACCCAGCGTCGATCAAAAGACCCAGGCTGTAGACGCGGTCGATGAGCGGCATGGTGGCGACTGTGTGAAGCGCTTTGTTGGACAGGCGTAGAGCAATACGGCTGAGGGCGAGTTGAAGGTCTGTTGTCGGATGTAAACAACTGAAGATGGAGTGGCTTCGATGCCAACTCGATATTGGAGGTAGAACACGTCAGTCAGTTGACGGTTTAGTGAATGCAGCTTGCCCACAGCAAGGATCTCCAGGCAATCGCATAGATCCCCTGGACAATGCGACCGCATAGTGACAGCGTCAGCCATTTGGACCACAACCACCTATTGACGGCCGCCTGCGCATCGTCAAAGCTGTGCAGGTGAGCACACGGTGAGCACACGGTGAGAGAGCAGTCATTGTTGTGTCAACCAAACGCAGAAACCAGGCACCTGCTCGTGTAACCTGAGTCCACCCTCTCAGCACGCACACAGCGCCAAAAGCCCCGGCCGCTCCACTGGAGCCTCGGTGGAGCCCCAAAACGGGTCTTGCCGCCCTGAACGAGAGGCTGTCTGCAAGGGACAATGGGATCGTGCACGGTGGTGGGTGACCGATGGCGAGAACGGGAAGCCGGCACTGTCGTCGGCACTGTCGCGCCACTGTCGTCGCGCCCGGTGCCATCGTCTCTCAGCCTCCCCCTGCCCCTACGTGTCGTCCTCTCCGCCTCATCGTGATCGCTTTCGCTCTGACGGCACGTCTCCACTCTCCCCGAGATGGCCGTGCTGATGACAAAAAGACCGTTCCGTCCTGCTCGGCCGTTGGCCTATAGATCGCGGCCTCCCATCCAACAGAACAGGAGCGACCGGCTGTCAGAAAGCCATTCGCTGGATGACCAATTGATTACTCAGCACCGTACGCCGGTATTTGTGCACGGCTTGTGGCAGACAGCACAATGCCTTGTGCACACCTGTGTTGCCTTGTTCTCTATCGACGAGGCCTTGTGCAACCATGACCTCTCGCTCCGTTCTGCCCTCTACTGACCCGAATACCATCCGCGGCCCTTTGCTCTGCTGTCGCGGATGCTGCGTGGTGCTATGGGGGCGGCAGAACGGCCTGTGCAAGGGTCATCCAACAGCCAACTGTTCGCAGGACGGATGGTTTCAATTAGCATGTTTGGTGTAGTATGGCTCTCAGACAGGCTTGCTATTGTTCCACCTGTCCGGGTTCTGCACTCGTAGAACTGGAAAGAGTACAGGACATGTTCAACTCGCATACACGGCTGGAGAGACATAGAATGGCACACTGAATTGGGAGGATACATCGAAAACATACAGTCATGTCGTTCGTGCAAACACAGTCATAACAGCTTCGAAACGAGAGAACGCCTTTCTCGTCTAGAAAACAGGATGCCTCCACCGGATCCTTTTCTCGGTTCCTCCGAACTAGGGCGGGATAGGAACATATGCGCAAGAATAGAAGGCAAACGACGCAAGGAAATAAAACCGGTATTCCGCCTTCTGACGAAGCAGTAGCAATGGGTATGGACAAGCGCCACCAGCAGGGAAGACAAGATGCCGGACTAGAGAAACAGACATACTGGTGTATATACAGTCTTGAGATCGGTCGTTTGCTAAGTTGGCACAGGAAAAAGGAAAAGGGGGAGAGGGAAAGAGGGAGAAGGAAAAAGGGAAGAAAGGTAGAAAAAAAGACAGCGAAGAGGGCAGACGAGAAAAGCCCCTGCGGTGTCGGCCGCCTCAGTCTCGGAACACTTGGTTCATCTGGCACGAGTCGCAGCGACTGACAGTCTCTGGCCATGCCTCCCGGCAGCGACACACCCACAGACGCTGGTTGTCCTGCGTCGTGGTCACGTCGGCCGGCACCAGCAGGCGCGTCTCCAGGGCGCAGTCGATGCAGTACCGTCGCAGACTCTCAATCTGGCCGACCTCAGCGCCCGGAGCCTGTGGCGTCCATGCAGACCGGGACGCTATTGCCACCGGTCCACGCGACGTTTGTATCTGCAGCACCGCCATGTGTCGGGGCAGGGGTCCGGCTATAGCTGGCAGGGCGACCGGCAGAGCGGCGGAGCCTGACGGCCCCATGCCCATGATGCCCATGCCTATGCCCATGCCCATGCCCACGACCAAGCCGGTCGGCGACGACGGCATGGATGGCGGCTGCACAATGTTACCGACTTCGCCCGGCAACGGCTCGCTGACGGGCTCAAAGATGCGGTGGCCGGTGTATGCGTCGCGCTGGACGACACGGGCAAAGGTGTAGGCGTCCGCGGGGCGCTGAAACTCGTCGATGGGCTTCATGCGGAAGCAGATGTAGCAGGCGCAGGACTGCGAGCCGTGCCTCCGGGACGCGAGCGCTGCTGCCTCGCGATCACAGCGGGCGACGGCGGCGTGCCGGGCCGTCCAGGGCAGGTAGTTTTCGACTTGCACGGCGCGGAACTGCGAGCTGAGCATGGACAGGTTGAGCATGTCGTGGTAGTCGAGGTAGAGGTGCATGTGCGCCCAAAAGGCCGGCGGCAGATGCAGGAGCCAGTGGTAGTGGCCCGGCATCTGTGGCGGAGATGGCGGATGCAATGGCGGCTGGCCGTGGTGGTCCATGGCGACACGTTGTGTGTGTGTGCTCGTATGCGTGTAGTATGGAACGGTGATAGGACGGCGAATCGAGCGGAGGCTGGCAGTACACTGTACAAAAATGTAGACAAGGAGCGACAAGTGTAGGAAGACGGTTGGGCGTAAAAGCACTCTCGAGGAGGGAAAACGTATAGTATGAGGAGATGAGGGGGGGAGTGGGCTGTCCGATGCTGCGCTGCATCCCAAGGGTAAGCACGCGACCAGAGGAGACGACAGAGAAGGGAAGGACCAGTTGCGTACATATATATGTGCATGGATGCACGCATGCACGCACGCACGTCTGAAGTGGGATAGAGACAAAGGCTGGCGTCGGCGATGTGAGAGCTCGCAGACATCCTTCAAGGCAGAGGAATGTTATACGAGTGCTGGGGTCTCAGAGTGACAGTCGGTACGGAGTCTGGTGCTCTGCATCGGTATCGGTCGGCCAACAGCGGCCTGCCGTGTGCTGATGGTGTGCTTCCCCGTATCTTGATAGGGCGCAGAGGGAAAAGGTCTGAACCGCTGCTGGGGAAAGGGTGCTCTGATGCATCCCTGCTGCAGCTGGGCAGGACGGCAGGCGGGGGTGTAAAAACCAGACAGCGTGGATGTGGAGAGGCTGTTGGAGGTGAAGGGGAATTCAAAAAGGACGAGTCGAAGGAGAAGCGGGCGTGAGAGGGAGGACGAGTCCGGGACGTGGCCACCGCGACCGACTGGCTGATCGGACTGGGCAGCAAGAGCAGCAGCAGCAAAGACGATGCCAGATTGCAGAAGACGTCGGCCAGCCGTCTGCCAGCCAGATCCTGTGGATGAAAAAAAGGCACCTTTGACAAGGCCATTGCAGAGCAGAGGAGTTTTGTGTGTAACCGGCAATGAGCAGGAGCAGAGCAGGGTGTCCGTGGCCAGACGGCCTGGAGGGTGGCCGCGTTGCGCTTGTGTTGGTGCATGTGCGTGTGCGGTGTGCCTGGCGTTGGCGTGCATAGGCGTCTTGCGAGCTAATATAGATGCCGGGGTGGTGGGGGGTCTGTGTTGCGAGGAAGGCCAAGAGAACGAGAAGAAGGGCAGGTGGAGGAAAAAGGAGGAGGGGAGAGGTTGAGGGCCAATGGGCAGGCGGACCAATCTGCCGCTCCTTCATGGGCCACTTTGTTCTGCGGCAATATGGAGCCAGGTTCTGACTGATCCTCCACAGACGCCAGCTCGTTTGTCTTTCGGCGAGAAGTAGATTAATGGCAATCTGCCGTGGTCGTCAGATCGGAGCCTGCAGACGGGCCTAGGACGACCCTCTTGGAGGGCGGACGTTTGCTCCGTGCTGTGCCTAAGATGCCGTAGGGAGCAGACGCCTCGCTCACACCCATGTCGTCCAATCTCGCTCGCTGTCTAGTTGGGTGGATTCAGCGACCGTTACATAGCAGGACGACACAGATGCCGGCCAAGCCGGGTTGAGCAGACGACTAGCCCAGCTGGTCTTCTTCAGCGTAGCAGTGCCCCACGGCAAATCACGGTGCATGTCCAGAGAGCCACGATGCACAATGGTGTGAGCAAGAGGCCGGCTAGCAAGGCTAACGCAGCGCAGCCGCACATATAGGCCGCTTCCCGTTCGAGATAAGCGCCCGATCATCTGTCGCCTCGACGTTCGTTTACAGCGGCTACTGTTTTTCGTTGGTGTCCTCTTAGCCCTCGTCGCCTGTTCTCGCCCTGTACGGAGTACGGAGTACGAGCACTTATGTTCACGTTGTGCATCTGTCACTTGGTTCTTGCCGTGCTGTAGTGCTGCTGCAGCGCGATGAAGCTCGCCCACCACACTGCGCTTAGGCGGCAGGCGGACAAACAAGAGGCCTAGTCCGATCGTCTACGTCGTGACCGAGGACGGAAGCGTGCGAGCATGGGCTACGGGCAGAACCAACAGCCGTTGCAGGAAGACATTGCCTTTGCGGCCCCCCTGAAAGTGGGAAAATCATGAGTTCGATTTCTAATTGTGGTGTTCGAGTCGAGAAGGAGCCGGCCAAGAGAGACGATGTCGGGCAGATTATTGGACCGACAGCCAACGAAGGGAGGTCGTTAAGCGCCGACGTCTTGGGCGACCCGACGGCTTGGAAGCGAAATTTCAGGTGATCTTTGTGGTTGCGATTGTGCATCTGTGCTCCACAGCGGTGGACATGGCTGCGTGTGCGACTTCAAGCAGGAGCAGGGGCATAGAACATAGTAGGGGGTGGGCGGAGTCTGGGCGTCGAGGGGAATCCCTGCAGAATCAAGCGCGTTGAAGATGGATGGCTCGATACGGAGTACAGAGTATGTACATAGTAGGCTGTGATGCGGTCCGTGCGAGAGAGGAAGAGACGGGACAAGAGCAGACGGAGCCTTGGGTGATGGGAAACGCGATTGGCCAGACGAATTTGCCGCGTCAGGAGCCATGATGCAGTCGTTCAGATCAGTCTGTGCAGCCGCCTTTTGACAGATGGTGGCGGCCGAGCGGTAGTGAGACTAGCGCTCCGACGAATAGTGGGCTGTGCACTCTGACAAGTAAAAGGGGGAGTCTGCCGGTGGTCCCCCTATTTCCTCGCATCCCCTGGTCGTCGTCACGGTCCCGAGCCTGCTGGATGACAGCCGAGTACAGGGTGCCAGTCGTAAGGTGCCGTACTCCGTACGCGTTTCGTAAATTGGCATGGCTCACGGGATGCGTCCTGGCTTCGCAGACTCGTTACGTCGTAGTGTCTGGGACCCGGAACTGGACTCCGGTCTTCCGCGTCTTGTCATCTCCGTGGCTGGCGCAAGAGCCTGCTTGAGCCATGGCGGCTGGCCTCGCTCCAGTTTTAGCGGAGCGATGTGCGCCGTCTTGGCCGATTTGTTTTTCGTCACTTTTTTGCTATTCTTTCCTATTTCAGCCGCATGGTGTTTTTTGGTTGGCTGGCTTGGCTGGCTTAGTTGGCTTGGTTGGCTTGGCTAGTCGGCTTGTCTGGTCTGGTGGGGGGGACGATTGGAATGGATGCATGCCTTGTGCCGCTGTTGCCGACCTGGTGATCGCGGGCGGATGCGGACGAAGATGGAGGCAGAGTGTGAATGGTGAAAAAAAGGACAAGAGACAGACGATGGTCGAGAGAGGCTGATTGGACAGGATTGGCAGGAGACAAGGGGCCGTGTTACCAGAAGGGGAAAGTACTGCCTGTTCGGCTTTGGACATGTCTTATCGCAAGTGCGGGGCTTTTGGGCAGGAGCGATCTGGGTTGGGAGGCAATGCGAGAATGAGATGAGCGAGAGAGCAAGACAGATATCACGAGATTGCGCATCACGGCCAGCCGTTCCAAGACACCCACACGCCGACACACACGCGACCGACAGCATGTTGTCCGCCTTGTTCGGACGGCAGCACAAGCAGGACTGGTGTGTTCTTGGGTTCTTGGATCCAACCCGTCCTCGATGCCGCTCTGCTAACTCGACAGCGCCTTCAAGCAGGGCCAACGTGCCGACCGCATCCGCGCGCTGCCACCGGCCTACCATGGCCCGTTGACGGCCGACGACCGTGCGCTGCTCGGCCTGTCGGTCGAGCAGCTGGTCGGCCGGGTGCAGGCCCGCGCGCTGTCGCCACAGGCCGTGCTGCAGACGTACGGCAAGGCAGCCCTGCGGGCCCACGCGCAGACCAACTGTCTGACCGAGGTCATGGTGGCGGCTGCGGCGACGTGGCTGGACGCCAGCATCGACGGCGACGGGCCCCTTGACCTGGCTGGCCCGCTGGCCGGCATGCCCATCAGCCTCAAGGACACCATCGTCGTCGGCGGCTTTGACGCCTCTGTTGGCTACAGCGGCTTCACCCAGCAGGTCCAGACCGTTGACGGGGCCGCCGTCCGCCTGCTCAAGGACGCCGGCGCTGTCCCGTTTGTCAAGACCAACGTGCCCATCACCCTCCTCAGCTTCGAGTCGACCAACGCCGTCTGGGGCCGCACCACCAACCCCCACCGTGCCTGCTATGCCCCCGGTGGCTCCTCTGGAGGTGAGGCCGCCCTCCTCGCCCTCGGTGGCAGTCGCATCGGCGTCGGCAGCGATGTCGCCGGCAGCGTTCGCCTCCCCGCCGCTTGGTCCGGCTGCTACAGCCTTCGCTGCGCCACCGGCCGCTGGCCCAAACTCGGCTTCCGCACCAGCATGCCTGGCCAGGAGGGCGTCCCCAGCGTCTATAGCCCCATGGCCCGCACTCTCGCCGATCTCACCTACTTTACTCGCGCCGTCGTTCAGATGCGGCCCTGGCTATACGACTATTCCGTCCATCCGCTGCCGTGGAACGCCGACGTCGAACAGGCCGTCCTCGCCCCCGAAAATACCCTCCGCGTCGGCATCCTCGCCACCGACGGCGTCGTCGATCCCAGTCCCGCTTGTCGCCGCGCCCTTGATACCGTCACTGATGCCCTCCGTGCCGCTGGCCACGACGTCGTCCTCATCGGCCATCATTCAAATGATGACTCATCCACCGCTGACTCAGCACATGTCCCTATGCCCCCCGACATGGAACACGCTCTCAACATCGCGGCCCAGCTCCTCAACGCCGACGGCTGCCGAACCTTTGAGCTCGCCCGCCGCCCCTTTGAGTGGCTTGACAGCGGCGCCAGCCAGATGCGCCGCCTTGCCGCCCTCCCGGCCCCCCTCCGCTACCTCTACTACCTTTGGGTCCGCTACGTCCGCCGCGATCCCGTCTGGGCCCGGCTGGTCCGCAACTGGGGCCCCAAGTCGGCCTTTGAGAACTGGCAGCTTGTCGCCCAGCGCGAGGCGTACCGGGACAGCTGGTTCCGCTGGTGGGACAGTGCCCAGTTCGACATCCTCGTCACGCCCCCCAATGCCACGCCTGCGCTTCCTCATGATGCCATGCATGATGCCGTCAGCAGCTGCGGCTACACATTTTTGTTCAATCTGGTCAGTCTCTGTTGCCTTGCCGATATCGCTGTGTCTAACTGCCGTGCAGCTCGACTACACCACTGGAATCCTCCCGGTCACCCACGTCGACCGGATCAAGGACCAGCTGCCCGCCAACTTCTCCCTCCAGAAGCTCAACGGCGTCGCCCAAGGCGCCATGAAGCACTACGATGCCGACGCCATGCACGGTCTGCCTGTGGCTGTCCAGATCGTTGGCCGGCGTCTCGAGGAGGAAAAGGTGCTGGCTGCCATGAAGAGGGTCGAGGATGCGCTAGGCGACAACAGATACCAGCTGTTAGAGCTGGAGTAGATAGAATGTATCGAGTTTCAATGCTTTATCCAACATTCAACTAGTCACTGACTAGACTCTTGTAATGACGCGACTCCGACATCGGCATGCGTCTAGATTGTGAGGTCTGTAAATCGTAACGCGGGGCATTAAGAAGAATGCGAATGTCGCCCAGTATAAATACAGGCTCGACCTCCTGGATGCCATCTGGACAGAGCAAACGAGAACAGCCTGTTGTACACACGCCAAACAATGACGACAGAGAAAACGGACTTTTGGTCCACCGAGGTGAGCCTTCCTCCTCTCTGTTGTCTACAGGACTGACGTACTCTAGGCCTACCAAGATGCAGCCGCCTTTGTGCCCCAGCTGGCCGGCAAGATTGTCGGCTGGCTGGACGTGCAAAAGGACGACGTGATTCTGGACATTGGCTGTGGGGGTGAGCCGGTCTTTTTCTTTCCTTGTCCTGGCCACGCTGACCGTCAGACGGCGTCCTTGACGTCCAGATTGGCAAGGTCCTTGCACAGGGTCGCGGCTCTGTTCACGGCATCGACAGCTCACCCGCCATGATCACGGCTGCCGAGACAGCTGTCCGGACGGCCGGTCTGAGCAACTGTACATTTGAGGGTGTGTTTCAATCCCCGAGTTTATTACTTTAAAACTCATCCTCAATCACACTCGTCCTCCCTCCTCCTCTCTCCTCCTCCCTCCTCCTCCCTCCTCCTCTCTCCTCCTCCTCCCTCCCCCCCCCTCACCCCCTACTCACCCCCTCAGTCTTGGATGCCAACAATCTCCCCCTCCGCCCCGACCTGCACGCCCGTTTCACAAAGGTCTTTTCCAATGCCGCCCTGCACTGGATCCTGCGCCCGCCCGACCGTCGTGTGGCCCTGCTCCGTGCCGTGCGCGACGCCCTCCAGCCGGGCGGCCTCTTCGTCCTGGAAATGGGCGGCCTCGGCAACGTGGCCGAGCTGGTGACGGCCGTCGTCGGTGGCGTCAGCCGTCGTGTCGGACTCGCTGCCACCGTCGCCGCCAACCCCTGGTTCTTCCCCGACGAAGCCTGGGCCCGCGACATGCTCGAGCACCAAGTCGGCGGCTGGTCCGTCCTCCACGCGGAACGCCAGTGGCGACCAACACCCGCTACCGCCACCGGCGGCGTCGATGGCTGGATCCGCCTCATGGCCCAACCCTTTCTCGAAACCATCCCCGATCCCCTTGAACGCGAAACCTGCACCCGCGAGATCGTCCAGGTCCTCCAACACACTACCCGCCAGCCCGACGGCTCCTACAACCTCAACTACGTCCGCCTGCGCGTGCTCGCTCGCAAGATCTAGACCACAAAGGAATACACTGATCAAAAATGCCCTGCAATTTGGTACCGTCTATAACCTATGACCTATGACCTATAACGCCTTTTCCTGGTACGGAAAGAACCCTGGTACCGCCTTCCTTCCAGCTGCCGTAGTAATCACGACCAAACATGCTCTCGAAACCAGCAAAGGCCCAAAAAACTACATCCATGGCCATGGCTATGCCCATGACATGACCATCCTTATTCTAGTACCACGCCTTCGACAGCGGACTCGCAATCTTGGGCGCAAACTGCAGGCTCTTCCGCCGCGCCGACATCAGTCGCATCAACACGCCCTCGTCCTTTTCACGCGACAAAATGCTCTCGCCCAGCTCGCGATAACACGT
Organism: Grosmannia huntii; assembly: GCA_019925595.1. Lineage (NCBI taxonomy): Eukaryota > Fungi > Ascomycota > Sordariomycetes > Ophiostomatales > Ophiostomataceae > Grosmannia > Grosmannia huntii. The sequence goes on from JADHKJ010000015.1 coordinate 29,013, forward strand.
GTTCTTCGGTGGACATGTGCGCGTCAACAGCGTCGACTGCTCGTTGTGCATCGACATGATCGTGTCTTCGTCCTCCTCCTCGTCGCTTAGCGGTGTCGACGGCGAGAGCGCTGCCGCATACCGTGCAATGGCCTCGGGGGCCGGTGTCTTTGGCACCGCTGTCAGCATCCACTCCGACGGTCCGTCCATCTCGCTTTCGCCGTCCTCGTAGTCATCGGCAGTGTCATCCTGCTCGCGGCTGCCGTTGTCGCCCGTCGCAGGCGTGGTTGGTGCCGTGCGGCAGTCGCGGTAGCTCGACGCCACGTTTGTTTGCTTCGCCGGCGTCGTCACCATCATGCCGTTCATGTTGGCCAGAGCCCGCGGCTCCATGCTCTTGCGTCGTCGACCACCGCCGCGCGGCATCGCTGACGTATCGACATAGTAGGGCGCCTCGTCCAGCCACTGGCTTTCACGTTCACAGCTGTTGTTGGTGAGCAAAGGAATAAAAAGAAAAAGAGAAAAAGAAAAAAAAGAAAAAA
>JADHKJ010000015.1:29630-454923 GCA_019925595.1 Grosmannia huntii
GAAAAAAAGAAAAAAAGAAAAAAAGAAAAAAAGAAAAAAAGAAAAAAAGAAAAAAAGAAAAAAAGAAAAAAAGAAAAAAAGAAAAAAAGAAAAAAAGAAAAAAAGAAAAAAAGAAAAAAGAGAAACTTACTCAAGAACCCAACTGACACCCACACACTGCACCACACCCGCGCTTTCGCGCACCTTGTCCAGCGTGCGCTTACCACCGTCCTTGTAGACGACATGCGTGATGCCAATCTTGGAAGACGAACTGCTGCTGTCACCTGAACTCAGAGGGTTCCACGGCCACTGCTGAACACAACGGGCGCCCATCTGCGTGAGGAGCTCGACAAAAATCCCGCTGGCATCGGCGCCGTCGGTCGTGTAGACGTCCACGAAAACGACTGCTCCACGCAGCAAGGCCGGATCAATGTCGCGCCGCGGTGTTCGCGCAGGCGTTGCTGCCACCGACCAGCCGCCGTCCGACTTGGCTGGTGTTGCTGGCGCAGGCGAGTTGGTCAGGCTGCGGACAATCTCTCGCTCCTCGTCCGAAACCATCTCGGCCACGGCTGCCTCGCCGGCAAACGAGTCCCGACGGCTCTGGCGCCGGCTGTCGCGCCGCCGATCCTTCTTGGTCGGCGAGTACTTGCTGCCGTCGTTGCTGCTCCCGCCAGCCGTCTTGCTGGCGGTCGGACGTCGGCGAGGCGCACTGAAGCTGCGGCGACGCATCACCGACTGGGGCGACGACTCGTCAGCCGCCTTGAGCGGCACCTTGGACACCGTGTGGAATGTGTGCATCATCACCCGCTGCGGCGTAACTGGTGGCACCGTTGCAGAGGCTGTAGCCGTGCTCTGCTCCATCAGAGCCGGGTCGATCGGGATCGCATTCTCGTCGCCGTACTCTTGGCTGTCTTCAGACGTCGACTCTTCCGCCGTCTCCTCCGTCTCCATCAGGGACATATCGTTGGCCTCTTCTGCCAGCTCCAGGTCTTCCTGCATGAGCGAGACCTTGTTGAAGATCGGCGGCAGCACCTCTGCAGCAGTCGACAGTACCGTGCTGTCGACCGCCGCGGCTTGCTCCTCCTCGCTGTCTTGGACCTGAACGGCCGGAGAGCTGACGGCGTGGCCAGCCATGGCTTCTTCGAAAAATGTGGACGGCGAGTCGGCAGCATTCTGCCCCTTTTCGATTTCTTCCACCGGCTCTGCTGCCACTTCCGTCTTCGCTGGGCTGTGGGCCTTCCAGCTGTCCAGCTGCTCTGCCAACGGTGTGAAGCCAAGCTTGCTCACCCTAAGTCGCTTTGCGGTGCTTCGACTGTCTAAGCTTTCGCGGCTCCTCCTGCTCGACGCCGATCGTGTGCTCGACATTCTCCGCTTGCCCATCTTTCCAGCCGGGCACGGTGTGGAGGGAGCCGCGTCTGGCGGCGCCGAGAAAAACGGGATGCGTGGTGTTGGCTCGTCTTCCGAGTCGGACTCAGCACCAAACGATGCCAGGTCCCGTGCACGAAGTCCAAACGCTCCGCCAGCGGGCACGGCCAACTGTGGTGTCGGGTGAGACGCGGCCGCCGTGCTCACAAGAGGCTCATCAACCTCCATTGGGTCCTCCACGGCTGGTGTGCTGTCGATCCGTTCGGGGGATTTGCGTCCAGACGTCCGGAGCCGTGTGGGCGAGTCCGACTGCATGGCGGCTGCATTCGATGCCATTTCACTGAGCATCTGTGTTAGAGAGTCGGCGTCGACATCGTCGGCATCGTCGGTGTTATCGGTGTCGTCAGTGTCGTACTCGTCGTCCTGGGCGGGCGTGCTGTCCTCTCCCATGTCTGCTACGGCCAACGGCTTCATGTCGGGTCTGTGCAGGAACATGGCGGCCTTGACCGGAGAGGCAGGCCGCTTTGCCGGCGACTGGAGAAGGGACATTTTGGAGGGCGAGCGCGTGGCGTCCTCGAGGCTGCCACCGCCGTTCTTTGCCGGGACGGGGAACCGCTTTGCCGGCGACAGCAAGAGCGGCCCCCTGCTGAGCGTCGGGTTGACGGTGGAAGCGGCGGTGTCGAGCGGCGCCACTCCATCCAGTCGGCGCGCAGGCGAGCGCAGCAGCCCGTCCTTGGCCGGAGACGGCGGCGGCCGGCGTGCCGGACTGGCCAAAATCGTGCCTGTGAGCTCCGTCGATGCAGCGAGGACGCTCTCGCTCATCAGGCTGCTGCCAATGTCACGTGAAGCCGACTCGAAGTCCAGGCCGGCTCCGGTCAACGCCTTGGCGCGCTCCTGGGCGCCCATGGCCAGGCCAGGCCGCGAGGGGCTCCGCAGCAGGGGTTTCACGTACACTGGCGGAATGTCCATGGCGCCCAGCTCGTCCTCGGACTCGACGTCGTCCCGCGCCAGGCGCACCTGCGTCACCTTCTTAGGGCTCAGCGGCGTCGGCGGCCTTGGCTTGGACTTTTCGGCCTTCTTCTCGCCCTCGCCTGCGGCAGCAGACTTGCCACGAGCCGTGGCGACGACCTGCGCAGAGCGTGCAGCCGTGGTGGCCTTGGGAGCTGTCGATGCTGCGGCCCGGCGGGCTGGCTGCGCTCGCAGGCCTGTGGACGTTTCCGATGCCTTGGAAGCGACAGTCGACCGGGCCGTCTTGGCGGTCATCTTGGGGGCAATGTTTTCTTTTTCGGGCTCCTCAAAGGTGACCCTCTTCTTTGGTGCGGCGGGCTTGGCAGAGATCGTGGCCGCGGCCGTGCGGACAGAAATAGTCGGCCCTGTCGATGTGGACTTTGTACGTGTGCGTGTAGTCTTCTTCGCTGCTGCTGCTGTTGTTGTCGACATGGCGCTACTGACTGCCTTGGCATCACCATCCTCGTCTGCCGTTGCCGTCTTTCTGGTCCGCGTCGTCCGTGCTTTCTCCGGCTCCGAAGCCACCGTGTTCTTGGATGGCCGACCCCGGGGAGGACGTGTCGTTGGGGCTGCCGTTTCCGCTGGAGCTGTGGCTGCGGCTTCGTGTGCGTTCCCATTGACGGCCGTCTTCTTGGACCGGCCACGCACACCGCGGGCGGCCTTCATAATGTGTGGTTGGGTACGTAGCGGGCCGAGCTCGTCCTGCTCGTTGTCGGTCTCGACGTCTTCAGATCGGATCTTTCTCTTGGCAGCAACAGACGCGGTCGTGGCGGTGGCCGTCGAGCGGGCAGAAGACTTGGCCTTGGATGCGGCCGTAGACGCCTTTGCTCGCACGGCAGCTGCTCGCGCGGCCGACGAGGTAGTGTCGATGCTGGCCTCGGCCGCGGCTCTCGCTCGCGTCATCCGTTTCGGGGGGGCCTGGGGATCCATGTGGACAGGGTGGAATGCAGGGTCGAGTGGAAGAATGAGAGAAGTGGTTTCCTGCTGTTGTTGAACACGCGATCAGGAAGGAGCGTCCATGCACGTTGGGGGAAGGAGCGCCCAGGCGACGACGTGGTTCTGATGGCAGGCAGGGGGAATCCGACTTCGATACGTCGTGGCTGTTGCGGTCGGCAACACGACAGGCGTGATGGCTTGTCGAGGAATTGACGATGAGCTTGTTTACGCCGTTGGGGTGGCAAGGTGGGGAAGCACAGAGGCAAGGGACGTTGCTAGCCAAAGAGCTTTGCAGAAACGGCAGGTGCATGTTGTCACGGGCCATCATGGGGTAAACAGATAGTTGCCAGGCAACGGAGTATTGGGAGTTGTACGGAGCAGTCTGTATACAGTGTATAAAACACGGTGTATTTAATATAGACACACAGTATAATGTCCTGCTGGATCTGATAAATGACGGTTCTGCCTCGTCGAAACGGCGGTCGGAAGGGCGCCACCAGATCGGCACGGCGATCGTGCAGGGGTGACTAACCTGCTACAGGAGTTGATACACCGCAAGCGGCCGGCAGCGACTTTTGCTACACGTGCTCGTACGAGGCGGCGATCGACTTCTTTGCCCTGCTCGGCTTCCGGCCTGCTGCAATGTATCGTGCTAGCGCTTCTTGTTTCTCAAGCGCTGGCGGCGTCTCGGCAATTGGCCTTGGAATGGCCTTGAGGCCGCGTCATCACAGGACTATGTCTGCGCTGGCGGTCGTCGTTCGGCTCTGTGCTAGCAGAATTTTGCGAGACCAGTTCCAGCGCATTTGTGCGAAAACGCTGTCTCTTGGCGACAATGCTTCGTATTCGTTCTTCATGCGGGTGAGATGGAAACCCCTGGTTCAATTTAGAGAAAAACGGGCCCAGTGAGAAGTGGCGACGCCGCACTGTACTAATATCTTACATAAGCGGCGCCGGCTCACGACAACGCGAATGCGAGCAACAAAGGCTTCCGGCAGGCTCCAAGACAAAGTCGAAAGAGGACGGGTGGAGTTGACCAAGACAGTACGAAATAGGCGTGTCACGCTCCCAATGTCGGGTGTGTCACATACCGGTTCAGCTCAGCCTCACCCCCTAAGCATTAAGCCGCCCCTGGAGCTGTGGTTAGCTTCCGGGCATTCCGTCCATCCCACCCAATCCCGCCGTTCCGTTTCCAGCTGATCGGAATGGGCATCCTCTGGGGCTACGCCGTCCGAGCGCAGGGACACAGGAGGCGCTAGATCCGGTAACATGGGCTAATCTATCTATCTGACGGCAGGGCTTTCTGTTGTATGTTGCTTATTTCCCACACCCGTCGTTCCTTAGGGCTGCTGCGTGTATGAATGTATCTCTCTCCGTATATATCTGCGCCCCTCTCGTGACCAGTAGGGTGAGATTGACGCGGAACGTCAGGCGAAGTGGTCTGTCTGGTCTGTCTGGTCTTGTCTGATCTTGTCTGATCTTGTCTGGTCTTGGCCTCTACTTGGTCTTCATCTTGGTCTTCTTCATCTGTCTGGTCTTGGTCTTTCTTGGTCTTTCTTCATCTTGTTCTTGTTCTTGTATCCTCTTTACGTCTGTCTTCACTTTCTCTTTTCTTCTCTTCCTCTCTTCACTTTCTCCCTCTCTTCTCCCTCTCTTCTCCCTCTCTTCTCCCTCTCTTCTCCCTCTCTTCTCCCTCTCTTCTCTTTCCCCCCCTTTCACCCCATCATGACTCTTCTCTCTCTCCTCGTCGGCGCCGTCGCCCTTGCGCCCGCCCTCGCGCCCGTCCTCGCTGCTGTCCCCGCCGACCTCGACGACGCTCTCTACGGCCGCGCCCTGCCCAACAACCCGTCCGGCAACTACACGCCCATCTACGTCGACTGTCCGGCCGACCGGCCGGCCGCCCGTGCTGCCAGCGCCCTGTCGACCAACGAGACCGACTGGCTGACGCTCCGGCGCAAGAACACGCGCCAGCCGCTGATCACCTATCTCGAGGCGGCCAACATTACCGGCTTCAACGCGACCTCGTACGTCGCCGCCGCCTCAACGCGCAACGTGCCCAACATTGGGCTCGCCATGTCCGGCGGCGGCTACCGGGCGCTGATGAATGGGGCCGGCTTCCTGGCCGCCGCCGACAGCCGGACCACCGACCTGCCGGCCAGCAACGCCAGCATCGCCGGCCTGCTACAGGCCGCGACCTACCTGGCCGGCCTCTCGGGCGGCGGCTGGCTCGTCGGCTCCATCTTTGCCAACAACTTCTCGACCGTGGTCGAGCTGCGCGACGGCTACACCGGCTCTGACCTCTGGCGCTTTGACAACTCCATCTTTGTCGGCCCCAGCGACGACGCCCAGGACAGCGGCAGCACCGAGACCACCAACACGACCACGCGCCGCCGCGCCCTCGACGCCATCCGCCATATTGCTCGCCGTGACGGCGTCGACCTCGACCTCGACGCTGACGCTCCCCATACCGCCCAGCACCTCCACATCATCGACACCGCCGAGTACTGGACCGCCGTCGCCGACCAGGTCGCCGGCAAGGCGGACGCTGGCTTCCAGACCTCCCTCACCGACTACTGGGGCCGCGCGCTCTCGTACCAGCTCATCAATGCCCCCTACGGCGGCCTCGACTACACCTTCTCCTCCATCGCCCTCGCCGACAACTTCATCGCCGGCGAGACCCCCTTTCCCATCCTCGTCGCCGATGGCCGCGCCCCCGATACCTCCATCATCTCCCTCAACGCGACCGTCTACGAGTTCAACGCCTTCGAGATGGGCTCCTGGGATCCCACCGTCTATGGCTTCGTGCCCACCGAATACCTCGGCTCCAACTTCACCAATGGCGTCGTTCCCACCGGCAATGACAGCCACTGTGTCCGTGGCTTCGATCAGTTCGGCTATGTCATGGGCACTTCTTCTACTCTCTTCAATCAGTTTCTGCTGACTAATCTGAGCACCGAAATCGACGTTCCCTCCTTTGTCATCAAGGTCATCGACCACATCCTCGAGGATCTCGGCAACGACAACAACGATATTGCCCAATACGTTCCCAACCCCTTTTACCAGTACCATCCCGACTCGAACACGGCCGCCAACGACAGCCAGCTGACCCTCGTCGACGGCGGCGAGGACCTCGAAAACCTGCCGCTGCATCCACTCCTCCAGCCCTTCCGCCAGGTCGACGTCATCGTCGCTGTCGACTCCTCCGCCGACACTGACTACAACTGGCCCAACGGCACCGCTCTGCGCGCCTCCTACGACCGCTCGCTCGGCGACATCGCCAATGGCACCCTCTTCCCCGCCGTCCCCGACGACAACACCTTTATCAACCTCGGCCTCAACAAGCGGCCCACCTTCTTCGGCTGCGATGCCTCCAACTTCACCCTCACCAGCGGCCAGACTGTCCCTCCCCTGGTCGTCTACCTGCCCAATGCGCCTTACAGTGCCGACAGCAACGTGTCCACCTTCACCGACAGCTACACCCTCACCAAGCGCAACAATATTATCACCAACGGCTTCAATGCCGCCACCCAGGGCAACGGCACCGTCAACGACGACTGGCCTGCATGTCTCGCCTGCGCCGTCCTTAGCCGCAGCTTCACTCGCACAAACACCTCCGTTCCTGCTGCCTGCACCACCTGCTTCACGAAGTACTGCTGGAACGGCACCCTCAACACCACCAACTACGGCGCCTATGAGCCCACCTTCCTCCTCGCCAACGTCTCCTCTTCTGCTGTCCGGTGTTTCTCTGCTTCCGGTCTCAACATCCGCACGTTGGCTGCTGCTTCCTTCGGCTCTCTCCTCGCGTTCCTGCTCCTGTAGAGCACATTATATAACACGCTTGCCCAGACGAGGAAATATGGTAATGTTGTAATGTAGATTTGCTTGTTAGACAGCCCAGTTCAATCGCTATTACGTCCACCCGATGCTTCACTTCGTGCACTTTCGTTGTACTAAATCATCTTTCCATTTCCCCTTCCTCGTTTGTTTTGCCAGCCCAGGGCTATGAATACGCAAAGTAAAATGCAAATGCAAATGCTCAAAAACGCAACCCCAACAAAATGGTATCATCAATGGCGAGGATGCTCACACCTCTTCCTGGGGGCCAGCCTCCCCCCTCCGCTCACCATGTCATCGGAACGTATTGCGGAACGGACTTTCACACTTGACCTCTTGCACGCCCTCTGGCAGCAGCCGCATCCACTCCGTCCAGCCGGCCTTGTCCACGCCGCTGTCCGACAGCTGCACCGTGAGATGAATCTGCGTCCCCGGCGCCTGCATCTCCGGGCTGCTTGGCATCGGCCTCTTCAAAGGCGCAACCAGGATCGACGGCAGCCGCGCGTTGGCCGATATCTGGATATGCAACGGCGATGGGAAGCTAGTGATCTGCTCCTTTTCCGGATTCTGGCCCTGCAGAATCCGGGGATAGTCCGACAACAGCCGGACGTGGAGCTCCGCAGCCGACAAGGCTGAGAGGGGACCCCTGTACTTCTGGTTCAGCCGCGTCTGGAGCTCGTTGATCAATGCATTCGTAAACGACACCCGTCCAAGTGCGTTGCTCTGGCTCTCGCCTGCCGATGCCGCAATCAGCTCCAGCACACCCTCCCGCCGTGTCATCTTGGAGCACGGATAATATGCCGCGTCCATGAGTATCAGTGTGTCCGAAGTCGCGTCTTCGAGCACCTGCTGGATCCCACTCCAGCGAATCGTGCGCGAGAATGACCTGTCCGTCGAGCTGCGAAATTTGTCAGCGCCCGCCAATGTGACGGATCTCTCACGCCCGTCTCTTCGGCCCAGTGCTGTGAGCCCCCGTAACCACCCACCTTGACAGAACCATTTCACGCTCGCCATCCAGATAGCTGCAGCCAGCATAGTAGAGAATCTTGAGCGTCTCTCGCGAGTCTCGCTTGTTGATAAAGTCCGTCACCGTCTGGAGCAACCATCGATATGGGCTCGGGGCCTCGACCGGAATGTCCACAACTTTGGCATCATAGTTGTATTTATTCCGAAATACCGCTGCGAGATTCTCGACAGCAGACCGCACTTGTAGTTTTTCGTCAGACCACATTACCAGCTGCACATTAACGGCATCGTAACGCGTGCGGTAGGGATTGGAGCTGTTGATGATCTGAGCCGTTGCGCTTTGGAGATCGCCCGATAGAGATTCAATGCCCGGCAAGACCGATGGCATCCTGTCCAAATTCCGTCCGGATGGCAACGGCGTACGGAGGCGTGTCTCGCTGCTGATGGACAGGCGCCCAGAGGATGGTGGTAGCGGAGATGGAGACGGCTTTGAATGTGGTTGGCCCTGAGACACGGAGTGTTGGTGGTGCTGATGCTGGTGCTGGTGCTGGTGCTGGTGCTGGTGCTGGTGCTGGTGCTGATTCTGATGCTGGGCTTGGTGCTGAAGCTGGTGCTGCACCCGATACGGACTGGCCGGCACTGGTGTTGAATCAATATCCATCTCTTGCGGATCGTTCTGAAATGGCATCACCATCGGATGAGAAGGGTTGGTGGGACGGCCGGCAAGAGGCACATACTCCTGCGCCGGTATGTGATTCTTGTACTTCCGTACCGCATCTTCCCAGCTCATATTGTGGTGGTTCGGATGGCACTGTCAAGGACGGGGCGGTGAGCTTTCTGGGCCGCCTTTGATGCCCATTGTTTTTCGGTCTCTTTGGCACCGTTACGGTTTGCACAAAGGGTCAACTTCTAGCACTTACTGCAACTCTCCGGCGCCGGCAGTCATTACAAGCGCCGAGTTTCCTGATGAGGGCCGCTTTCTCTCGCTGAGAGGCAGAGAGCGGGCCGGTTCTTCTCCGGCTGGGCCGCCGGGATCCGGCAATGTCGGCCCCATCTCTGGCAGAAAACACCGCCTGCGATGAATAAGTGGGTGAGGCTGGCTCGGAAAGGCCATAGGGGTGTTCGGTGTTGGCATCAACAGACACCGCTGTGGTGGCTGCCGTCGCGGTTGTCGTCGTTGACGACATCGTATCCTTTCTCCTTGGCGGAGATGATGATGCGGACGAGGCTCGGTGATCTGTACCCGTAGACCCAGCGGATATTGGCCGTTGCTGGGCTTTTCGTGGATCATCTCTCAATGGAGGCGCTTCGAGAAGATTGGGGGCTTGATGCATCCTTAGTTGCGGCGTATCCCACCGTTACTGCTGCCACATCGTTTGAAGTTCTCTTATTCTTGTCTTCGATTCTGTTAGATTTACGGCACCAGATAGCCGCCGTTTTGGGCCTTTTTTGGTCCTCTCACCCTCCACCCCGTACAAACGTGACAAAGTCCCGGAGAAGTGGCGATGCTTCAAAGTGTTATGGATATCGTCGTCGATGGAAATCGACAACACGTTGTTGGGATGCTTGAGTCAAAATTTGTACATGCATCCAATGCCGGGTGAAATAGTAATTGCGAGGGGAAAGGAGCCCTCCAGATAAACGGAGTGGAACCTATGACAGGAGGGGTGTGATATGTACGCGATCGGTGATAGAACGCAAAGTCTGCCCCAGTGACGGCACCGAACAAGGTCAGGCAAGTGAGAGCATGGACCTTCAAATAAAAATGTGCGGTAGGAGAAGATGTGATATGAAAGAGGTCAGAGGCATAAACGAGCTGCTGGGCATTGACTAGATTTGGGTATATGGGAGTGGTAGTGAGCCCCGAGCTCTTAGCAAGACAGCGTGTTAGTAGGGAAGGGGGGGAAGCCGGACTAGGTCGTATGGATAAGGGATAGTTGAGAGGGGGCAGATCTGGCTCGTGAGAAACAACGTAGAGACATTGATGGCCGACGAGCGTCTGTAAACGATGCCAAGACAGTCCAGCTTACAAGAAAGGTAAACAACAGACCGGTAAACAAGCGGGCTGGTACAATCAAAAGGGTAAAAAGAAGGAGAAGGGGTAGGCGTGTACCCAGTATGACGGTGTACAGGAGGGGAGGTCAGTGGCTGGCCAAGAAACCTTTGCTGGCTGCATACATGGCGCTGTTGTGGTAGAAGAGATGGGGCAGCCTGGGTTGAGTGTTGCTTTTTGAGGTGGGCGTGCTGCTGCTGCTGCTGTTACGATGGTGGGAGGGGAAGGGGGGGGACGGTCAAGATTAGGAAAGGCTAAAGACTTAGACGGCAGCGATGCATTGCCAGGTCAAAGTGGTGTGCCGGTAGGACGAGGGCAACAGAAGGAACAATCTCAGAGAATGCCGGCAGCCGCAGAGAGCGTACTGATAGGTGTGTATGTGGTGGGCTCTTGGGCGAAGGCAGAATCGCCGATCTTTAGTCGTTTATCCCGCTCTGATTCCCCTGCTAGTTTGCCATGCGTCGAATCTCTCTGTTCGTTTGCTCCTGTTCGTGTCTGCTCTTCTGCCGTCTGAACAGACAGAGCTCGCCGGAAAGAAAGCGTCGTCGAGGGGGGGAAGAATGAAGGGGTTGACATGCAGGAATGGAGCCTAGCACTGCTTTGGAAGACACCCTCAGCTTGACACAGGAACTATTGCCGTCCTCAATCTAGGGTCGTCAGCTTCGGTGTGCCAGACACCGTCCCTGTCAGCGGGAGCGTTCTTGGGTGCTGAGCCTTGCGTGGCACCCGGACCGGCCAGAGTTACAGGAAGCCAGTGGCAAGAGGACCCACGAACGGTCACGATAGCTTATAGACAAACACCGGTGCTTGCTAATGCCCGATGGTACCACTTTGCGAGGTCGTATGGGGTTTTTGAGTAATACAAGGGAGAAGAGGTCAGATGGGAGGTTTGAAGGTGAGAGGCCAAACAGCTTGACGAAAGACGGGGCCGTTCTTCTTTCTATTGGCTTACTCTTCTGCCTATAGGAGTTACTCCTAAGAAAGTGGAGGGAGGGGGGAGAAGGGAAGAGAGGGGGGGTGAGGTGAGTTTGTGGAAGTGATTGGGGAATGCGAGAAGACAAAGGTGAAGGGGAGAGAGAAAGGCGGCGGCTACTTTGGCAGGACAGTAACACTACAGATATAGAATAAGTATTCAGCTGCAAGCTACGGGGTGGTGAGAGGCCGCTCCAGGTAGCAGAAAGTGGCCGGCGACACTGCCATTGCGGCAGCCGATTTGCATGGAGTTGCAGCAGCAGTGGCTAGTGCAAGCTAACGGCATCTTTCTTCAAGGAGTAGAGGGAAGCGACGCCGGGGCGGAAAGGTGTGGGAGGAAGGAACGATGCAGGAGGGGTTGCGTGCGGGTCGCGGCCTGCGGGACACGGAAACCAAGAGAGCGTGTGTGGATGGAGGAAGGAGCAAAGGGGCCAGCGGCCGCGGCCAGAAGAGAAAGGCAAGGTGCAACGACATATACAGGACCAGGACGAAGGGAAAGTAAGCAGAGACATGTGGCAACAATTCGGGAAAGCGATAAATTCCCTTCTAGGACCAAGCCTAAACAGGGAACTGGTCGAGAAGGTCCATTGCTGCAGACTAAAAGGCCCCGGTTTTATTGATGATATCTGCGATACTTGCTAGTAGGTCGACATTGTTAGTTTCTACGTCTGTCAATCTCCCTCTAGCCTGACCCCTCTCCCGTGCCGCTCTTTCCCACCTCTTCTTCACCGGGAGGCGACGTGAGCTGACACAGCCAGGCACTGAAATGCAGAGGTTGGGCAAAGACGCGGAAATAATACGGCAGCGTGGGATTCAGCCTGACCGGACGCAATGAAGATGCTGTAGCAGGATCACACCGGATGCGTGGCTGTTCATGAAAGGAAGAAGCTCCAGCGGCGCTGGTTTAGGCGTCAAGGAGCCGAATAGAGGTGATGCCCGTGGAAGGAGGCACGCCTGGACGAACAAAAGTGGAATCTCAGTCGTGGCTCCGTTAACAGGCCGCGGCCTGCAGGTCGGCAAGCACAAACGAGATAGCCATCCACTCGCCACGACCGCAATATATCTGACAGGCCACCGCTACCCTAACAATCACAACAACAACAACAATAACAATAACAACACGGACAGCGGCAGCAGTGACAGCAGCAGCAGCTCGCCATTGGGGCGCTTCCTTCCTAGACATGGCACCCCCACTGAAGAATCAACACAGACCCCTTGGCGCACCGTCCTCGCGTCTGTCTGTCCGGCCAATCCGTCCTTATCGGCCAGAATTGTCTCTCACAGTATCACTAGATGCACGCTGAGGCGGGTGAAGGGCAGGAAACGGGTTGCACCGACCCGTGCTCGTGTTCAGTTCACCCTGACACCCACCAGAATGTGGCTGATCGACGCTGAAGAAGGCTAAATACTGAGCCGACACCGATTCGGCTGCCTCACCGGGCCATGCCGCCAGCCTCATCACACCTTGCAATCCGCAGACGCTCCACTCTGGCTTTTGCCTCTTGCCCCTTCTGACAGGGGTCCGGCAAGCAGCCAGGTCACGCTCGAGCGTGTCTGTATTGCCTAACACAGAAATCGGCCGAGACAAGGTGAGGGATCACATAGGACGGACTGTGCAAGCCGAGAAGGGGGGGCATGAGAAACCGCTTCGCTGCAGGCCTTCAACCGTTTTTTTTTTTTTTTTTTTGCCACTCGTGTCACCAGCCATGGTGTTCCAGAAGGTCGGACAGAGGCGGAGAGCACCAGGGCCGGCAATGACCTGTTGGTGTTGCGTACGCGTACAATGTCCTCGTAGATTCCCCAGAGCCCGATGCGCACCTTTGTGCGTGAGGCCGACGCAGACGCCCAAACACGCGGCTACCGACTGCGTTGATGTGTCGGCCTGCTTCTGTCGCGCGCTGTTGCGACGATACACTGTGCAACAGCGTTTGTCTTTCCCCGCAGCAGCAGCAGAAACAGCCCGCGGGATATTTGGCCGGTTGCGTTGCGAATAGGAATGCAGCCGGATCCCCAGGTTGTTCGTCCCAATGGCAACAGGCCAATCTGGCACACATTGTACGGAGTACGGCCTAACGGCCGTGGCCAATGACAGCGAGCTGACGGTAGGCCCGCGAGGATGTCGTGATTCTCCCTAGTGATAGAGGGAGGATATACGAGTACGCCGTATACAGAGTACTCGTACATCGGGTTGTGCTGCCTTCAGGCAGCTTTATGCACCTGTAAAAATACATTGTGCAGGGGGCCTACAGACATGGCCAGGATCGTCCCACCTACCTCGGCTTGTCTAAAACGACAATCCCCGAGCTACAACTGTGCACCGTTGCTCCTTCCCTACCAAGCACGAGCATCGTTTCTCGTCGAGGAAGGAATCTACATTGTCGTATCTAGGGAAGGTGCAGAGCACAACGACACCCTCGGCGAGGACACATCAGGCAGGAGCGACTGGAATCCTATCTTACAACCGGCGTAGCATAACGCCCCCTTACCATTGTGCGAGACGCTGTACGGAGTATTTACTCCTTGTGTTGATTCATCTCGCGGCTTCACTCTTCGATGGTGTCGTGTCCAGTCGGTGATATCTCCTCCCGCACAATTTTCACCTTGTCCCGCACCACCTTCTGCAACGCTATGTGATCGCTACTGCAGGCCCGCCCGCTCTCTAACCCTGGCTTTGTCCACCAATAATAGACTCATGTTATTGTCGATCGTCGGCCGGCCTGTTGGCAAGCAGCCTGAACGGTCGAGTTGATAACACAATCATTTGACTGGAGAGCCAGTGCGCGTCTCCATTGTTTTGCATGCCCATGGGCCATGGTCGGCTGCCCTCTGCTTCCGCCGTCCCCCCTAATCGTGTGCGGCACAGTGAGGATTCCGCTGTCCCGACTGTTTTGCCCTACTCGTATATGGGTCGACAAGTGGAGGAGGAGGCCCGCTGAACGCCATCTTACGACCACGACCTGTTCCTATCTCACAGTCTACAGATGCCACCTTAGCTGACCGGGCCACAGCCCTTCCATCCTGCCGTCTTTCCATGCACGGTGGCTGTTACTCTTTCATGCTGACTAGAACAGCTTCCGTGTCTGCGTGTTCTTATTTTCCTTCCTTCCTCGAACCCTCAAACAGATCTGTCACATTTTTCTTTACGAGGATGGATTTGCATTTCCCTCCCGACTTCTCTTGGCCGGCCAGACGCAATGACCTGCAGAACACCCCTCCTCCCCCCTGTTTGCCTTTTGCAGGCCCGCCTACCGCTCTACCCGCTGTTGCTTTCTCAGCCTTGATCTCATTGGCCGGGCGACTATGAGCCTGTGTGCTGAACGGTACGTCGTATGGGTTCCCGTTTCGCCAAACAACGATAAAAATAAATAACGTTGCTCTCGCTTTCTTTAGCTGACTATTGTTTCCTCTTTAGGATTCCCGGAGTACATCGTGAACTCCATGCATAGAGAGCGTGGCCTAGCCTTGTCGATGCAGTTCATGTCTACGGAGTACGATTAAGATACTTGCAACCATGCGTTCGAGGCCTTACGCTGCTCGGGCTTGGGCTTCGAGTACGATAGACTGCCAGAGTGCCATGTGTTTTGCTTTGAGATGGTGCCGGAGCCTTCGGATTAACCCGCCAGTGGCAATCGCATCTGGCGCCCGCCATCCCACTCGTTGTACCGTTGAGGCTAGCTTTGCTGCCGTACTGTCGCCGTGGCTCTGTGTCCGATGCATGAGGTATTTTACACTAACAGGCAAGACAGCGTCTGCCAAGTGGCTAGCGGATTGCTCGTGGACTACGGAGTATGGAGACATCTAGATCAAGATCCACCTGGGAGGGTGCGCGAGGTGGGAAATTGACCTGGGTGCATGCACAAAGCCACAGCGTACGGAGTACTCCGTACTGTTTACGGTCTCCTCGCCTCTGTTCCCTATTCATTGCCCTCCAAAGGAAATCTGTGGCGGCAAGCCCGGCTAGGGCCCATTGGGTCGAGTGATACGGCTGTACAGGTACAGCGGTTACATGCAGGGAGCCTTGAAAGCTACGGTTTAGTATTTCCCCCGAAACTGTTTGGATGCGCATGCATAATACGACAGCTCCTTTGTACTAGCCACAGGCAACAAGTACGAGTTTCGCGCTGCAAGCCGGTAACGGTATCAGCCTGCCTACATGAACATGGCCTGTTGTTTCTTCCATCACTCCACCTGCAAGAGCACCAGCCGCAGAGGGACTGAGTTCAGCCACACTGGGCCAGCCCTGAGGAGCAGCTTTTGTTATTCGCCACAGCACAAATCGGCACCTGTGCGAGTATTGTACTCCGTACGGAGGAGCGATTCGGTGTGAATTGGTCAGGCGTTTCCGCGGTCCCGCTTTCTTCTCGGTGACTGCTGCAACGGCACAAAAACAGATGGACACAGCAGGACGGTCCAAGGGCTGGTATGCGGGCTGCAACAACGGGATATGGCAAGGCAGACGGAGCAGCAGAGCTCTTGGAAGTCTGGCAGACCGGCGCTCCCTGTTCTTGGCCGTGGCAGGTGTGCTGATCGGTCTGATTGCTTGCAGCTGGTTGGATGCGGAGAAATGGGAGGTTGCGTGTGTGTGTGTGGTGGGTTTCCCAAATGGGCTGCAGGCCACAGACCGGCGAGGTGCCAGCGCATGCTGTCGACGCGCGAGAGAAGCACAGAGCGAGACAGTCAGCTCGAGCTCACAAGTGTGCTTCGGACCCCCCTCCTTTTCCCTTTTCCGTCCTGTTGCGGAATGGATACCCAACGGCACCTCTGGCAGATATGCCAATTGGAGCCCGCCAACTGTGTGCATCTTGCTACCCTACAGTCCTGTCTTTCCGCCCAACGTCTGAAGTGGGCACGAAATACATGGCTCCAACCGACAAGAGCAGTTTAGGCCTTGCGTCTGGCGCGTGGGGGCTGGTAGAGCCAGAGGATACAGGACGCTGCCTAACGGCCTTTTGGCGGTTGTGCACTGTTTGAATTATTCTGCGGTTGCCTCCTGACGTTCGTCGTAGCGGTCGTAGCGGCTACTTATATATACGGTCTCACTTGGCGCATCGAAAGCAGGCCACAGTTCCCACAACTGGCTCTGCACGAGCGGCCCCAATAAAGGCCAAGAAGTCACCGGGGTCTAGCCGAGTGTGTCTGGGCCCAGCAGTAAACTGGAGCTGTGAGGGTGAAAGAAAGAAACAAGGATGAGAATAAAATAATAAAATAATAAAATAATATCCGGTTGGTGGTCTAGGAGGGGAGGCATCCTTGCCTCCTTTCCCTCTATTCCTTCTTTTCTTACCAATATGATAATCACAATTTCCAACGCAGCCATATCACATTCTTCCCTCGGATTCTGCTTACAGTGTACCTCGTTTCTGACGATTGCCGGCCCACTCCCTCCCTCAGACCTTTGCTGTTACTTGGTTTCCTCGGCTAGCATTGCATGAGTCAAGTCGCGCTCTGATAAATCTAACACGGCAGGCCGGCGGCGTGCATATGGGGCGGGAAAATTGGGGAGAAGGAGGGTGGCAGCGACGGAACGGTCATGCCTAAGAGAGAGAGAGATGGTCAAGGGCCCGCCCATTTGTTGGCAAATGTGCAGCCAGTGGTCAATACCACACATACGCGTATGGCATGCGGGCACACATGCAGCAGTGTATGCCAGACATGGGGCCACGGCTGGCCGCCAGACAGGATACGTCATGGAGGAGAGACCAAGGAGAGAAAGGCGGGTTGTCGCGGCAGCGATCTGATTCTGTCTTGCGATAAAACAGAAGGCCATGGATGGCCGTGGACCGTGGCTGGTAGACTTTGTAATGTGACAGAAGTGGCACGAGGGTTTAGAGATTAGAATATCAGAAAGGAAAAATGGAAATGGAAATGGAAAAAGAAAGAGAACGAAAAAAGAAGGAGAAAAAGAAGGGGAAACAGAAGAAGAAAAGAGTAAAGAGAAAACAAAAAAAAAGAAAACAAAAAAAGAAAAGAAAACAAAAAAAGAAAACAAAAAAAGAAAACAAAAAAGTAGCACAACTTCAAGAGGCCGGGGAAAAGCACGTTCGGATGCAGCCGTACGATGGTTCCCCGTCCTGTTCGTGATTGCACATTCGCAATATCGGCCGAGTCTCATCCCCACCCCTTTCGATTCGGTGCTGGTGCTGATGCTAATTCTGGTTCTGCTGATAATCTCGGGCCGGCCTGCATGTTTGGCAGCTTAATCTGCAAGTATAGCACAAATACAGCAAGGAGCTGTGCTGTACAGCAGTAGAGGAGGGCACATAGAGGGCTCTTTGTTGGGCGATGGCCATCTGCGATTCGGTCGAGAGAAGGTCACGGGTCTATGTATTAAAACACACACGCATTCTGTTGCATAGCAGACGCCCTTGTCGACAGAGGGGGCATCCTTTCGCAAGTCAGCACTTGCGACGGTATCCGGCACCATGGTCTGTAGGCCGGCGACGGCGAAGCGCGCCGCGGCCAAGACCAGCTGCCGCCACCGGCGCCTCGCGTTGGGGTCTCGTGGGGCGTAGACGAACAGGTACGCCACGGCAGGCGGCGACGGGGCACCGTCGGGACAGCGGAAGACGACGTGGGCGGTGGTGGCAGCGTCTCTCCCGCTGATGTGGCCGGCCAGCCGGGCGAGACTGGTCGGCATGGGATGCGCGAGGGCGTCGACATGGAGCGGGTCGACGGGCACGGCCCAGCCAACGACGTCAAGGGCAGCCCGCCGGGTCCGAGAGCGACACGACCTGGGCTAGCCACAGCAGCAGCGGGAGCGATGCTGCCACAACGACGGCCGCCGCTGTCACGATGCCATCGTTGGCCCGTCTGGCAGATGGCTGAGAACAGGCCAGCCGGTGGCGACAGGCTGGTGGACGTGCGTGTTTGCTTGGATGTGTGCCCTTGAGCATGAACTGGAGCGTGAACAGGAACAGGAACAGGAACAGGAACAGGAACAGGAACGTGCGGGTGTGGTCATCAAGCGGTCGATTGCGTATGGATCGACAGACTAGAGCTTTCACGTTCCTCGAAAATGGTTTTGATGATATGGGATGTGGCAGAGAGGGACGGGGAAGGTGCGACCCTACATGCCGGATCGCACGAGAAAGAACCAGAGCCGTTGTAGGCTCGTTTGCTTCTTTTTATGGAGCAGAAGCTCTGTCTCTGAAAAGTCAAACAGAACTGCTTCATTGTTGTCCAGCTCGTCATATCGTGCCTTTACATCCGTCCATAGGCAGCATCGCGACGAGGTTCTGTGTTGGGCCTGCCGACATCTACAGAGTACTCGGATTGGTCCTCTGACCCTCGTGCTGACAAAGCTGACCACCGCCAATCGGCTGCTGGCGTAAGCTGAAAACCGCCACCGCCTGAACGCGTACCGGCCAGCTCGCTGCTCCGTGCCTTTTCTCCTATCGGTTCGCTGCCTCGCCGTGGCATCTCGGCCAAAGCTCACACAACCCAAGAGGCTCCCACAGTCGTGACGTGGACGGTGTGGCCACCTTGTGTTTGCCTTGGCTCTGCTTGTGCTCTCGTTGGTCGTATATCTTTCTGCTTTCTTTGCTGCGATGCAGCTTACGATCGGGGGATTCTGCGTATTTTGACGGTTCTTGCCGTCTGTTTTGGCTTCTGTGTTCTCTGATCCTGATCTCTTTTCTTATCCTCCTCTGCTCTCTTCTGATCTCTTCTGTGTTCTCTGATCTCTTTTGTTATCCTCTCCCCTTCTCTCTTCTGATCTCTTCTGTGTTCTCTGATCTCTTTTCTTATCCTCTCCCCTTCTCTCTTCTGTTCTCTTCTCTGCTCCCTTCTCTGTTCTTATCCTTTCCTCTCTAAACTCTTCTTCTCTCTCCTTCTCTCTCTTCTTCTTCTCTCTCTTCTTCTTCTCTCTCTTCTTCTCTCTCTTCTTCTTCTCTCTCCTCTCCTATCTTCTCCCCCCCCTCCCCCACCATGCCTGAACTGGATCCCCGCGTCCTCTCCTACTCCCACCTCCGCGACTTCCCCCACGCCGACGATGCCCTCCGGATGCTCCGCCGTCTGGCCTCGCTCGTCAAGCCGCTCATGCGTGCCCGTCGTTGGACCGTCGGCACCCTGACCGAGTTCTACCCCGACCAGCCCAACCTGCTCGGCCTCAACGTCAACAAGGGCCAGACCATCCTCGTCCGTCTGCGCTATCCGGGCGACCGTTTGCTCTTCCTCCCGCTCGAGCAGGTCGCCGACACCCTGCTGCACGAACTCGCCCACATTGTCCACGGGCCGCACGACGCCACCTTCCACGCACTCTGGAACCAGCTGCGCGACGAGCACATGGCCCTGACCCTCCAGGGCTACACCGGCGAGGGCTTTTTGTCAGCGGGTCGCCGTCTGGGTGGGACGCACAACGGGCCCATGGACGAGACGCGTGGCCACAAAGGACATGGGGCCCGCGGCATCCACGGCATCCACGGCACCCACGGCACCCATGGCCACCGTCTGGGTGGAACGCGACCGCCGCCGGGCACCGACATGCGACGTGTCGTGGCCGAAGCGGCGGCCGCGCGCGGGCCAAAAAAGTCCAACCGGCCGTCTGCCTCGTCACCATCCCCCTCCTCCTCGTGTGCCACGGCCGGCTACGACGACCGCACACGCCGCGTCCTCGCGGACCAGGCGGCACGCAACGGCTTCCGTACGGCGGCCGAGGAAGAGGCAGCCAACGATGCGGCCATGGCACAGGCGCTGTGGGAGCTCATGGAGGAAGACGAGCGACAACGGCTGGGCCCACGCTACGTCACCCCGACGGCTAGTGGCAGCGGACGGTCCCCCGAGGCGAGGATGGACAGGGTGGCCGAGACAGACAGACACAGAGACCCTGGCTGGACCTGTCACCAGTGCACACTGCACAATCCCGGGCGCTTCCTGTGCTGTGATGGATGCGGGTTGCAGCGGCCGTATGCCCCATCGGCCTCGGCGGTGGCAGCACACGGCCGGCGACCGACCCACACGCACAAGACGCCCAAACAGGTGACGTTCACGCCGTCAACGTCGGGCGGGTCTGTGCGCGGGTCCTCGCCGTCGCCGGGCGCGTGGAGGTGCTCGTTTTGCGGCCATGGGCGGGAACGGCAGTGGACGTGTGCTCTCTGCGGGAGGAGGACGGAGACGGGGCAGTGCAGGAGGAGCTAGATCTGGAGCCAGTTTACGATGCAAATGAAGCCCGCACGGGAAGATGAAGTATTTGTTTGATTGCTGTCTGCGTGATGAGGAGACGCCATAGCCCGGCCTCACTCTAGACTGGCCAGCCGGATGCTGACGGCGCGGCGATGGGCCTCGAGCTCTTCGACCTTGGCTAGCTGCATGACGGCGGTGCCAACGTTGCGTAGGCCCTCGACGGTCAGATGGGCGCTGGTAATGTGCTTGACGAAGGAGCCAAGGTTAACGCCCGAGTATTGCTTGGCAAAGCCGTAGGTCGCTGTTGGTCAGCGGAAGTAGGATAGTAGGCAGGCACACAAACAACTCACGCAGACTGTGGTTCACGCCGGCCGAGTAGTCACCGACGCTCTCGGGGGTCCAGGGTCCGACAAAGACGCTGCCGGCATGGCGAACGAGGTCGAGGACGGCCTCGGGTTGGCGGACCTGCAGGATCAAGTGTTCGGGCGCGTAGGCGTTGCTGACGCGCATAGCCTCGGCCACGGTGGCGACCTGAACGGTGACAGAGTGGGCAATGGCGCCACGGACAATGGCAACCCGCGGCAGGGCGGCGGCCTGGCGGTCCAGCTCGTCCTCGATGGCGGTCAGCTGGGCCTCGGACAGGTCAACGGCCAGCAGGACGACCTGGCTGTCGACGCCGTGTTCCGCCTGGGAGAGCAGGTCCGAGGCCACAAAGGCCGGATGGGCCTCGCTGTCGGCCACGACCAGCACCTCGGACGGGCCCGCTGGCATGTCGATGCCCACGCCCGCGTTCGTGTCGTTGCTGACGTGCATCTTGGCGGCCGTGACGAATTGGTTGCCCGGTCCAAGGATCTTGTCCACCTTGCTGACGCTCTCGGTGCCGTAGGCCAGTGCAGCCACCGCTTGGGCTCCGCCGGCCAGCACGATGCTCTCGGCGCCCACCTTGTGGGCCACGTACACAATCTCGGGCGTCACCGTGCCGTCGGCGCGTGGCGGCGAGGCCAGCACGATCTTGTCACAGCCCGCCACCATCGCTGGCACTCCCAGCATCAGCGCCGTGCTCGGCAGCACTGCTGTGCCGCCCGGAACATACAGGCCCACCCGCTCGATTGGCCGCACGAACCGGCTGCACACCACGCCTGGCATCGTCTCCACCGTCAGCGGCTTGTCCTCTCGCTGGGCCGCGTGGAATGTCTCAATGTTGCGGAACGACACGTCGATGGCTTCACGCGTCTCCGCCGACAGCTCCATCAGCTCGGCTGGGAAGGGTGCTCGCAGCACGGGCGATGTCAGTCCGGTTGCCTTTTCAAACTTGTGCGTGTACGCCAGCAGTGCCTTGTCGCCGTTCTGTCGCACGTCGTCGATGATCGGTCGCACAATGTTCATGATCGCCTCTGACGACTTTTGTGCCGGTCGGCGCAGCACTTGTTCGATCTCGGCCGCCGACACTTTGGATGCATCATAGCGACGCATCTTGATCGGTCCAGTGGGTATGTCCTTCACCTCCTCCTTCTCTTTCACCTCCTTCACCTCCTTTATCTCCTCCTTCTCCTCCTCCTTCACCTCCTTTACCTCCTCCTTCTCCCACTTCGCTTTCGCATTCCCTGGCCGCCGCTGCACCTTTAGTCCCTTGGCATCCAAACTGCGCGCAATGTCCACCAAGCCCACACCCGCGGCCACGGCCTTGACCATGGCAAAGTAAAAGAGGTCAGCGGCCTCAAAGGCGACGTCGTCCGGCGTCGTGGCCGCGCAGAGTTCCTCGGCCTCCTCCATGATCTTGGCCCGGAGCAGCTGGTCATCGCCAAAGAGCCGGGCCGTGTAGGAGCCCGCGGGCGCGTCTGCTCGACGTGCCCGCAGCGTCTGGTCGAGGCGGGCGAGGCCGCCAAGGTCGCCAAAGCAGCCAAACTGGTCGAGGTGGCAGAAGCCGTGGCCCTGCTGGCGCACGACGAAGCGGAGGGCATCGCGGTCGCAGTCGAGTCCCAGACGTAGCAGCGTCTGCGTGTCGCCCGAGGAGGCGCCCTTGTGCCAGAGCCCGCGCTGTCGGCTCTGGTAGACGCCCGTCTGTGTGCGCAGGGCCTCGGCCACGCTGGCCTCGCTGCTGTAGACGAGCCCGAGCGCGGCCCCGGACTCGTCCGTCACCACCGTCGGCACCAGCTGGTCTGTCCGGTCGGAGCGCCAGGCCGCTGCCAGCAATCGGGCCACCGACACCTTGCCGTCGGGGCCGTCGGGCACGGTCGCCGCCTTGGCCGTCGTCAGGGCCGTCGACGGCAGGATCGGCGTCGCCCCCGCCTTGGCTGCCAGCGCCACAAAGCCGGCCACGTCGGCGGCCCAGGCAGCTGACGCCCGCACCAGCACCACCGGTCGTCTCGTCGCTGTCGTCAGCACCGCCTCCAGTGCTGCTGCACTCGCGCTGTCAAAGTCCGTCACCAGCAGACCCTGCTCCGCTGCTACGGCTGCTCTCACCGCCGCTGCCACCACGTCTGCGTCCCGCCCCGACACCGCCGCCGCCACACGGCTGCCGTAGCCCTTCAGTGCGGCCAGCTGCTCTGGCCCAACAAACACCCGCCGTGCTCCGTCGTTGAGCAGCGCCACTGCTGCCTCTGCTGTTCCTAGCCTCGTCCCATCCACAAATGGCACCAGCTCCGCACCCCTCGCCTCCAGCATGCCCTGCAGCTCATCCTGGTTGGCCGTCGTCGCCTCTACAAAGATCGTGCCCAGACAGCCAATCTCGGCCGCTGTCAGCCCGTCCGCCAGCCCGTCCAGGCCGGCCGGCACGCTCACCACAAACGGCAACGGCAGCGTCGACTCCATCGTCCTCGATTGCGCTGCGGATGGGTGGCGGTGAATGCTGTGCTCAAACAGAGAGACGAATGGTCGTGGTCACACAATGATGGGAAAATTTTTGCAGTTTCGAGTCATATCTGGGATTGCCTTGTTTGGCAAAGTAGTCGTATTACTAGTTATTAATAGTGACTTCCCCCTACCGGGCAACTTCCAGCAATCGCCCGCGGGGCAAGCGCTATCGGATGTTCCTGTCTGTACAGAAGCGTCCTGATTGGCTCCTTCTATGTTTGTCGAGGCTGAGACGCCACAGTTTCTTCTGTGGCTGAAACGCCTGTCTTTCTGAGCATCCATCCTTGTTTGCATCACGACCCAAGGCGACGTTTATCCATCGATTGACTCTAGCGCCTCTGTCAACGGTCCATTGTCTACCGTGTCTGGACCCGATACGACGATTGACCAGTTGCTCGGAGACGGTCCCCGATCCATCACATCGTGTTCACGTCGCGCGCCAGCTCCGACGGCCTACGGCCTCGTTTGTCGACCGAGTCTGCGTGGCGGCTCTTTTCGCGGCAGGCGTCTCCCGCTGCGCCCCTCCGCACAGCATGGCCACCGTAGCGGCGGCCTCATGTACGAACGGCGTGTCCCCGACCAACGGCGTGCAGCCCGACCGAGCCCAGACGCCGTCACAGATTCAGCCAGCACAGACATCAGCACCAGCACAGACACCAGCACAGACACCCCAGGCCGCCGCGCAGCAACCGTCGGTCAAACCGCGCGATGTCCGCACCATGGAACTCCTCCTGACGGCCCAAGGTGTCACCTCGTACGAGACGCGTGTGCCGCAGCTGCTGCTCGACTTTGCCTATCGCCACACGTCTGCCATTCTCGCCGACGCCCTGCACCTCAGCGCCGACCCCTACACGACCCATGCGGGCGCCCGGCCGAGTGCCACCAGCGGCGCCACCGCGTCTGTGCCGCCGGCCGGCGACGCCGCCGTCAGCGCCAACGCCGTCCAGCTCGCCATTGCCAGCCGCCTCGCCTTTCAGTTTCGCGGCGGCCCCGGCGGTCCGGCGGCCGGCGGTGGTCCCTCCAAGGAGTGGCTGCTCGCACTCGCCCGCGAACGCAACCGCGTTGCCTTGCCGCGCGTCGGCGCCGTCGAATGGGGCGCCCGCCTGCCCAGTGAACGCTTCGTCCTCTCCGGCGTCGGCTGGGGCCTCCGCGATGCCTGGGCCCCGGGGGCGGCCGATGCGGACGCCTCCGACGACGAGGACGAGGAGGAAGAGGGGCTCGTCGGGGCGAATGCCCATGACGACACCATGCTCGCTGGCCGCGGCGAGGACACGGACGATGCCACCGAAAAACGGCCCAACGGCGACGGCGACGTCGCCATGGGCGAGGCCGACCACCCAGACGACGACGAGGTCGGCGGCGATGGCGTCGAGGGCGGCACCATGGGCGACGTGTTCGCCGACGACGGCATGATGGAAGACGAGGACATGGGGATGGAGTAGCGGAGAGCAAGAATGCGCAAACACAAGGTACATCTGTTGGACGACAGATGGGCACAACCACACATATCCTATCATCTGTACTATCATGTAATTGACATCGTCCAAGAACAAGCGAACGGAGAGGTGAAAAAAGACGCCAAAAAGTCGCATGCATTGCCTAGGTGATATCTTTTGGAATCCAGCAAAGAAAAACAATCCACGCAAAACGCCTCGCTATGCTGGACTGACCCTGCTGTAAAAAGGCAGGCCTCATCCTTTTGCCCCTCACAGGACGCCCTCTCCTTTCTCCTCTAGAACGCCCTCTCCTTTCCCCTCCAAGATAGCTGCAGCTGGACTCTCGTCTTCCTTTGGCGGCACCACCTCGACCGACAGGTTCTTGATACCCGTGATCAGCTCGGCGCCCACATCCTCTGTCGTCGTGCTGATCGCCTCGGACATTTGGGACGCCTCAGACACTCTGCCGTTGGCCACTTCTCCCACCTCTTCTGTGGCCGGAACTGCCATCGCCGCGTCTTCCACGACCTCGTTATTGTCGACCTTTTCAGGCCCATCCTCACCATTGACCTCTCCGACCTTCTCCACCTCTTCCTGCACCTCTTCTTTACCCTGCACATCTTCACCCTCCACCTCCTCCACCTCCTCTCCCTCCTCCACCTCACCCACCTCCTCCACCTCCACCTGCACCTCCTCCTCCTCATCCTCCACCTCCTCATCCTCCACCTCCTCATCCTCCACCTCCTCATCCTCCATCTCCTCATCCTCCACCTCCTCCACCTCCTCTTCCTCTCCACCGTCATGCTCTTCCACAATCATAGAATCCATCATATGTCCGTCGTTGTCGTACTCGCCGCTGAGGATGCTGCCCTCCCCGTACTCATCCATCGAGTTTCGAGAAATGTAGCTATCCCCCATCCCTTCGCCCGCTTCTTCGTCGTCCAAGTCGTCCATGTCTTCGTCCTCCTCCTCCTCCTCCACCTCCTCCTCCTCCTCCTCCACCTCCTCCTCCTCCTCATACCGATTATGACCGTGGGTGGCCGTGGTTCGCCGACCGCGAACATCGTCGTCGCCCGACTCGCTGGCAGAAAAGTCGTCCAGCTCCAGCGGCGCATCGCGCCAGTAGCGGAAGTCCGTGTAGTCCTCGCCTCCGCCCTTGACCAACGTGCTGACGGGTGGGAAGTAGTGGTCCACCACCTCGGTGATGTTGACGTACGTGAGCTTCAGTTGGTTCAGGCTCAACAGATCGAGCGACACCTCCGCATTCGCATTGATCGTGAAGATCCGGTTGCGCGGCACGTCGACCGTGCGGTACGAGATCTGGTCCGTGAGCCGGTTGCCAAAGCCGGCGTAAAACGGGTGCGAATTGCTGCCGTACAGGTTTCGAATGTCCCGCAGTGTCGCCATCTTGAACACCTCTGGCTTGCGCAGGTAAATCTCCCGGCGCAGCGCCGCCATCGTGCGGTCGGGCGACAGGATCGTCGGCCCACGTGGCAGGCGATAGCCCCCCTGCAGGATCCCGTGCAGATATGTGCGTGTAGAGTCGGCCTGGCCAACGGAGCGGCTCGTCAGATACATAATGTTGTAGCCGTTCGCCACAATGTCGCTGTACAGCTTGGCCACGCCCGCATGGGTCCAGTCGCGGCCGATCATGTTCAACACGTGGCCCAGCGCGTCCGATTTGGTGATCGTGCCGTCAATGTCTGAAATCACCACCGGCACGTCGTTCTTCCACAGGTACATATAGGCCGAGCAGGTCGCCCGGTTGACCGTGAAGCTCATCGTGTTCTCGCCCGGCTGCAGGTCTAGCGCCTTGAGCTGATCGCTAGTCAGTCGCAGCGTCTTGGCATAGTTCCGGTTCGGGTCTCCGACCGCCGTGACGAGGCCGGGCGATGCCGGTGGTGTGTTCCGGTCTGCCATGCCACCGACGTCCGACTCCGTGCGCCGGTGGTTGGGCATGCCCGGCACCGACCCAGAGCTGTCATCGCTCTGGTAGCCCGGGTCTGACACGGCATCAAGGGGCCCAGAAGGACCGCTGCCACCACCAGCACCGCCGCCCATCGACGACTCCATCACGCGCTTCATGGCCGCCTCCTTGGCCTCCTCGCTGCTGTAGATCCACAGGTTGCCCTGCTCGTCCATACCGAACAAGGCTCCCACGTCGTAGTTGCCCTGGAGCTCGTTGGAGAGCACGCGGCGCGCGAGGATCTCGGCACGCAGCGCGTCCTCCTCGCTGCCCTTGAAGCCGGCCATGTCGAGCATAAGGTCGCCCGAGTCGGTCACGCGGCTGGGGATGTTCACAGACGACAGCTCCCGCGACAGGGCCAGCGCGCGCTCCAGAGCCTCGGGCGGTGCGAGCGGCGGTGGACTGCGCGACCGCTCAGACCGTCTTGTGCTGGTGGCATCGCCGTCGGCCGAGTCTGCCTGTGTGTCGGAGGTGTGGCGGAGCGTCTTGGGGAGCGCGTCGTCGCTGTGGGCTCGCTGCACCCATGCCGGCCAGTCGCCCGCCTTGAGGTTGCCGGCATACGTTTCGGGAGATGCAGAAAGGGGGGTGAGCAGGCCTGTGCGAGAAGACGTCAGATGGTGGCCAAACACACAACGCACAGCGCACAACACAATGCTCACCGTTTCTCTGCTGCGCCGAGGCGGTCAGTATGGTGGGAATGCCCGTCGGAGGCGACCGCAGCGAGTAGCTGGACGAGCGCGACTTGCCACCAGGCCCGGCAGCGTCGAGGGCCAGAAGTTCCGGTTCTTGCAGCTGTGCCGAGCCCAGGCCTAGGCCAGCTTGGGGGCCGAGAGAGGGACTGCTGACGGGCGAAGAAATGGGCGACGTCTGCATGCTTTGGGGGATGTTGTCGGTGGTCTCAAAGACGAAGAAGGCCTCGCCGCCCTCGCCCAGCTTCATGGAATAGTCCTGACGGGCGCCGTTGACCTTGAACTCCACCTTCTTCTCGTACGGGCGCAGCAGCGAGAACTTGCCGAAACGGACGTGGAAGGGAGAGCACATGAGCGAGCCATCCTCCTGCTCGACGACGATGACGTCGATGGCGCCGCTGAGGGTAGCTGGGTTGATCGAGTTCCACGCGGTTGACACGGAGTCGCTGAGGTTGCGCACGTACTGCATTTTGACGGAGGTGCAAATCGTGAAAAAACAAAAGGCAGGCACACAAGGCGCCGAGGTATGCGGTTCACGCGTGGATGGACAGAAGAACACAGTAGACAGAAGCGGCTCTCATTGTCCAAGGAGCAGGGCCAATGGCAAAAAAGAACAGGCAAAACACACAGCGTCGAGGCAGAAAAGGCAGAGAGCAAGTGGCGGGAGAGATGAAGACAATATGAAGGAGTAAATTTAGGGGCCGACCGTGGACGATGCGCAAACGAGCTGTTGGATACGAGATGTTGAGAGGAGCCAAAGTCCAGGATGTCAAAGTGGAGTGTGGTTTGGTTGGGCATGTGAACGGGGGAATGGGTTCCAGAAACACACCTGTTGCCTGCCTACAAATCGGACAGGGCCCAACAAAAAGCCCCCACACGCCAGGCCGTTCGTTCTCCGCACTGCGCAACATCTCTGCTGACTGGTGTTCTTCAGGCAGCTGAGCCGGCCGCGGCTGCCCGGATGACAGCAGCAGGCTGATGGCGCGGTTTGCACGCCCCAACAAGAAGGCCTCGTCGACTGGAATGGGGCTAGGAACGACTCCGGCTGGCCATCCCGGCTGCACAGCGCATTTTACCTGTTCGCACACCCGCAAGGAGCAGGCCGTGCCTCCTGTTAATGTACGGGATCACTCCTACGCCTCCTGCGTATTGCAACCTCCCGCATCCCTGCACCGCGGGGTCGTTTTCCACTGCTCACTTCCGCCAGACCCCTACAAGTGGGGGGGTTGTTCCTGTCATCTGTTCTGGTCAGTAGACACAATTCACCGTTCAACACCGACAAACTTGCGAATGCACCATGTCGGGCACTTCATTGGCCACTGTCTTTTCCTAGTGTCATGACTGTTGGGTGCAGTGTAGGTAAGAGTACTGCGATACCGGCGTTGGGGGGTAATGAAGAAAGGACTAATCGCACTGTATCAGCAGAACACGCTTTGACTTAGTTTTCCAGCCTCGACGTATACGCTACGTGTTATGTTTTGTTATGTTTTGTTATGTTTTTCTCTGTTCTACTATACCATTTGACGCTCTCAAGCTGCGTATCAGGACTCGTAATCTCAATACAGTGCGATTAGCATCGTTTCAAAAGCGTTCCGTGAAGAAAATAATATTCTGCCGGGCGGTGAATTTCAATGACTCAATCGCACCTCTTCGAGCTCTCATCGGGCTGCACCTCAAAGTCGCGCGCATTGCATCCCAAACTCACTCCTCCATTGTTGTCGTCTGCCATTTACCGTCTGCCTTGTGCCATCTGCCATTTCCACCTATCGCACCATGTCTGGAACCACTCTTCTGCTGCGGTCCGAGACGAAGCACCTCGAGCACCGCTCGGCGCTGACGCCCACCACCACCAAGGCGCTGATCGATGCCGGCTTCACCGTCAAGGTCGAGCGCAGCCCGGGCCGCATCTTTGAGGATGCCGAATTCGAGGCTGTTGGCGCCACGCTGATTCCCGAGGGCAGCTGGGTCGACGCGCCCCAGGAGGAGATCATTGTCGGCCTCAAGGAGCTCGAGGAGAAGGACTGTAAGCATGGCGAGCATGGCGAGGATCCTGCTCGTTCCGAATCGTTTCTGACTCTGCCACAGTCCCGCTGAAGCACACTCATGTGCAGTTTGCCCGTGAGTCAGTCCTACATGCCGAGCACGAGACAAGAACAGCCCCCATCCTTCCGTGTGCCCGCTGACTAAGCTCAACAGACTGCTACAAGGGCCAGGCGAACTGGGACACGGTGCTGGCGCGATACGCTCGTGGCAACGGCACGCTACTGGACCTGGAGTTTCTCAGTGTGAACGGCCGTCGGGTGGCCGCGTTCGGCTACTGGGCTGGATTTGCGTACGTGGTCCTGTTTCGCTGTTCGTTTGAATGATCTGACATTGGCAGCGGTGCGGCCCTAGCGATTGAGCTGTGGGCCTGGCAGCTGACGCATGGCGCGGACGAGCCATTTCCGGCCGTCGAGAGCTACCCGAATGAGGAGGCCTTGGTCGCCGACGTGAAGAAGGCGTACGCGGCCGGCCAGGCGGCCTCGGGCGGCAAGGTGCCGCAGGTGATTGTCATTGGTGCTCTTGGCCGCTGTGGCAGCGGCGCCGTCGACATGTGCCGCAAGGCCGGCATCCCGGCCGACAAGGTGCTCCAGTGGGACATGGCCGAGACCAAGGCGGGCGGCCCCTTTGCGGCGGTGGCCCAGAGCGATATCTTTGTCAACTGCATCTACCTCAGCTCCAAGATTCCGCCCTTTGTCAGCCTCGAGTCGCTGCAGCAGCCGGGCCGCCAGCTGTCGGTCGTCTGCGACGTCTCGGCCGACTCGACCAACCCGCTGACGCCCGTGCCCATCTATACCATCACCACCACGTTTGACAAGCCGACCGTCGCGGTCGAGGGCCTCACGTCCGGCCCCGCCCTCTCCGTCATCTCCATCGACCACCTGCCCAGCCTGCTGCCGCGCGAAGCCTCGGACACCTTCAGCCAAGACCTGCTGCCCTACCTGCTGACGCTGAACAACTGGCGCGCCGATCCCGTCTGGGCCGGTGCCGAGACACTGTACAAGGAAAAGGTGGCCACCCTGCCGGCTGCCGCTCTGCAATAGTGCGGCCAGGTGCCACGTTCTACCGGTGCCATAGGAAATACAATCAGCCGTGGTCCAAGTTGTGTGTGAAACGACCGTTCATCGAATCAAGTGTCTGTGCTACTTTGTACAATGTATATGCGGCTCGGGTAAAGCTGCCAGGAGCAGAACTAGACCATCACAGACTCGCCGCTTGCCACGTCCCCGCACCAGAAGCACTGAACAGACTACCGTGGTGGCTGCAGCAGACGGGACTGTGGCCTTTTTTGCGTCGTGTGGGTGAGATGCAAACGACGCCGCCTGGCCGATGGCCACTTGCCGGACGGGTGCCAATCAAGCCCCCGTTTCTGTGAGCCCGTGTCTAGGGTGGTGACCAGCCTGGCTGGCCTTACCTGTGGGCCGCCAGTGAGAATCCGGCTAGGACGACGCCGTGTCTGCTCGATGTCCTCGCCCGGACACCAGTCTTTGCATGTAGCACTGCTAAGATAAAAAAAAGCGGGCAAGACGTGCATGTCGATCATTTATTTACCCTCCGATCTTCCGTCGATTATTTCTGTTTTGACCCTCGTGCTGCATGTGCTAGCGCTCCGCGAACGCAGATATGCAATTTTCATTCGCTTGTGACCACGGTCGACGGCCATTGTCGTAAGATGATTTGTGTTCGTTGCTTGTTCCCCGTGTGATGGATAATCGCGTTTTTTTTTATCTTTTTCTTTCGTCGTACATGCTCCCTACTGCTGTTGACGCATTGCGTAAGAGGTGCGTCTGATGCCACCGTTCTGTCAGAAGATGCAGCAGGCAATCTTAACTTGTCGTCCACTACTTGCGGACTAGGGCGGTTTTTCGGCACGCTCTTCTTGTTGACTAAGTACTATTAGCGCTACGGCATTTGAAGCGCATTCGCGGTGGCGACCGAGCTCGCGGGAAATGGAGCAGCCAAGGCCGCCAGAAGAGATGCAAACAGCACAAGAGACGGAGGCAAGCTCGATCGATACCCAGATGCCAGATACGCCACGCTCCAGACGCGGTAGTGCATCGGTCTCGGCAAAAAGTCCGTTGCCTTGCAGATAGCCCGTTCCCCGCCGAGATCCCTGGATATACGGAGTACGGAGTAGAATCCTATTATTACAACCCCATTCAGTGCAACCATTGCCAACTGCCGCCAGCTGCTGCACGCCGGCCGCTGGCAAATCACCTGCTAGCGCTGCTTCGTGCCGCAGTCTGCGTACTTCCTCTCTTGCGACGTGTCCCTGTGACCTGACGTCGTTTCGACTGCTGGCAGGTGCAAGCCACACCCGCCAGCTGCACAAGAAAGGAAAAAGCTTCTTTTCACTAGCTCTCAGAGTGTTACGGCGGAAGGTCGGTTCATTTCCCCCAAAGTCCTTTTTTAGTCAGCGCCCCTGGCTACTACCTC
Organism: Grosmannia huntii; assembly: GCA_019925595.1. Lineage (NCBI taxonomy): Eukaryota > Fungi > Ascomycota > Sordariomycetes > Ophiostomatales > Ophiostomataceae > Grosmannia > Grosmannia huntii. Next base: position 61,281 of record JADHKJ010000015.1, read on the forward strand.
ACCCACTGGAAAAAGACCGCCGTGGCCGACGCTACGCACCTGGAAACTCTCTGTACCCACACGCCAAACCGCCCCCCTCTCCAGCCCCAAAGCAGCCTCTCTTTTTGCCTTTGGAAACGGATGCATCTTTTGCTATAGTTGATCTGTTAAAGCTAGCAGGGGCTACTTTTTCTTTACTCTCCTTTCACCCTTTCTCATGTGTGCCTGACTTGGGTGAAGTGCCTCTTTTTGCCGTGGAGACGATCCTTTTTTTTAACCCTCTTTTTTCTGGCCTTTTTTTCGTCTTCTCGCCGCTGCGAATCCTGTTGCCTCCTCTTCGTCCTCTTCGTCCTCTCCCCTCTCTCGCCTCCCTCCCGTCTGGACTACGATCTGCCTTCATCGCTCTGTGCGTCTTGACCCATGTTGTCAGCTCTGCCGCCCCCGACTCGCAGCTGCTCGCCACGATATGTTATGGGTTACGTGGACGATTCCGCCGCTGGTCTCTTCGCTGGTCCTCTGCTTTGCCGTGCTCGTCATCTGGGCTGCTGATCCCAAGGTCACCCACCTCAACCTGCTGTCTGTCCTCGTTGTCGTCCTCCTCGGCCTCTCCCTGGCGCCCGATCGCGCCTCTGACGTCTTCAATGCCCTCTACCGACTGTCCATTACCCTCATCGACGATTGGCGCCTCGACGGCCTCACTCTGACACATGCGAATATGCTCGTGAGCGGTGCAGCCGTGGTCTGGTTCGTGCTGTCCTTCCCCGCCCTTCTCCGTCCTGTGTGGCGTCCGATTTCCCGCGGCGCCTCTTGCTGCACGCGTGCAGGCACGGTCCCCTACTTCTGTCCGAGCTGCTCGACCGAGCTGCAGCACCGATCTGCCTGGCAACTAACCCTAGACTCTTCTGCAGGCTGGCGCGTCGAGCCCTACAAACGCTGTGGAAGCCGGTGCCCGAGCTGATTGACATACTGGGCGTCGAAGTGCCCGTTCCGCCAGACGTTTCTCTAACGGCGATTGGCTCTGATAAAGCAACCATCACCTGGACACACCCTCCTCCCAACCGGCCGGTGGAGAAGTATGTGATCCAGGTGAACGGCGTCAATGGTGCGTAGTAATCGTCCAGCATGTTTCCGAGCCACTCCGCCTCCCATTGGTTGCTAACGGTGATGGGAAACAGTCGGGGAGTCAACGACGAGTCGTGATAACCTTATTACGGTGTCGGGGCTCAAGGCAAACCACTTTTACAACGTGCGCATCATCGCCGTCGGTTCCAACAACTTCCAGGCCGGCAGTCGGGTTCTACGGCTTCGCACGTTTGCCTCGAACGGTCAGCCTCGACTTGGCACCGCGCGCTTGCCCACGGACTTTTCTGACAATGACACGCCATCACGACAGGCGGATGCCGCAGGGGGCGACGAGAACGGGTCGGCCAAGCAGTTTGTGACGTCCACATTTGGCATCGCCCAGCCTCTCCCACAGGACACAGCACAGGGCCTCTCGAGGGATGGGAATCTATCAGCGGGGCTGAACCACTCGTCCCGACGCAACACTGTCAACAGGCGGCATTCACCATCGACGGCCAGCCTAGACCAACAGCAGCAGGGGTCGGTCATGTCTTTGGCAGGACCGGGAAGCAACGAGGAGACGAAGCTGACGGAGGCTCAGATGGCCGAGCTCAACCAGAAGTACCTGAACCTTCGCAAAGAGACGGAGGAGACAACAGCGGTGATAGCAAAGGAAGAGGAGGACTCGAAAAAGCTCATGTCCGAACACGAGGCCGAGAAACGAGCGAAGAGAAAGGAGCAGAAGCGAAAGGAAGAGCAGACGGAAAAGCTCAAGCGGGAACAGGGCTCCACTGAGCGTGCCATGCGAGCAGCTCTCCAAAGGCGGGCGCAGAAAGAAAAGAAGCTCAAGGAGAAGATTGCCGAGCTCGACCGGCTGCGCGAGAACATGGCGAAGTGGGACAAGGGCATCCAGGACATGCGACAGGACCAAGCCAAGTACAACGAGCAACGGGCCGAGCTGGAGGAGGAGCAGCAAAAGAAGACGACAGAGCTACGGGAAAGAACGGCCGAGGCACAGGCCGAGTGTTCGCGCCTAGAGGCCGAGCTGAAGGAGAGGCGGCAAAAGGTGAAGGAGCTGGAGGACGACCGGGACAACCAGACCAACAACGGGGATGGCGTGGCGTGGCGTGCAAGCCTCGTGGAGCTGCAAAGGGAATGGCAACGCAGCGAGCTGGAGTATAGAAACCGGCTCCTGCACGAAACCAGGCGCCAGCAGGGACTCGACGGCCATATTAGCATCCTCTCGGCGCAGATGCAGCAGATCCCCCACAACTACGTTGGGCCATACAGCCCCTACAACTCGGCAGGGCCTGCTACTGCCCTGGGAACAGCCACGAATGCGCCGCCCGGCTTCGATTTTGACAGCATGTCTCAGGCGCAGCTGAAGCACGGCAGCCGTGCGAGCAACTCGATCTCGAGTGTGGCCATCTCGTCGCCCCCACAGGCGTACTCCCTGGCCGATATGAACGGACCGATCACGTCGACAGCATCGCCGTACGTCAGTGCCTCGCGGCCCTCCACACAGTCCGGCTTTTTGACGGGTCCGTACATGGGCCCAGCCGCCGAGCACCATCTGATGATGGACGAAAGCGGGTTCAGGGCTCTGACAGCCGGCGCCCCGTTGAGTCCGTCTGCCACGTCCCTGTTGCCGTCCAACATTTTTTCCGACGACGACCTCTCAGACCCGGCAGACCTGGTCAGCCGAATCAGCCCGTTTGTGCCAATGCATACGGGGTCGCCAGAGCTGCTTGGCAGCCATGATGGCGGCGGCAACAACAACGGCAGCGACCTGGCCAACGGCAACGGCAGCAGCAACGGCAGCAGCAACGACAACGGGGTCTCGAACAACACCAACGATCCTCAGTCACCAGCGTCATCGAGTCGATCCATGAGCCTTCTGTCGAGCCCCCGGGACTCGTCCCAGCACCTCCCCTTCTCCGTCTACGGCGTCGATTCGATTGACGGACGGCCGCCGCAGTCGGGAAGACTTCCGTCGCCGACGATGCCAGCGGTTCACGGCCAAGCCCCGGCGAACCCGCGGTTCGGCCTGTTCACGTTTCCTCGCTCCCGTGGTGCCAAAGCCCTGGACGGGGATGGCCCGGCTCTCGGATCCCTTAAGCACGGACAGAGCCAGTCGTTTCCCAGGCAGGGCGAGGAGGCAGAAAACAAGAGCCGGCGCATCAGCCTGTCGTCTTGGAGCGTCTTCAACCGCAACTCTGCCGGGCCGGAGATGATGGAAAGCCAGTTCTCAGCGGGCGCGGGCATGATCAAGCCTGGTTTTTCGGCCCGGAGTCTCTTTCCGTTTGCATCGCGCACCAACGGCAGCATCTTTGCAGATCGCGACGCGAGCAGCCCACGGCCGGCTTCAGTGGCGTCAACGGACATGCCACGGCCGTCGACGGACAGCGGCTCGATCTGGGGTCCGCCCGGACTGGAGGGTGGCAGTGGCAGTCTGAACAAGTCGTCCCGACTGTGGCCAGGCGAGACGGCATGGCCCAGCCGGAATCCGTCGCGCCGGCCGTCGATCCACGGCTCGCCCTCGGCGCTCAAGACGAATCTGGCATCGGCCGAAGACGAGATTCTGGACGAGGAAGAGCTGCTCAACCCGGAGACGTCTCCGAGCCAGGTGGGCGTGATCGGCAGTCGACCGCCAGGCGCAGACAAGAAGGCGGCCTCGCTGGGCAAGGCTCTCAACCCAGCCGCGCCGACGTTTATGGCCAGCATCTTCCGGGCGAAGAGCGAGAGGGGCAAGGACAAGGCCAAGGACAAGGGCAGGAGCCGCGACAAGGACCGAGACCGCGACCGGGACCGAGACGAGACGGGCGCAACGGAGACGCCGAGCGTGGCGATGGAGGAGACGCTCGCGCGGCGACGGCTTTCGCGCGACGGACATTCACTGCGGACGCAGACGTCGGTGTCGGAGTCACGGGAGTCGCTCGACTACACGATCTCGAACACGGCGTCGGAGCCGAACAGCGTGGCGGTGCTGTCGTCGTCCAAGGACAGCGGTGAGCACACGCTGCTCAAGCTGTTCAAGAAGGAGAGCGCCGGCAAGCGGAGCTTCTCGCGACGGATGCGGCCGTCCAAGGGTCCCGGCAGCCTGACCAACTCGGAGAAGAACCCGTCCACCCACCGGTCGAGCTTTGGCGACGGAGAGGACGGCAACGACGAGCTGGAGCGCGCCGGATCGGTCATGGGCAGTCCCTGTCCATCGCTGGGGCCGACCAAGTCTCGTGAAAAGGCTGAGAGCAAGCTGAAGCCGTCCGGCTCGTGGTTTTCGATGAAGAAGAAGAACCGGGACAAGGAAAGTCTGGAGCTCGACCGCGATCGTCTGATGGAGACGGAATCCGTTTCGTCGATGGCGCCGACCGAGGACGGCGAGAAGAGAGTGTGAGGGTTTTGAGATTGAACATGATTCTGGTCTTGATCTTGGTCTTGTTCTTCTTGGTCTTGTCTTGACTTGAACTTGGTCTTGTCTTGATCTTGATGCTGCCCTGCTACCCATTCTACCCCTACCCTGCTACCCCTGCTCATCTTTACTGGCCCGCTGGCAGAGACAACCAAAGTAAAACTTACACTGCAATAAATATACGTATTACTCTCATGTCGGCGATGGCCGCAAGACAATAGCACCGTAGCAGCTAAAGAAGCGCTAGCGAAAGGCGGTGGAGACGTGAGCACATAAGTTGTGCGTGAGCTGTTTTAAAGTGGGGTAGCGAACTTTTGAGCGGCAGAGCAACGACGACGGCTTTGTACGATATCGGAACAGGTTGTCCGTCTTGTCGCACGCCATCCCACCGCTTTCGAGGCCGACCGCACTGCTCGATAGAGGACAGTCCAGACGACGGGCGTGTGCGCGATTGTAGCCGACCAACGAGCGAGCCGGCGCGCGTGGTGCACAACGTGCAGGATTCTGGACCGTCGATCCGACAGACGTCTATAGCTGCCATGGCCGGCGACAGCGCCCCTCCGACGGCCAACCCGCTCCCGCTCTCGGCCTCGCAGGAGGCGCAGGTGCGGGAGCTCTACTACGAACGGGTGCGGCAGCAGTGCCAGGAGGAGATTCGGGGTACGAAGCCCGTCCTCGTGTGTGCGATCCTCGCTAACCAACAGCCTTTGCCGCGTGTGCCCTCGGACGGACGTTTTCGGTCGTGTTTGCGTGCCGTGAGCACAACAAGGCGATGAACGCCTGTCTCCAAGGACACGCGACGCCGGCGGCCCTGGACGCCGCCCGGGCCGAGTGGTTCGCACGGCGCGCCGAGCGGGCGGCCGAACGACTACGCAAGGCACGACGCAAGGCCGAGCAGGAGAAGCTGCTGCGGGCATGGTGGGGCCTCGAGGGGGCAGACGGGTCGGCCGGCGTGGAGGACGTGCAGGCGCGGCGACGACGACTGGAGGAGGAAAAGATTGCCCGGCCCGAACGCTTTGGCGGGTTTGCGGCCAAAAACCGGCCGCGATTTGAGGAGATACCGGAGAAGGGGGGAGGTGAGGGGGGGTTGGAAGGGGGAAGTGAAGGGGGGAGGAGGTGAAGATGTGAAATGGGACAAGCAAAGGAGACGAGTGAAAACAACGCGACGAGAAAGACTGTTGTCCCTGTTTATATGGCGCATGGCTACGGTTGACAGTGGATTGGTCTGATTATAGGGATGTTGGATGTATTTTACGGATGGACAGCTTCAGACGAGGTCTCAATAGCAATAAGGACAAGCTGCCGAGCTGCTACAAACTGCTACACACTGCTACAATCTGCTACACTTTGCTTCCCAATCACCTACAAACTCGCCACAAACGGTTTCCGGCCGGCCTTTTTGAGCTCTTCCTGGACGAGGCCGACGACAGCGCCGGCGACGCCCCAGGAGATCTCGTAGCCGCGCCCGCCGACGCCGTAGGCGTGCACAATGGGTCCCTTGGCGGTGGACTCCGTCTCGAGCCGCATGCCGCCGCGACGGGTCGGACGCCGGCCGACGACATCGGCGACAACGTCGAAGCGGCCGGGCGTGCTGCCGCCCTGCAGCACGGGCGGGTACGTGGCGGCGAAGCGGGCGAGCAGCCGTTCGCGGACGGCCAGCGATGGCGTCGCGTCCCAGTTGTCGGGCTCCTTGGTGCCGCCAATGATGGTGCCGCCGTCAAAGAAACGCGGCACCGAAAAGGACCAGCTGCCGTCGGCGCTCTGTCGCGTGACCGTGGCATCGCAGCGGTTGCGCACCAGACACGTCTGTCCGCGCGTAATGAACATGTGGGTGTCGTCGCCGAAGCCGTTGCCAGAGCAGTTGACGACAAGGTCAAAGGGGGTCGAAGTCGACGAGGTCGAAGAGAACAGTTCGTTGGGACTGCGAAGTTCACGCCTTTGCACGTGACCGCCAGCAGCCGAGAAGCGGCGCAGCAAAAAAGCACAGTAGACCATCGGGTTGACGCACCACGTGCGGTATGTGATGCCAAACCGGACGGGGTCAGCGCCAGCCGCCGTGGCCGGGAACTCGTCTGCGCGCAGGAGCCGGAAGCCCAGGTCCAGATCGGCGTCGTGGAAGCCCAGCGCCGTCTGCACAGCCTCGTCGGCCAGCTGCGTGTATTCCGGTCCCGGCGCCTCCAGATACTCGAGGCCGGGCAAAAAGGTGATGCCGGCCGCGGGGCTCTGCGCCTGCACCGCCTGCATGTGGCGGTACGTCGCCAGCGCAAAGCCGTGGTCGCGCGCCTGGGCTGCCGCCTCGGGCGATCCATCCGCCACCCAGAGAACCCAGCGGTTGTGGGCGCCGGCCCATGGCGACGAAAAGTTCACCGCCGCCGGTGCGTCCAGAAAGAAGCTCTCCGCCGGCGCCGGGAAGTCACGCGCCACTACCGTCACGTCGACCGTGTCGCCCAGGTCCTCGACCAGGCGCAGGGCGGCGCTCAGGCCGGTGATGCCTGCACTGTCAATAGGTTAGGACAGGTCCCATTTGTGGATGACTCAGCACATACCCGATAACGGCCACTTTGACCGGCATGGTTGGAGATGGGCAAAAGAGAAGGAGGACAGGAAGAGGGAACTCGGACAGACAAGGACAGGAAAGAGGGAACTCGGACAACCAGATTCACTCTGTACAGACAAGGACAGGAAAGAGGGAACTCCGATAACCAGATTCCTACGCGGTACAGACAAGGAGAGGCCTCGTTCTTGTAGACGCACGTAAAGACGTTCTCCGAAAGCGCACGTGAGCGGCTGGTGGGGCCCCAACTCTATTCCGTACTCTGCACGAAAAGACGAACCGGCCGGCCGAGCATCGGCCACTGAGAGCCCTGAAGACCGGGGCGTCGAATGTCAACTGTCGATTGTCGACTGATGCGTGCGCAACAGAAAGTCTGCTGGCAGACGTCTGCTGCCTGTCGGCTCAGCCTTTCGGAGTGCGGAGTAGAGTTCGGAGTAATCGCAAGCGATGGAGCAAAGCCATTAGCAATGGATATCCAAACGGGCCAGCCAATGCGGAAAGAAAAGAAAAAAAGAAAAAAAAAAGAAAAAAAAGAGAAAAAGAAAAAGAAAAAGAAAAAGAAGCAGGACAGTCAAGGCTGAGCCCACACAAAGCCATGCTAGCCGAAAAGAGCAGTGCAGCCTAGGCTGCCGAACCGTTTGGAGAAGTCGTACTTGCATATTACTCCGTCAGTCGCTGTCCAGTGAAAGTGGACGGTCCTACCCACAGCACATCTCGCCAAGGAACAGAACGCCGTCTAGACCGACGTGCCTGTGGTCTCTCTCACAGCCGGTATCGAGCTCGTGTCGAACTTGCGCCTGACGGCAGAACATGGGAGGGGCGAAATGGAGTCAGGACTCCGGCAGTTGGTGTGAAGATGCCGGCCCTGATTCGCAGGCAGTCTCCACGTGGGGGAAGCATTGGGCCAGCGTGTGAGATGTATAAAGGGATCCCTATATAAAAAGAATGGCAGCCTCGCTTCGATGTTCTCGTTCACATGGCACCAAGGACTGTCGGTGTCCATCGCTCTTTCCCCACGACCGGCTGCTACCACCATCGTATGTTGCAAGCCCGGCTCTCCAGGCGATAAGACACTGCTGTACTCCGTACTCTGTATCTTACAAAGTATCTTACTACTCCGTACCCATATGACAACCAGAGCCCGGACAGCGGTACCAGACTCTGCTGCAGCCAACCGGAGCGTTGCGCCCACCACACGGGCCGCAGAGGGCTACCATGTACGATACCACATGCGATACAGGGGCACAAGACAGCTCTGTACTCGGTGGACACTCGTACGTCTATCTGGTCGAGCACGGACGGCGATAGGGAAGTGCGACGTTGGACAGGCCAGGCAGAACTGTGCGACCATTCCCCTCCCCCCGAAATCCCCCCAAACCACGAGGATCAACCATCTCTGCTCCTTCCCCACCGCGAGACGCATCGTTCCTCCATTGCTCCTGCCGTCCGCCTGCGACTGCCTGAACTGCATTCACCCTCCGTAACGCAAGCTCTCCACTCTTTCCCCAAGAGACCGGCCGTTCTCTCTAGTCCTCTTCGTTCTTAGTCCTCTTAGGTCCCTCCTCCCCCTCCCTCTTTTCCCCCGTAGCTTCTTCTCTTCTCACCCTCCACCCTCCCTCTCTCCTGATCCTTTCCCCTTCTCGCCCGCCTCCTGTGCTCTTCTTCTCCCATCACGCCCATCGGCCGACACATCTTGGCCTCCTCCTCCTCCGGCCTCTCGCGGCCAGGCTTCTCTCTACACACCCGTTCTCTCCCCACCCGCCTCTCTCGCGGGTCTGCCCCCCTCCAGACCCCTGTTAGCTGGACCAATTGCTATTAACCTCACCGCAAAGTGTCAAAGCGGATACATCTAATCACGTCGTCTCGACCTATCTAAGATACCTTTCCAGAATTTTAACCGCTAAAAATTTCAAGGACGACGCGAGCTGTAGCAAGGTAAACCCACTTACTTGCCTATCTTACCATTCGGCTTCTGCCATTTCCCCGTCTTCTCTGCCCCATCCCAACCATTGCTTCTTTGTCTCTTTTCTCTCTCCCCGCCCACATCGGAACACTGTCGCTCGGTATCTGAAGAGCCTCAAGCTTGACCGCCTGCTTCCTGCTTTCTGCTTGCTGTTGTCTGCCGCTGGCTGCTGGCCGCTGGACTGCTGGCCGCTAAGCTGCTACATCGTTGGTGGCCGTCCTTTGTCAAGCTTCCGCGTTACGCATCGTGACGTCTTTCGCTCCACGCTTCGCTCTCCTGCTCCCCATATATCCCGTGTCTTCCGCCTCTTCCCTTTGCTCTCATCCCTCCCCTACCGCCCGTCCATTCCGCGCTTCTCTCGGGCGCCCCTCTCCATCCATGGCGAACACTGCAAAACTGGACAGGCCCTGGACTCACATGTTCTCAGACGAGCGGACATTGCTACTATCCCCCGATTTCCGCCGCAAGAAATCCGTCTCGACTACGGCGGGTCACGATCCTTCGGACTCCTCGTCCGCCGCTGCTGCTCTCTCTATCATCACCTCCACCACAGCCCCGATCACGCCCCCGATCCCCTCCGTCTCTACCTCCTTGCACGGCCCCTGGGAAGGCACCTTTCTCGACTTCGAAGAACTCCCCAAGCAGGCTGAGAGCCCGGCGCAGGACCTTTTGCCCCTCTCGCCTTCCCCTGCGCAGCTTCATCCCCAACCGCAGAGGCAGCACAGGTCGAAAAACTCGCGAAACTCCCTAGACTCCTTCGTCTCCATCGTAGACGACCCCTTCTTCCAGCGATATCACAGCATCAGCAGCGACTGGCTCGGCGACGACGGCGACGACTCGGATCTTCTCGCGCCCTCTCCGCACATAGAGCCGAACCCCCAGGACGCAACCCGCCATGAACAGTCGCTGTCACCCCACGAGTCGCAACCTCGCAACAGAGACTCTCTTGTCATAACCGATCCGTCTTGTGTACGCTCCCCTGCTTCTGCCTGCCCACCGCCCCATCCCTGTGATGCACGTCGCCCATTCCACTTCTGCAGGCGCTAACCTTGCCCCTATGTCTTGTGTAGGGATCTCCGCCGCCGATAATGGAGGCCGTGAATATCGCCGTCATTGGCGCCAATGGCGTCGGGAAGTCGGCTTTTGTTCAGCGAGCCCTTCGTCTGAACCGCCCGCCAACTTCCAACATCAATGCCATCCGTCTTGATGTCGAGAGCATCCCGCATGTTGTCGCGCTCATCGAGCTGGATCTCGAATACTTTGACCTCAATCCGAACCAGAGGATCAGCTGGCCGAAGCAGATCAACGGCCATATGGTCCCGCGCATCGATGGTGCTCTTATTTTATACGATGTCATGAACAAGGACAGCATCCGGGATCTTCCCCACACGCTGTGTATGCCAAAACAGTTCCACTCCTCGCCGTCCCCTTTGCCCGTCTGTTGCCATGGTTTCTGACAATTGCAGCCGCCCTGAGCATCTCCGGCCTGCCTACAATGCTCGTTGCGACCAAGTGCGACAACCCGGAAAACATGCGCCAGATCAATGCCGACGGCATGGCCACCGTGTTTCCGTCTATTCTCGCCGCCCTTAAAACATCGGCAAATGTCCCGGCAAGCACCCGTGACTGCCTGCAATCCATCGTTCTGGCCTCCGTCTTCAACCGGAAAGGTATGCCAATCACACTGTGTTTGCCCCCGCCCCCCCTGTCTGATGCAAGACGTATGGCTCTGCTCTTGTGTCGCTACTTGTCCCAACTCTTCGTTCTCCGTGTCTTCCGGTTCCTCTGCTCCACCTTACTTGGCCAAAGAACTGTTTCTATTCTGCCTCAACCCCGTGCGCCTTTCTCGTGTACCCTTGCACTTTCCCCCTTTCTGGGTAGCTCCTTGGTTTTCCAGAAAAACTCAGATCCATGGCAGTGCACCAGTAGGGAATAGCTCATCGTTCCCTACCACGTTGTACCACGTCATGTGTATTTATGCATACTGTGCATATCTGCGAACAAACAACTACTGACGATGAGCAGGGTCAGACAAGGAGAACTACACCAGGCGGCGCGCTGCTTCCTCTGCGGCCCACCTAGACACACCCCCGGATAGCACCAGAGGCCGACAACTCAGTGAGCGGAGCAGCAGCAAGCACAGCCGCGCAAGCTCAGACTTATCCCTTCTTCGAGGAGCTCAGACGGGCTCCGCCGACCGGGAAAGCTTCTATCGCACTCAAAACTCCAGATCGCCAAGAATCGAGTATCCGAGCACACCACAGACCTCATCCAACCTTGGAAACGAGATGGGCGACGAGAAGCCCGCGCAGACTGTTCAAGGTATGCTGCGCTCACCTGGGGTGCGCCTAGATACCGGGGCTTCGTTTCTAGACGTCGACGAGTCTGACGCCGAGTCTTTTCGCTACTCAGATGATGTACCCATCCTGCAGCGCAATGACGAGTCGACTCCAGACAGACCCTCGCGAATGATGGGCACTTCCTTTGAGGAACTCGTCGACCGCCTCCTCGCTCCAGCCATGAACCGTGCCGATAGCAACTTTGGCGATGTCTTCCTCTGCTTGTATCGCAAGTTTGTCCCGCCCAACGAGCTCCTGTCCGCCATCCTGGAACGATTCGAACAGACCTGGGCGGACAAGGCAATCCATAATCTGGAGCGCACGGCCACACAATTTCGCATCATCGAGGTCATTGCCCGATGGATATCCATGTACCCCGGAGATTTTGCGCGTCCGAGCACACGGCAGAAACTGGAGGGCCTCGTTGGGGAGCTCACCAACAAGCCTGTTTTTGCCGTGGCTTCCCAGCAGCTGCGCGACCACCTGGAACAGGACGTGGCCGAGGACGACGACACCGAGTGGGCACGAAGCGACGAGCCCTTTGCCGAGGACGCCAGCACGGCCGATGGCACTGACGGCGAAACGACCCCCACGGGTGGCACGCCGCGTGGCTCGGACAGTTTGACGTCTGCTGGTCTGGGGTCCTTGCAACTAGACGATTATCGTTCTACAGACCAGCCGACGCCAAGCGAAAATGGAAGCGGCCTCGGCACCTCCATGAGCCAGTTTCAGTTCCAGTCCCAGTTCCAGTTTCACTCCTATGAGGACTACGAGCGCGAAGCTGCAGTCTTGGTGCCAATGGCGACGCTGCCGCTCAACAAATTCCGCTACCACATCTTCATGGACCAGAATCCGGATGACGTGGCAGACGAGATTACGCGCATAGACTGGGTCATGTTCAGCAGCATACGCATCCGCGATCTGGTACGACACGTCTCGCTCTCTCTCCACGAAAAGGAGCGATGCAAGTCTCTGACACACGTGAATCGCATGATTTCGCACTTTAACCACGTGGCGAAGTGGGTAGCCAATATGATCCTTATTCGCGACAAAGCCAAGCACCGTGCGCCATGCATGCAGAAGTTCTTGCTCATCGCCCTTCGCCTTCGCCAGCTCAACAACTACAACGGCTTAGCCGCAGTGCTAGCCGGCATCAACGGGACCGCAATCCACCGACTTGCCCAGACACGAGCGTTGGTGGACGCAGACATACAGAAGCGCTTTGCGCGCTTAGTGTTACTTATGAGCACGCAAAAAAGCCACTTTGCTTACCGTCTAGCATGGGAGAACTCGCCCCTGCCACGGATTCCGTTTATTCCTCTACACCGGCGGGATTTAGTCAGTGCTGAAGAGGGCAGCCGCACCTTTGTAGGGCCAGACGGCGACCGCATTAACTGGAAGAAGTTCGAGATTCTCGGTGAAGTACTCTTGCCCATTATGAAGAGCCAAGGAACGCCATATCCGAACCTGAAGCGGCACGACATATCGAGAGAGCTGATCATGGACTGCCGTATGCCATCAGACGACGAGGTGAGTCGCGGCTATCATGATTCCCTTGTTTTGAAGTTATCGAGAAACTGACGATAGACAGGAAATATATCAGCGAAGCGTGCAGGTTGAGCCCACCGCCGGGCCGGCTGATTCGCTCAAGAAGAAATTTCCCTGGTTACCGAAATGAGAGATGGCTATGGTAGTTCGTTTGTGAGCTTTGTTTATACATCTGTTTTATATGCGCAGCCAGTTTACTTTACGACTTTGCACATGACGGATATAGGATTTATGGCATTAGAACAAAGTCTCACGAAGGGGTAATGGATCGATGTGTTTCCTACTTGTTATTATTTTGGATATCCCCTGTTTGGAAACTACTACCATTGAGAAACCATTGGCGAGTATTGTCGATAGATAGTCGTAGCATTTAGGCTTTTTTTGTTTACAGCAAACAGATTAATGAGCTCTTCTTCCTATGTATGGTCTTCTTGAGGGCAATAGCGACCCTCTCAATCCTTCAAGTGCATCTCGTAGTCAACTTTGTCTCTTCCTGTTGCACCTTCCCTTTGCATTTTCAAACCCTTTTGTACAAACAACGGTCGCTTCCTACAAAGGAAGGAGGGGGTGCAGAAAACGATGAAGAAAATGTCGGGCTTTCCCACACTCAAGTTTGCTTTGATAAAACTTGGCCAGTTCTTCTGGACTTGTCTCATCTGTGTGCATATCAATTGTCTACAAAATATATAGCTTCATGATACGAGTCGCCATCAGAAACTCTTCTATCTCTTCTATATCTGATTCGATTGCCTACATTCCATGGCTGCCTGCACGGAGATCCGCCTTGGACGCCAAAGATTTGCCAGCCGCGATTTGCAGCTGTCGGTTACTGTGACGGCCTCCGCTGAGCTGAGCTGGAAGCCGGCCGGGTCAGAGGTGCTTGGCCCATATGCGTCGGCCGAGCGTGTTGCGCAGCTCGTCCGAGAGGGCCGTCTATGGGTCGGCTGTGGAGGAAGCGCTTTTGGCCTTGTGGTGTATCCAACGCTGCAGCGACAAGACATCCTGCTTCTAGGAGCCAGCAAGGGCAGCGGGAGCGGCAGCGAGAACAACGTTTCATGTTCAGCAGCCGGATGGCTGGCCAAGGCCGTTCTGGGCTGGCCGGCCTGGGACCGCCTCGGGCTCATCGTCCGTCTGGATGGCAGCAGCGAAGACGGCGCTGGGCGCTGGCAGTCGGGCGACCGTCGATGGGACGCGGGCCGACTCTTCTTTTCCGTGACGCATCCGTCCTCGCCGGGCGGACTCTGTGCGCCTGCCGGTGTCCCACAGGCTCAGTTCAGGCGGGTTGTGTGCCGTCTGAACTTTACTCTGCACCCAGACGGACCAGAGCTGGGAATCGCATCGACAGCAGAGCCAAGCGCCGAGACGAGGCGGACTGGGAAGAACGGCAAGACGGTGCCACAAGCCATGGTCGCGCAGAGGGAAACCCAGAGGTCGACGAGAATACGCGCACCCAACAGGCGTTGGGGGGTGTCCAAACCGGTCAAGGCACCTGCCAGCATGCTATTCGACGACTGCAAGATCCGGATCAAGGCGTCAACCTTGATCGAGACGGCGCTCTACGTTTTGGTAGGGGTCAAGAGTCGGGTCCTGGGCGTGCGACCAATGGAACCGTTTTATGTCAAGCCGTTGCCATCCCTGATCAGTATTGCTCCAGCAGTCTGGAACTACCGGCACTTTCAGGTAGGGCATTGCCATGGAGCTATGGCATGTGTCATGTACTAACATGCTCGCTTCTAGGATGTGTCTGCCCATGCGGTTTTCGTGCCACCTATATGCAGCTTTTTGATGGACTGCTGTACCAATGCACAGTCCCCCAGCCTCCGCCAGAAAGCAGCAGCACTCTTGGAAGGTCCAGAAGACAAACAATCAGGAGTCACGAAGTTGGAGTCGAGGCTGCAAGAGATCTTGCTAAAGTGTGTATCGACACATCCTAAGCGAAAAAGAAGAAAGCCAGGGGGGGGGGCAAGCATTACAACTACGAGCGACCATTTAGAGAATCTTTCTGGTGTCCCCGAACTCGACATACAACCATCTCACACATACGGAGCGTCCAACAGTATGGAAGTCGGTGGGCAAAGACACGATGCGGCAAATACAGAAACCGCCAGTAGGAGTGAATCCCATTCATGGTGTGCTGCTAGCGAAGATTTTGGCCAAATCTATGACGACCGTTATGCAAGCGATGGCGGGAATGCGATCTGGCCCTTGGACGACGACAGTGTTTGCTGGCAAGAAATTGCGGACTGGCCAGGAGGGGAAGATAGCTGTTGGGAGAGGGATGATTGCCGTGCCACGCAACCTGAGCCAGACAATTACGCGTACCCGGAAGAGGTAGTGGACGGACCTACTTGTGGTATGAAATGGCAGGAGATTGAAGATTGGGAATTGGAAGACTGGGAAGCGTGTGATTCACGTGGCCTTGGGGCAAGCAGTAGTCGATATGCCGACGAAGAAACGGAAAGTGAGATGGAATACATGGACGTAAACATAGACGATGTGCATATGTGGCAGGATGGATATGAGTTGTTTGATGGTTGGTAAATAGCCGGTGAATGTTACAGATGCGCGATGATGTCAATGGAATGCGATCTTTTCCATATAGACCAACAACACGGACTCTCAATTGGATATATGCGGTACAAAAAGCACGCTTCTAAGCTCAGATCAAATCGGCCACATTGGCGAGAGGAGTGCCCTCTCTTCCCGGTATCAAGTTGATATTTGTACAGCGCCGGCAACTCAGCGACAATGAACATCTTCCGATGGGCCAGGTGCCGTCCATTCCGTTTGTGATGACCAGATCAGCAGTCGGAGCCGGACGGCAGTGACGAGGCCTATTTCCTGGCCGGTGGCTTCGCGTCGGTCGGCTTCTTCTTCTTCTGGCTCGGCTTCATTGTGGCGTAGTGGATGTACCAGATGAGGGTGATCAGAAGGGCGACGGCGATCAGTACGATGATGAGGATGGTGAAGAGGATGGGCTGATCGTTGAGCACGGCGACGGCCTCTTTCGTGGCGCCGATCTTGAGGAACCAGTCGAATTCGCCCATGACGAAGATGCGAGGGGTCCAATTGGGCGTGTTGGAAAGGATGAGGAGAAAAAAGAAACGGGTACTGCGCTGCAGTGATTAAAAGAAAAGAAGAGAAAGGAACGAGGCGCCTGGGAGATGTGCAAGCACAAGGTAGATGCGACGGAGGGGAGTATATACGACGGACAGAACGGGAGAGAAAGAATTAGGGGAAAGGCTTGAAAGCCATACTTTTGGCTCACGAAACCACGACAGGTCGAGCGCAGGCCGTCTCCACCCCCTTTTTGCAGCGATGTAGCATTCGTACGTGGGCGGCTGTCCATATCGAGGCTCTGGAACAGAGCGGTGTTTCAGAGCTGTGGCAGATTGGGCTGACTAAAATAGGAGCAGCAGTAGAAAATCACGTGACCATGATAGTTTTTCAATGGAAAATTATTAGTCTGTTGGAGGGAAAAGCTGCAGGCCACGCATCACGGCGCTGACTCGACACGACCGCGCAGCCGACTCGGGACCACAGGGGCAAACCAGCGGAGACAGCTTGCAATGAGTTTGGCGTGGACCACAGCGGGCGGCGGGCGGGCGCTGCTGCGCCGGCTGGTATGGACACAGCGGGCGACAGGGACAGCGACAGGGACAGCGACAGCGGTGCAGGCGGGGTGGGCGAGCGAAGCGACCAGGACGGGGCAGACGAGTCTGTTCCACACGTCGGAGGTGCGGGCGGGACGGCGACGCCGGCGATTCAGCAACGTGCGGGCGGCCGAGATGGGTCTGGTGGACGAGGACGCGATCTCGCGGTTTTCGCGGGAGTACTTTCCGTCGTATACGACAGAAGACGAGGAGGCGCTGCGGCACAAGTACACGGCAGCGCAGCGGGCGGCGGTGGAGGCAGGCGAGGCAGCGGTGGACGTGCGCGACCTGACGGTGCAGGGCCGTCTGCGGACGGACGGCACGACGATGGGGCTGCCATACGTGGAGGACATGAGCCAAGTGCAGACGGTGATTGACCGGCGGGCGCGGCCGGCCGCAGGTGCACCATCGACAGCGGCGGCAGCGATAGGCAGTCGGTTCATGGGCGAGGCAGCATTTGCGCAGGACCTGATCCGGTGGCTGGAGGGGTTTGTGCCGGCGGACGTGAACCTGGAGGGCCTGACGGACGAGCAGCTGCGGGCGGTGGCAGCAGAGCACGGTCCGCAGGACGAGGACCTGCTGCGCTGGTGGTTCGACCGGCCGGCCATGGTGCAGCGCGACGGTCAGACGCCAGTGCCGGCGGCGACGAGCGGCGGTTGGGGTTTGGCACCGTCGTTGGGCACGCGCATCCCCGGCGTGACGGAGCACTACCAGCGACAGGAGGACCCCGAGGACGCAGGCCTGGACGAGGCCGGCGACTACCGCGCGCTCAAGCGACAGACCGGGCTGCGGGTGCAGGAAATGATGCAGCTGGCCGTCAAGACGCTCGTGATTCGTCACGTGCACAACCAGACGCGTCTCGGCAAAGTACGCAGTGTCTCGGTCATGGTCATTGCCGGCAACGGTGAGGGTCGTCTCGGACTCGGCATGGCCAAGGCCAAGGAACTGCCGCTGGCCACGAGCAAGGCCAAGGTCATGGCCGTCTGCAACATGCTGCCGGTGCCGCGCTACGAGAACCGCACCGTCTTTGGCACGGTCGAGGCCAAGGTGGGCGGCACTGTCGTCCAGCTGTCTGCGCGGCCGCCTGGCTTCGGCCTGCGCGTCCCCCATCGCATCTTTGAGATGGCCCGCGCCGTTGGGATCACTGATCTTGCTGCCAGCATCCCCCGCTCGCGCAACCCGATGAACACGGTCAAGGCCGCCTACCAGGCCCTCATGCGGCAGCCCAACCCCGAGGACATTGCCGTGGGCCGTGGCAAGAAACTCGTCGACGTCCGCAAGGTCTACTATGGAGGGGCCGTGTATTAGGGTGTGGAAAGCCTGTATTGTAGCGGCACCATGCAAAACATGCAAATATGCAAACATGCAACATCTCCCGAATCCCTAAACCCCTTCGTCAATCTGGTGCTGCAGCACAATGCTGTATACACTCGCTTTGAGCAGCGTAAAGACCAGACTGGTCTTGCGCTCCAGCTCGCGCAGCCCGTCGAGTGTCTCTGTCGTGGGCCGACCGGCGAGCTCGTCTAGCACCGCAGCCAGCTGCAGAACACGTCAGATCAACCGTCCGCCACATGTCCACGCCAGAAGCACCACTCACCCGTTTCATGTTCTCTGCCAGACGCTCGTACTCTTCCAGCACCGCCTGCTCCATCGGCGACAGGTCTTCGTGCAATGGCAGCCCTGACGATCCCGCCGGCAGCGAACCCATCATTTCCGTCGCATCGGCATCCATCGTCTTGTCGGCTTGTCTGGCGCTCGAAAAAGCCCGTTGGATTGGACGCGCTCTAAACGCGTAGAGGGGCTTTGGTGGGGTTCCATTGCTAGCGCTACACTGGCACAAATGCTACGAGTGCCGACTGTCAGAAACATCGGCAAACGGCCCTGACTGCACTCACTGGCGACAGGGCCGCCGCAATTAGAGTGGCCCTCTTGTAGTGCCGGCCGAGTTGTTCGAGTTCCAGCCCAGAACGGATGCAGACCCCAGAGATACAGCACCACCGAGCAGTAGGCCAGCCTCAAGGCCCAGAAGAGCACGCACCACCATGAAGCTTCCATAGCTGCGAACAAAGCCTAGACACTGGTAGATCGCTTGGTGAAGCACGCCAGGAAAGTTTGGCTACTAGAAAATCAAGTTCACGACGCGTACATGCTTTGCCGTCTGAATATATATCATGGCCGTCTGGCCGTCTGGTCATTTGATCCTCTAGGCCGGAATCCCCTCCCACCCTGTCCTCATGTACTTGGCCCCATTCCTGTCCCCCCTGTCCCCATCCTCTCCATGGCCGCCGAACCTGTGGGGATATCCTGCACGCGGTGTGGCTTCTTGTAGCCCACCATCGTCCTGGCCGCGCCTAGCCACCCGAGCTGTTGTCGTCGCCATGCCCTGGGCCGCGTGCCGTTCACCGGTCGCTCCAAGACATAGCTGGGCAGACCCGCCGGTCTGGGCGTGCGCTGTACGCGCGCACCATACAGAGACTGGGGGGGACTGGTGTTGTGACGCTCGCGCATATCGATGATGACCGTCTCTTCCGCGGGTTCTGCCAACGGCCGTCTATCGTTGCCGCCCAGCGGATCGACGATGCGAAACCGCCGTCGTCTGTGTGCGCTCACCACCTCGACCACGATCTCCTGCACGTCGTCGTCGACAACGACAGACGTCGGGGCTTCTGCTGCGACCTCGGAAAGCGGGTGGAACGGCAGAGAGCCGCGTTCGGGTTTCGAGCCGCCCGTGGCCACACGGACACGGGTCACGACGCAGTCGTGGGGGTTGTCGGGGTTGGGGCCTCTGCCCTCCCGAGGTTGACCGGCAGGGCCCTTCTCCGACGGAGCGCTGACACCCACGTGGATGCTCCCGTCTGTGCCAATAGCCTCCTGCAGGTTGTCGGCCGCCACCTCCACCCAGACCTCGAGCCGGCGGATGTCGTCTGCGTATATGGCAATCAGGGTCAGACTCATGAGCGCGATGCTGGCGGCCCAGAACACCCAGAACAGCTTGTTTCCCGGCCCAAACGGGGAGTCCATCGACAAGACGGCCGCCACGACAGAAAAAGGCAGCAGGATGCCTCCCAGATAGGTCACTCGCGTCAGGCCGGCCTGGTCGGCCTCGGCCGACGATGCTGAATCGGCGAGAAAGGGCTCCATCGGGAGAGGAAACGAGGCGGCCAATGTGTCCAGACCGACGTCGAGAGGGAGAAACGAAGAGCTTGGAACAAATAAAGGCCAAGACTGCCATCTGCATCTGCAGCGTCGGAAAACACTAGAAAGACAAGGCCGTCAGCCCTGCCTTCCCAATGTCTTCCGCCCATTCCTTTTTCAGCAATAAACTGTAATGGTGGTTCCCAAAGGGGAAAGCCACACATAGCTCCTTCCTTTCCAGCATACCGTTGGGAGAAGCCTTGTGGAAGGTGCAGCCCACACGACAGACACGTTGCTAGCTTGTTACCCTACAGCCTTCCTATACAACCACCCTCTCCTGCTCAGCCACACTGGGGTGGTTGCATTTGATATCAGGGTGAGATCGTGACTCTCAAAGAGAACCTGTGAGCCGATTGGGATGTCCAGTAATCTTACTACAGGCCTCTTCACAAAAATGAACTCCCAAGAGCGGCTTCATCATGTCACGTTGTCACCATTTGCTCTTGAAATGCGGATCGGATGTTGGTGCAAGACAAAACATACATCTCGTATGCCGTCGATTCAGTGGTATCCTTATTTCTGCCTGCGCTTTCAGCCTCTCTTCCCATTTCAGCAACCAGATTCAAGAATGAGCCCTGAATAAAACAAGACAAGTAAAGGATGAAAACAGAACACCGGATACCGAGGGCCGTAGCCCTCACCTCAGATGAGAGAGCACCATTTATAAGACAAAAGCATGTGCCGTATATACCAAACTCGACTCCTGCACTGGACCTGCGCCATATCAGAAACGCTAACGTCGTTCTTCCGCTCCCCTCGGGCCCAGAGCACTATGCGTAGCTCGGGTCGTCGTCTCCGTCATGATGCAAGGTCACGCTGTTAAATTCCTCAAAGGGATCGACTAGCTCGCCTCCCGGCGTCGCTAAGCTGCTGTCCAGCGGGACGCCCTTCATAGGCCGCGACCCGCTGATGTCCACGCTCTCGCTCTCCTTGACGTTGCGGAAATTGACCGTGTCAATGTCCTTGCCCTGGTGTGGCACGATGGGCGGCTTCATGTGTCGGATCAGCGCCCATTGCGTCGTGCGGAAGAACGGGTGGGCCTTGATGTCAGAGGCACCAGCCCGCGCTCCCAGACGGCGGTTCTCATCCTTGATGAGCAGTTTCCGGATCAGGGATTTACACAGACTGAGACACACGTGTTAGCACCCGGCAGACGTTCACGGGGGGGGCAGCAGGAGAAACATACTTGGAAATCTGGGGTGCGCTTGAGTGGTCTGGGAATGGAATCTCCTCCCGCAAGATATTAGCAAACGTGGCATTGCGGTTCTTGCCCTTGAAGGGCGTTGTCCCGTAGAGCATCTCGTAGATCAGAATGCCCAGCGTCCACCAATCGACAGCGCTGGTGTGACCGCTGCCCTTGATGACCTCGGGCGCAATGTATTCCTCCGTGCCGACAAACGAGTTGGTGCGGAAGTTGGCAATGCACGACTTGGTGTCGATTGTCGGCAGCGACGACGTGCTTGCGCCATTCTTGCCGATAATCATCGTCGGCTTGCCGCCAGAGTCGGACTGCTTCGACAGGTCAAAGTCGGAAAGCATAATGTGGCCGGACTGGTGCAGGAGGATGTCTGGAAACAGCATTAGCAACGGGACTGCATCCTCTCGGCGGGTGGCACGTACTCTCCGGCTTCAGATCCCGGTAGATGAAGCCCATCAGGTGCAGATACTCGAGCGCTGCTGTGACCTCGGCGGCGTAGAAGCGAGCGTCGTCCTCGGGGATGCACTTGCCCGGACGCGTCTGCAGGGCGCGGAAGAATTCGCCGCCGCTGCAGTACTCCATGCAGAGGTACAGGTAGTCCTCGGACTGGAAGGAGTGGTAGAGCGTCACGATGAACGGGTGGTTGCTCGTGGCGAGGATCTCCTGCTCGGCCAGGGCCCGCTTGATCTTGTTGCGCTTGATCATTTCCTTCTTGCTCAGAACTGCAAACGGGTTAGCACATACAAATAGACGGGAGGGTGAGAAAGCGAGTAGACGGAAACACACCTTTCATGGCGTAGAGCCGCGCGCTCTTCTTCTCGCGCACCAGATAGACCTTGCCGACGTCGCCCTTGCCAATGAGCTTGATTTTGTCAAAGCTCTGGGGTCCGACCTCGACGTCTCGCACCTTGATCGAGTTGGAGCTGTACGTCCGCCGGAAGGTGAGGGGTGAGCGGCCGGGCGGCGGAAGGGCACTGAGCTCGTCAGTGTCGCTGATGGTGCCCAACATCATGCCGTTGTAGGCCGCATCGGTGCTGCTGTCGACGGAGCCGTTGCTGATGGCCGCCATCCTCTTGGCGTCGACCAGGCCGACGGTGCTGCCCGTCTTGTTCGTCAGGACAGGCTCCTTGCCAAGCTCAGCCGTGACCGGACGCTCCGAGCTGTCCTTGTGGGCATTGGGCCCTAGCGAGGACGGGCCATGACTGGTGCCCTTGTGGAACAGGCCCTGTGCGTTGGGAGCACTGGCCACGCGCCGCAGCTTGCGGGCCAGCTCTTCCTTGGAGGCTGCCGTGGCCCGGTCGCCGTTGGTGGCCCCCGGCCCCAGCGGGCTGCTGGCCCCGTTTGCGAGCGCCGTCACCTGCGGGGAGTCGGGCGGGCTTGGCGGCTCCGACCCCTCATTATGGTGGCGGATACCGGGTTGGCCCTGGTGGGCAAAGTAGGGGTTGGCGAGCACGGTCGGGCTCAGGGACTCTTCCAGCGGGTTGCCCTCGCTGGCGACGGTGGCCGATCGTAGGCGGCCGACCGAGAAGAACTTGGACTGTCGAAAGGACGTGCCCTTGTCCGACTTTTCGCTCTTGTCGCTGCGGTCTCCCTTTTCACTCCGCTCGTGCGAGTTTTTCTCGCTGTGGCCGTGCTCGGACGAAAAGGTGTTGATGCGGAAAAAGTTCTTCAGCTTCTGGGGGAAATGGCTGTTTCCGCCATTGCTGCTGCTGCTGTTGGCACTGTTGCTGCCGCCATGGACGGACTTGATGTTGAGGGACGGCATTGTGGAAGGGGCGCCGTGTTCATGACGCCGCGGCCATGACGTGCGCGCCAGAGTTGCGGAAAGAACGCGGACGGAGAGGACGGGGGTGCTGGTCTCCTGGGGTCGAACCGAGCTTCCTTTTGGGCAACAGCAAGTATGGGGGACTGTTCGCGTGGACGACCGTCTGCCTTGGGAATTGAGCCGGTACTTTGTCTGTTCGGCAGAGACACAGGGGTCGACAAACACTGTCGAGCGCGATAGCGTCAGGCAGGAGGAAGAGGGAAGGAGGAAGAAGGGAGAGGACAGACGGCGGAGCCAGTAGTAAGTAGTAGTAGTTGCCGGTTGTGGCTGTGGAGATAGTAGCGGACAAGGGCGAACCGGCGCTGGTGGTGATATTGTCAGGGCCAGCCAGAGAGGAGACAAAAGATTAGGGGTCCACTCGCATGGCAGGTTACGGTGGTTGTTTTGGCCTGAGGCAGCAGCGCGACGACCCTACGGAGTACATACGTCGTAGCCCGGCTACTGCTAGCGCCTCTTGGGCCTAGAGCGAAAAGGAGAGCGAAAGATACCACCAGCTGAGCGACAGAGACAGTCGGGGAAAGGAGGCGGCGGACGTAGTACGTGACTTGCGCGAATACGAAGTATTGCCAGAGAGAATGCCTCGGGGTCGCAGCCGTCCGCGCTGCACTCCGTACTTGGTACCGGGTAGAGGGCTGAAGCCACAGAAAATTATATATTTAAAAATATCGACACATCGGCTAGCTATGGATACGAGTTGCGTCCGCTTAGTGAGCAAGACCACCCGTTTGGCCCGCTCTGCACAAGTGCTCACTGCCGTCTTCTTCTCGTACGCGTAATGGGCTCTGCGTGCAGTCACCACGAGGTCACGGTACTCGTATATACGACAAAGGCCGCTTCAGAAAAAGGAATGCTGCACCAATCGCCCGTACTCCGTACCCCAACTCCCCTTTTTTCTTTTTTTCTCGGTCAGCGAGCCAAGCTTTTCCAAGCGCGCTATCCTATCGCTCCCCCAAGGCAAGGAGGCGATGGTGTGCTTTTGCGGCAAATTTACCATTCGCGTTCCTACAGCGCTGCACAAGTATTCGCTCGTCCTGTCGGTCTTTTCTTCTAGCAGCCTTCCACCACGTGTTTCCCCCTCGATTTCGGAGCGCTTGAAATTTACTGTGTTAGGAGACGTAGGGCACGTATTGGCGCACCTTCCCAACATGGATTGCCCTCCCTGCACATTCCTATGGGAGCAAGCCGCCGTGTCCGGTTGTGGCCCAGGCGCATGATCGGCTGACAAATCGACTTTCTTCCCAGCACGGCAGAATCATCCGGAAAAAATGCCTCTCATGTGTCGGGGTTTGCCTCTGCACAGCCTGGTTGAGATGACGTCAGTTTGCACCTTTCCACCAAGTGATTTTCCATTTTGTACTCCGTATATTGACTCCGTATAGCGCCGGGCCTCGATATCCGCTCAACAAACAGTAATGGATGCATCTTGTTATCGCGATAAGTGGCATCTTATGCGCGGACCGCATTGCCGGAAAGTAGTCTGCCAATCCAAGCGGAGCCGTGTGTTCTAGGCGACCCCAAGTCACTCAGGACAGGGGCAGTGTGGCCATACTCGTACGTCTGGCAAATGGCTGCTTTCCGGCCGACCTGTCATGCGCAATGTGCGGAGTCGCCTGGCTCGTTCTTACTCGCCACGTTCGACCTCATTCAGTCTCCGCGTGCCTGTTGCGCGATGATCCTAGCGAGTTGCCTATGCCTGATCGGGCCGCTATGCAGCCTGTCTCCAGCACGGAGAACTCGGCTCTGCCCAGAGACGTCGAAATTGCGTTGCATTGGAGTCGTATCTTACATTTGTTTCGTAACAAATCCTGTCCTATCTTACTGCGCTCGCTCCAGCAAAGATCGTCCCCAGACGCCCCCGACTTGGCCTATGGGCCCCGCTGTCGCTGGATTTGTCGATACGCGTCCTGCAGCCGCCGCATCGTCTCTGACTTGGACCGCGATAACGCTGCTGGCTCTAGCAGCGGGTCCTGCAATAGCGGTGTCACTTGCTTGCCCTTTTCGTCGAGTAGATACCGTGGCAGGTGAACCATCGCCAGATGGCCCGAGCCGCCATCCTCTGCTCTGGCTCCCAACCTTACCCCGAGTGCCGGCGGGCCCAGACAGCCGCTATTGGCGAACCCGTCGCCCTGGTGCCATTCGGCCGGGGCCAGGTGATGGTACTCGATGTGTTCCATCAGGGTCTCACCCTTGACCTCGTCCTCGCCCTCGTCCTCGCCCTCGCCCTCGCCCTCGCCCTTGACTTCGCTTGTCCCGACCGTCATGCCACCTGCTTCAGTCGGCGGCGCCGTCCGGCCTGCACACTTCCGCCAGCAGCACTTGACTGCCCGTCCATGTACCACGGCCACGTGCTTTCGCAGCGTGACCATGTTCTGCAGCTCAGCCCGGCACCCGGCCCACTCGCACAGAAACGGCCTGAAGACCGCCTTGCTGTTGAGGAAGATGGACCGCTGCACCGCCTCGATCGACAGCAGCGGTGACCGTCCTTGTCGCTTCAGCACGTAGTTTGGCTTCTGGCTCCCCGCGATCCTGCGCTGTCTCGGCGTTCGATGTGCCAGGTCTTTCGACTTCTTCCTCGGTGGCGTGAGAAGCACGGCCGATGTCGCCTTGCCGTCAACACCCAGATTGCGCAACGCCACCTCTCTGTATGACATGCCCGGCTTCCAGCCTTTGGGTCGGCCGCCTCGTATGCGGAAGTTGTTGTTCGTCACCGTGTTGGTACGGCGACCCACGGCAACCACGGGCGAGGACGGTTTAGGCATGTCTCGGAGCCGTTCTGCTGACAGCGGCGGAATCAACACTGTAATGGGACTTCGGCCTGTCGTCGAGAACGGCAGCACCGGGGCTTTCGGGTTGGTCGGAATGCCTGCAACCAGTCTGTTGCTGCTGCTGCTTTTCTGTGAAGATGCGACATTCGTCACGGATACGTGTGTCCTGGTCGGATCTCGTTCTTCTGGCCGTTCTGGCCGTGAGTTCGTGCTCTGGCTGGGATATCTTGGGTCGAGATCAGACATGACCTGGGGAAGAGGATACATGTCTAGCTTGTCTCCGTATAAAC
This sequence comes from Grosmannia huntii, assembly GCA_019925595.1. Taxonomy (NCBI): domain Eukaryota; kingdom Fungi; phylum Ascomycota; class Sordariomycetes; order Ophiostomatales; family Ophiostomataceae; genus Grosmannia; species Grosmannia huntii. The sequence continues at coordinate 87,061 of JADHKJ010000015.1, forward strand.
TTGCTGCTGCTTTCACATGTGTGTCGGTCACCAAGTTCGGTTTTTTTGTGTCTGGTTGTTTGTGGTCTAGAGAGAGGCCGTACGGTTTGATATGAGATTGTAGTGACCGCGGATATGAAGGGGGAGTCTTGACCTTCACGCATGTCCGTGCTTGGACTGCATGCGGATGCGAAGGCACGACGGGGTTGCCAGGTAGCCGAGACTGATCTATTCGGTCTTCGTTTGGTGGTATGTGTGACTGCGAGCTAAGAAGTTGCTGCGAGACAGCGAACTGGTGATCCTCCTCCTCGTCCTCGTCCGGCTGAGCACGTCCAAGGCCCACGGTTCTCTCGTACCGAGTTTCATGGGCAGAGGAAGAGGCAGAAGCAGTAGCATAAGTCTGGGGAGCTTCGGCCGAGGGGGCTCCAGAAGGACGAGTCAGGCCAAGTCCATCTCGTGCCCGCCCCAACCACATATCAAGCGTGCTGGGCATCCTGGCCAGTCAGCATAGTGTGTGGCCAAACAGCAACAGGTTGTGTCCCAGCCAGCCAGATGCTTCAAAAATGGTTCAGCTCTCCAACGGACGGGGGAATGGGGACTTGCTGCAAGGCCAACGCGCCCGTGAAAATGTCCGTGAGAATTGAAGCCGCCAGCTCTCCTATAATTCTGGTATCCCGGCCAGTGACCACCATTCGAACATTTGGATTTAGGTATGTGAAAGCACGAGCGCACCTCTCGACACTATTTCGACAGCTTGCCTCCTCTCCTCTTCGAAAAAGCCGGCAGCGCCTCTGTCGTGTCTTTTGGTTAGAGGCGACACGCATCATTTTCTGTCGCGTCCATATTAGACGTCGTGCACGGACCATGATACTCGCTAGTCTGTCAATCCAGTAATGTCACGTGCACTTCGTTACTGTCCCCATTTTCGCCTCTCCCCACCTTTGCCCATCTAAGAACGAGAGCCCAGATCGGGATGGCACAATACGCGGGCACTCACCTTTACCATTATTAATACAGCCTCGGGACGTCCTTGGCTTTGTAGTGTATAAAGCTGCCCCCAACTTCCAGTCCCGGCCTCCAGCAGAGTTGTAAAGCAGAATCCACATAAACCCTCACTTGTACCATATTCAGCTGTCATGCCTCCCACAACGTTTTATGCCGTCATCGCCGGCGTTGGTGCTGGCACCGGCCGCTCTGTTGCCCTCAAGTTCGCAAAGAAGTATCCCGTGGCACTGCTGGCACGCAAGCCAGAGAGCTACCAAGGCATCGTGGCCGAGATCGAAAAGGCCGGAGGAACAGCCATTGGCATCTCCACTGACGTCACGGACCAGAAGTCGGTCGAGGCTGCCTTTGCCCAGCTGAAGAAGAAGGAGCCGTTCGCCAGCAGCGGTATTGCGGCTGCTGTGTACAATGTCAGCGGCGCCTTTGGCCATCGCACTCCGTTCCTGGAGACGGCCATTGAGACGTTTGATCATGCTCTGGCCGTGAGCCCGTATGTCTGGCTTGCCTGACGTCTCCTGCCCCGTCCCCGTCTTCTGTCTGCTAACAGGCCCCAGCCGTGGACTCTACTTCTTTGCCCAGAGCGCGCTGCCTCTGCTGCTCGCATCCGTGCCGGACTCGCCTCTCCCACCGACGCTGGTTGTCACCGGTGCCACGGCGTCGAACCGTGGCAGCGCCCGGTTCGGTGCCTTTGCTGCCGGCAAGTTCGCCGTCCGCGGACTCACCCAATCGCTATCGCGAGAGTTCCATCCCAAGGGCGTGCACGTCGCTCATGTCCTCATCGATGCCGTCATCGACATTCCACGTACAAGGGCCTACGCTGTCAACGATGGTGCACCAGACGGAAAACTGAGCCCTGATGCGGTAGGTTGGAAGGAAGACCAACTCCTCTATGATACAGAAGTTGCTGACAACTCATCCTCTAGATTGCCGACGAGTACTGGCACCTCCATACCCAACACCGGTCTGGCTTCACGCAGGAGCTTGATCTGCGTCCGTACGTGGAGAAGTTTTAGTTTAGTGTATGGCATAGCGATGCCAATCCGTGTAATGCACAACCAAATTTGCCAATCCAAATCGGTCACTGTCTAATATATGCTATCTGTATCTTCTCTGTAGCCGGCAGCTACAAGATCTCTTTGTCGGGGGAAGGCATTGGCCGGCCTGTCCCCCCCATCTGTGCCCCGACATTCTGTTGTGGCAGCATGTCTAATACATAAAAAACGGGTTCTCCTCCTAGCAGCTTTCCCTAATATGTGGTGTCGTTGGCCACCAGGCGCAGCGTGCATAAGTGTTTTTTGTTTCGCATGATGGAACGACGACGAGTCCTTCTACGTCCTTCAAGCTGACCCAGCCGGATTCGCCCAGAGTCGAATCGGCGTTTATTTCGATTTGTCTGGCGCCTTCAGCAGGACCAAAAGAACAGCGAGTGCCTCCCATGCACAAACCAACGGTAATCAAGCAGTCCCCGCACGAGGCCACCTTCATGTGTCGGCTGACACCTCGGCCTCCGTAGGCGTCTCGCTGGGTGGCACTGGGAGGCCTATGCCACCGCCTCGGTAAAGCGAGGCCAAACGTTCGTCTTCCTTCTGCTGACGTAATAATTCCGTCTCCCGGCGCAATTTCTCGAGATTCCATGCGTCGTCCTCGCCATCGTCGTCGTCCTCGTCCTCTGACTCTGACTCGTCGTCCTCCTCCTTGCGCCAGTTTCCGCTTTCGAACAGCGCACGACCGGTTGCCTCCTTCGCCTTGCGCGCCTGCTCTTCCGCGGCCTTCTTGTCCATGCGTTCCTGTTTCCATTTCGCAAACGTTTCGGGCGTCACCGGGGTCGAAGGCCCTGTCAGCTTGTGTCGTTCGGACTCCAGGAACTCTTCCAGGGTCAGCGTCTTGAGTGGAGACTTGTCCAAAAGTGCCTTCTCGGCCGCCCGCTGCTCCTTGGTCTTGAGCACGAAGCTGTTGCAGGAAAAGATAGAATGTCAGCAAAAGCAATATCCCGCAGATCGCCATCCACATGTTCTTTGCATACCCTGGTGGTAGCGCATGCTTGTACATGCACTTGTCCGCGCCGTTCGGACAGACCCAGAACCAGCCATATTTGCCATCCTCGATGGCCTCGATGAAGAACTTGCACACCTTGTCGGTGCTGGTCCGCTGATTGCCCTTCTTCGACAAGACGACGGACCGGAGCTTTTCCTCGTCCCAGTCAGCCGACGTCTCCACTTTCTTCTCCTCTTCCTCCTCTCCACGGGTGTCTGTGTAAAGACTCCTCTTCTCGACCTTGCGCTCCATCTCCAGATCGTGCGAAAACCGGCATTTCTTTCCCTTCTCACAGTTGCCCTTTTTGAAAAATATGCACACCACCGTCTTGGGGTCGACGCCAAAGGGGACTTTTTGCACCTGCGCCGGCCTGCTCAAGAGCATGTCGGCTTCTCGCTTGGCATCTTCGGCAGCCTTCTTCTCCCGCTCTCGTGCCGCCTTCTCGGCCTCTTTTCGCTTCTGTTCTGCATTGCCGCCGCTCTTCAGCTGGGACTCTAGGGCAGCAATCTGCTTCTTTGCCACGGAACCCTTCTTATTTTTCATGCCAAAAGTCCGGTCCTCCGCCTGCTTTGTCGCCGCCGCATTCTTTCCTCCCACCCCACCTTTGCCTGTTACTTTCGGAGGCATGATCGCTAAATGAATGTAGAGGACAAAACAAAGAAAATAGCACAAGGAAACCGGAGGCCCAGATTGGCTCCTCAGATCCCACAAGTCTGTTTGTAAAGGCGAGGCGATGCGAAAATACGTTATGTCGTGTCGTTGAAGCGAGCCGTTGATGAGCGCTGGGTTTTTCAGCGATTTTTCTGGTAGGGCGTGAAGGCGGTGCCGTGTGGGGTTTTGTGGGCTTATTTTTGGTGGAAAAATGACGACGGATTTGGCCTCCAAGTATGTGCACTGTCACGTGGTTCGTATACGCGTAAACGAGAGCTACATCTCTGAGATTATATGCCACGGTGTTTCGACTAGTGGACAGCAAGACAACACATGTCACTGCGACGATTTCTCTACCAACTCGAAGAATACCCCATCACCGCACTGCCAGCTTTCTGTCTGTGTCTATAATTGTTTTTCTCGACTGTGAGTCTCCTGCACTCGGCCCTTTTGTGTTTGTAATGTCTCCGGCATGGGATGCTGAACGGGCCTCTCGCTTGCAGACTACAGAGCTTTGAAAGCAGCGCCCACCCACCGTTCGCCGCCCTTCCAGTCTTGCAATATGATTTCGGACAACGACCTCTACACCCTTGCCATTTTCCTTGGCTGCTCGGCGATGGTTTTGATTGTTATCTACCATTTCCTCGAGGTCAATGCCGGCGACGAAGATTTGGTTGCGACAAAGTCCGCGAAAACGGCACCACAAATTCAATCGTCCGGGAAAGTCGCAGCTTCAAGATGATTTCAATGCTCGGGGGGAACAATTGGGAATAAAGTGATGAATGGGGCAGTGGCATGCGCTCAACGCCTCGAGAGCACCGCAAGGACACTGGGCCAACCAGACACTAAGGAAGAGCGCTCCGGGCGTGCGGTGATGTGCCGAAGGAATCGCATGATATGTATTGACTATCTTACATCGACAAGATGTTGTTGCGCGCAGAGCAAGACCATGTATGAATAGATATGCAGCTGTTTGCTCTTTTGTCTTAATACTGCGTGAAAAACAACATGTCTCTACAAGCCACGTAAGCTTCACCAAAGGTTAAGTGCGGTTATACTAAGGCAGGTTTTGTACGGTATATTCCAGCAACCATGAACGATTTTCAAAGATATATCTAAATGCTTCTCGACAGAGCCGAAAACAAGATACTCGCCCTGGGGGACAGCCGCACTGAGAAGAGCTGCTTGCCAAAACAACCCGCTATTGGCTGGACTCGCAACTTCCAAAAGAGGCTAGACCGAGAGTCAGGCGTAGCGCCACCTCCATTTTTCGCGCCAGCACAATTCTCCCTCCCTGCTGTTGCCTTGTTTCGCGAGACCGCGGTGCTCCTTCCCCTTTTCCTCCCTTCCTCTCTTCCGACTCTCCTTTCATCTCTGACATTTGTTTGCCCAACAAATCTCTTCACCGATCATCTCGTATTCTTCTACCCGCCATTCTCTGTCTTTTTCACCATTCGTGCTCACCGTTTCAACGTTGAACCTAAGATACCTGCCTGCTCTTTCCCAAACTGCCGAAACACCGCAACTTGACAGTCGCGAAATTTACATTCTCTTCATCAAGTACGCCATTTGAATCCAAAGGCAACAACTAATAATCTCGGTTTGATCCGCACACAAGTCAACGTCGACTTTTTACTTCAACACTGCCAGTTTGCTCCCATCTGCAAACCAACCACACCGAGAAACTACATCATCACACCACTTGCCGTTACAAATCGCCAAAATGTCGGGAAAGCTTGACCAGACCCTTGACGAGATTCTGTCGACCCAGCGCCGCACTGCCGGACGTCGTCGGTCAACACGTCGTGAATCCGGCCCTGCCAAGCCGGCTCCCGCTGGCGGCATCCAGAAGAGCACCAGGCCTGTCCGCGGCGCCGCCACTAAGGCCGTGCCAAAGAAGGCGACTGGCGTCGTTGGCGAGAGCAAGATTGTGGTCAGCAACCTGGTAAGAACATCTCATACCTCTGGTCGTCGCATTCACCGTTCGTCGCAAATGGCTAACATTTCCTTCAGCCCAAGGATGTGTCCGAGGCCCAGATCAAGGTATGTTTCCGATGAGGTTATTCAAGCCTCTTGGATTGTCGGCACATTCCCATCGCCCCGTCAGTCGGCGTCATCGTTGTACTTTCATGTCCAAGATGGGTCTGCCTCTGATGCATACCAACTATGTTTCACGCACGTCCACATCCACACATACACAAGCTCCAATGCTGGACCATCGAGACACCTAGACTCCTTCCTGTTATAAATGTGACACTCTTGTCACTATCTGGAAGTCGAGCAGTTGATTATCCCAGCCGCGCACAATATCGGATACCAGTCACCTCGTTGCCTGGCAAGCAATCGAGAACACGGTTCATCCGGCGCCGGCATTTAGTGGAAATCACTAGGCCGTCACTATATCGATGAGAAATACCCACATGGATGCTGAGCGGGTTCGACTCCTGGCTGGTCACCAGGAAGCGAAGCGCTACCAGAGAGCAAGCAAAAGCAGTGATTCGCAGAGCTGGGATTTTTAAAACACGATAACGGATAAATTCCCGAACGTTCCCAGTGTCATCACAGAGTACCATCGTTACCACGGATCCATTGATGGGGATGGCCAAGATGTCCGGGATGGAACTTGTTTTCTTTTCGGACCCTGCGTGACAGCGGATTCGGAGAGAAGACAAAGAGTCACTTCGATGGACGACACGGCTCTTCTGAAATACGGAGGGGCGTTCAGAAATGGACGTTTGTGTTGTGTCGAAAACGAAAGGCTCTGGTTGAATGGTGGTGTTCACTTGGGAATGTGTTGTTGTACGCATAGGATGTGCGATGGGATATCATGGCCCCGAACGTTGTACTGTGGGAGAGGGATATGATTGGCTCCGCCTATCTGCGCTCACTGCTTTGCTTTGCTCTGCTCGCTCGCCTTTGTTGGCATAAGGCTACCGGACTGTCCCTTTTTCAGAAACATGCGACTGCGCGTTGCTACTTGCGAACTGACGGATTCGGATTCGACGTGTCGATATCGGCTTGCTTGTATTTGTCTCGAACAGCTGACCAACCTCACATCATTAGGATTACTTCAACCAGGCTGTCGGCCAAGTCAAGAGAGTCGAACTGTCCTATGGTCCCGGTGGGGTGAGCCGCGGTATTGCCACGGTCATCTTCCACCACGCCGATGGTGCAAGCAAGGCCTTCACCGAACTGAACGGTCTTCTTATCGACAACCGGCCTGTGAAGGTAAGGAACAGGTGGGGGTTTATGTGTGGCCGTTTAAACAACGATCAGCGTGCTGACTGCTATCCCAACAGGTGGAGGTCGTGGTTGCGAAGGCTGAGCTCATTCCGAAGCCGAAGACGCTGGGCCAGCGCATCTCGCAACCCAAGCCGCAGCCGAAGTCCGCGGCATCGGACAAGAACGCTACAAAGAACGCCGCCAACGCAAAGGGCAACACAAAGAAGCCCGCACGCCGTACTCGCAACAGCCGGCCTGCGAAGAAGACCGCAGAGGAGCTCGACTCGGAGATGGCTGACTACTTCGACGGTGCGAGCGCAAATGCTAGTGGCGCCGCTCCTGCAGCAGCCAATGGCGCAGCAGCTCCTGCTCCCGCTGCCAACGGCGATGCCCCGATGGACGATGAGATCATGTAATTATGGTCATCGGCCAACGATTCGGAACAGACGAGCTGCGGTTGGGTTTTCGTGGAGGATTTGCAGGCGAAGAGGCGGAGCGGTGAACTAGATTGGTTGTGGTATTGCTTTTCCAGTCGTATGTTGGGTTTTCTCTTTAATATTATTATTTATGGTCAGCTTTACGGCTTATCAACATTTTTTCGCTATTTGAAACACAAGTGAAGAGACTTCAGCGTTCGCTCTGTTTTGTGCCAAGTGCTAAAAGCAAACCGAGGCTGATGATGCTAAATAAATATGTGAGCCAAGAAAACACTTATGTATGATAGGGTGGCGTTGTATTGGCGGTCATCGTCTACAAGTTGACATTGCACCCAGCTGAAAAGGATTTGATCAGTCCCATTGTCCATTTCTACAGGCTCCGTACCGTAGTGGCATCTAGTTCGAAGAAGCTATGATCCTGCTTTTCTTTCCGTCCGCTGCCTCGCTACAGGTCAAAACCGTTTACTCTCCGTTGCAACTGTACACGCCAGAAAAAAAAGCACAAAAGCGTAAATCGGAATCCGGCACGGAGACCCATGCGTAAACTGACTGGGGTACTGTTTGTCTCCTGTCCTGATCGTTTGATTGATATTCAGATTGACTTGGCTTCCCATGCTTTACGCCTCTGTGGTCTTTGCCGCACCCTCTGTTGCCTTGGCGTCCACGTTGATCTCCTCATCGGCCTCCTCCTCCTCGCCCTCCAGGGCAGGCATGTCATCTTCGTCATCATCGTCTTCGGGAAGTCCGTCTCCGCTGCCGCCGCCCAGCTTGGAGAAATCGATGCCGCCAAAATCACCTATATATGTTAGCAAATGGGCATCTGCAAGGTCGCAGTGTGCAAACAGATGAAGTAGCAGGGATTTGAGTCATGACGTACCACCCATACCTGGCATTCCGCCTGTTCTCAACGTTAGTAACAAAACCCTTGGACGTTTGTATGAGGAGGGGAGAAGGGAGAGGATGGAGGGGTTAGGGTTGGGGTTATTCGTCTTGGGAGTTCACGTACCCATACCACCCATGCCGCCCATGCCACCCATGCCAGGCATGCCGCCGCCCATGCCGCCGGGCATGCCACCAAAGTTGGAGAAGTCCTCGTCGGCAGCCTCGTTCTGCTCATCCTCGTCGACCCACTTGTCGAAGTCAGTCTTGAGGAAATGCAGCTTCTTGGGCTCCTTGAGCAGCCGTGGCCAGTACTCCTCCTTCAGATCCTTCTTGATAAGCTTCAGCGATACGTCACGGTTCGTGTGGTTGACCTGGCTGGCGGTCTCATCGATCTCGCCGAAGAGGTCGAGAACAAGGTGGTACGTCCGCTTCAGTGTGTTCGAGTAGCCGGTGAAGGTCAGGCCGGTAGGCTTCAGCTCCAGCTGGAACTTGTCCTTGGGCACGTCGGGGACGATAATGGTCAGGTAGATGAAATTCTTGGAGGCGTCGGTCGTGGACGAGCGCTGGGCCCAGAGAACTGGATGACGAGATTAGCGACTGCGCCGCAAGAATCGACGGGCCGAGCAAGACGCCGAGTAGCAGATGCATCGTTTCCTTACCTTCGGGGGTATAAGTCTCAGACATGATGTGTAGCTTGCTGGTCGAGCTGGCGGACAGGTTCTCGGAGGCTGTTGGGATAAGGAGGGGTTCGATCGTTGCTTGTCTGGCTCGCTGTCAGATTGTTCGCTGATGGCAGGAAACAATATTTATGCTCAGATGAACAAGAGAGGAAAGGTGAGAGGGGGTGAATTATCTCTTACTGGAAAAAGAACAATGGTGAGGCAGCTGTGGATTTTTCAACGTTTGCTATGGTGGGCCCCTTGTATTTATTGCATTTTTCGACCCTCTCGTTTTCTTTTCTGGGGCTGGTGGAAGCTTAAGGAACCGCAAAGATACAGCGGCTGGGCCCTTTCTAGCCAGCGAACCACACGAAACATGCTAGGCAGGCAGGTGCTGTAGCACAGTACGAGGACGGAGTTTGGCCAAGGCTAGACGTATTGGACACGGACAAACCCCGCCTTTGATAGGGACAGGGCAGCGAGCAGGACAGAGCGCAAGAGCCGGTGCCGATCGCTGGCGGAGGACGCTGGAGTGCGCAGCAGCCTACAGGGAAGGATCGAGCAGGCACGAGTCTTTTTCGCTTGAAACGAGCAGACGCGGCATCCAGAACGTTCCTGCCCTGCGCAATCGAGAGGGGGCAGGAGGGGCGAAGAAGGCGCCCTGCTCCACAGTGCGGCTAGCGGTCGCCCATTTCTCCCAAGTAACTTACCTCATTGCTGCCCCGCAGAAGCATCAGCTGGCCGGGGGGCATGGACAATAGCAGTTTTATCTTGCGCTGGACGAAGCCAGAGCGCAAAGACCCAACAGTCATGGCGCCACGCGCCGCGAGGCTGCCATTCGAGGAGGTGACCTGGTTGCCGAGAATGGCAAGGAGCGGTCGTTCTCTCCCGGCACGATAACGGCCGTGTGAAGAGAGGCGTCAAGGCGCGTAAGCAGCTAATATTGGCTGAGTGAGGCAGGACTGATTGGTCCACAGTACGAATGCTAGTGTTGGGGCGATGGTGGCCGATAACACCTATCTCCACGTGCCACAGTCATCAGCTTCAATGGGGTCGTAATTGCAATGGGCAGCAGCGGACACAAGAAGCCAGCACGGGTTCGTACGATCCAACACCTGTCGTCCTGACCTGTCTCCCTTTGCGATCAACCATACGCTGGACACGCCGGCACCGGATGTTGGGCAGCCCTTCCTTTTTTGGGGCCGCAACCGTGTCATCCACTCCGTCGCCTCGACCGCATGATCGCAGGCAGCCGTCGGAACGAGAAAAGGACGAGCCACGATCTCTGCGTGGCGGCAGCACCGGTCCGGAACGAGATCCTGCCACGACGTGCTGACTGCCCGCAGCCAGCCAGCGGCCATACGGACCAAACGCCCGACACACTCTCCCGCGTCGCCACGATGGAGTCGCTCAAGGCGCTCTTCGTCAAGCCTGATCCACAAGCCCAGGTCGGTTTTAATCCAGAGCGCGCGTCTGGCTTTTGTGCTGACACGCAGGTCCGGGTGGTCATCGACAGCTGCGCAAGTGCAACGTGCTACTGCGCTCCAACATCCGCAAGCTCGACCGCGACATTGCCAATGCGAAGCGCGCCGAGCTGCAGGCCAAGAACCTAATTTTGCAGGCCGATCGGCGAGCACACCGCGACCCCTCGCGCGCGAAGCAGGCGCAACGCGAGGTGCGGGACTTTGCACGCGAGCTCATCCGGGCGCGGCGGTCGAGCACGCGCCTCGTGACGGGCCGGGCGCAGCTCAACAGCGTGCAGCTGCAGGTCAGCGAGGCCTTTGCCATGCGCAAGATCGAGGGCTCCATCCGCGCAAGCGTCGGGATCATGCATGACGTCAACAGCCTGATCCGCCTGCCCGAGCTGGCCGGCACGATGCAGGCGCTGAGCGTCGAGCTGATGAAGGCCGGCATCGTCGAGGAGATGACCAACGACATACTGCCCGAAGACGGCGACATGCTGCTCGAGGACGAGGATGCCGAGGCCGACTCCGAGGTCGACAAGGTCCTCGGCGAGATCCTCAAGGACCGCATGGCCACCACCGGCCCCATGCCCGCCATGCCCGCCTCGGCCGCCGTGTCGCCCGTCGCCGCCGCTGTCCCCGCCCAGGCTGCTCGTGTCAAGCCCGTCGCCATGGCCGCTGGTGGCCCCTCGGCCGTGGAGGAGGACGAGGACGAGGACGAGGAGGACTCCGAGGCCATGATGGACCAGATGCGCAACCGCCTGGAATCGCTGCGGAGCTGAGGCACAACGGTCATACATGTCGTCTTTTGCGGGTCTGGTCTTGTTGGCCATTTTATTGTTTTCTTCCTTCTCTTGTTATTTACTCGTTTCTCATTATTCTAGCAGGGCATGGCGTTTCATCGGTCCTTCTTCTCTGACCCACGGTTCGTAGATTTTGATGGAGTTCGTTTCTCGAGTGGCTACTTATAGGGCAGTGTATTTACGTCTCGCCGTGTTGGTGCCGGAAAGCGGAAGTAATGGGCTGTGTGTCTGGACAAGAACTTTCTGTGTTAGCTGTGGAGAACACATCTATAATAAAATGTTCTTTTCTGCTCCCGATCTATGCAAACTGGCGTCTTATAACGCAATCACCTGTGTAGACTCGAGAGTCTGACTTTAGAGCAATGAATGTCCGAATTAACATGTTATTAACTGCTATGGATGCTACCTGCTATTTACTGCTGTAGGACGTTGGCGTTGCCTGTATTATGGTTATAGACGACGTTTGTTGCCATAGGCTAAACTCCCCCGAAACTAATGGAATGTCTACTTGTACAGATGTAATACACTGGATGTTGTTTGACTCATAACGAGTAGTAAAGGTCTTGTTTACGAAAATAGGAATAGCTAAAGTCGAAATTAACCGACCGCAGCAAATACGAGAAAGGCTATTCAGTTTTTACGAGCCAAGCTCATTTCACATATACTACGATAATGACAATAGAATACCTCGTACCTCCATACGATATACTGCCACACGCTGCATCCTAACCAGTACGCATTGTCTGATTAGAATGTGTCAAAGGCCGCTTCTCGTCAGAGGGAAAGCACACAAGTGCAGAGTTTTCATTGTGAACACCTCATGCACAGCTCTTGGCGATCGGCTCCTATGTTACGTCCACTTGCATAATGCAGCGCTTGTTTTGCGGAGTTGATCCCGAGTTGCCAGATTTTAGCAAGGAGAGCCAACGAATGAGACAGACGACCAACTGCGAATCGCCTGCGTATGCGCAATGCAAGCTGTAGGAGACGTGTGATGTAGTAATTCTATCCACACCTGGTTTACAAGTGCTTGCTTCTATTTTAAGCCAACCCTCTGACTGGCCGAGAACCGAAGATGTGACGAAAATCGTCTGGTGGTAGTGCAGCTACCACAGGTTGTATGTGACCAGAACTACGCCCCATTTGTTACGATCTCGTTATATTTGGGCACGCACCTGCATAAGCAAGTGAGCAGAGCTGATGGATGGCCATGCCCGACGATCACTGGGACAGTGCTCCGTAAATGTGACTGTCAGCGACAAGCTGTCCGGTGAAGTGGTGCAAGGAGGATATTGGTCAATACTAGGTGTGGCATGACGACGAACCGGAGACGGCGAAACGGATACAGAAAGTCCCCTTACAGTCTGGAACAGACGGATGCTTCTCTCGGACAACAGCAATGCGGAACAAGACGGCCGCGCAAACTGCGGCATACGACGTAAGAAAAGAAAAGGGAGCCGCTGTATGCGGAAGACTTCCGGCGAGGAACCATTGGATGCTTAAAGCAGTTCAACCGACCAATAGCAAGCACACTGCAACTGAGGCTTGCACTCGTAAGACACATTGGACTTCTCGACCATTCCATTGGATAAAATTGTGCCTGAGAAGCCACCACTTCGAGTGAGAAGGTGATTGGTGCTCTTCGAACAGGAGACGCAATACGCATCGCTGATTACGAGTATGACTAAGGAACTGACTACGGTATTGACAATCATTGGTAAGGTGAGTGCGTGAGAGGCTTTTTGCCTGTATTTGGCTATATGGCGCACTGGTAATGCGTTTATTATGGAAACTGGCCGAGAGCTGTCCGAGCATGCTCGTACTCGTACTCAGAACTAGGGAGCACTTGCCCCCATCTCGATTTCGTGCATACACGTCCTCTCATCATAAACGGATAGAGAGGGAGACGGGACATGTCGTCAGTCCTGTGGTGAACATACGAGAACCCTCATAACCGTGCACGAGCACAGAGCATGACTGGAGGATCAACCTGGCTGCATGCCCCGTAGCCAGACTCCGTAGCGGGAGCTGGATGTCTGCGCATCGTAGGGAGTAGTTGCAGCTGGCAGACCCCCGCACAATCGTGGGGGAGGGGGGGTTGATCGTGGCAGACCACGGCAGCGGAGGGAATGCCCAAAACACGTGCATCGATGTTTCGCTGTGCGTACGAGTACGCGATACGGGTGCTTGGGCTGAACAGAGCATACAGCAGGCGGTCAACAGGCGACGGCCGGTCACGGATGAACAGATGCCCGAGCACGTTGTTTCGGTCACGTTGTCATGTGAGATGGAAAAGCAGGGATATGCTATCGACTTTGGGGCTGTGTCGCGCTTTTATGGACACATTCCGATCGGTGACAGCCAGACAAGGCATGCGGTTCCGATTCGGAAGGTGCAGAAGAAAGAAAACAGTACGGCGTATGGAGTCCTCCGTATCCAACGCTCTCTCTCCTACACGAGAGCCACGTGCGGTCTGGAGCGTGGCCGCCCGCGAAGCCACTGTCCGGTCATGGTGGCAGAGCAGAGGGTGGAGCTACCCCAAGACCTCGAGGAGGGCCACTTTGGAGTGCGCCATGGCAAGCCTCCACAGCATGGAGATGACCGAAGTGAGAAGGAGACAGAGGGGCCTCCCCACGCGCTTCTGGAAAGAAGGCCCCTGTGGACGAGGGAGCTAATCTAGTGAGGGCTTTCGGGTGCCAAAGGCGTGGGATGTCCTCTGCGGATATTCACATCCATACGGAGGACATAGGTAAGGTAGTATGCCATGTTGCTAATATAGTCGTATCTCATGGGATGGCAGCGCTCGGGGAGAGCAGAACCCTGTCTCCGTTTCGATGCCTGTCCCTTTAAATTGCGGTGCGAGATACTCCGTACCCACACAACAATCCCCTTGCAGTTCGACCTCCCCTCCCCCCTTTTTTACTCGTACTCGTAAGCTCGCCCCTAGGGATACCAGAATCCGTTCAACTGGGTGCAGAAAAGTGGACCGCATCCAAATTGGCGGGCTGCCGATTTTGGCTTTCAGGGAAGACAAGAAATGATCGGTTGGGTATCTTCCCTCTCACAATGGACCTCTCCAGGATCCGTGCCTTGCGCCTTTCCGCAACAAGGCGCTCGAGCTGTCCCTATCATTTCCCGGCCACCTGGCTGCTAGCGATGAGGCCGAACATAGTAACAACGGCTGCGCTACTCGATGGCCTAACACGCTAATTCTTGTTCGAGCTCGTAATGAAGAGCCCGGATCGTATTCCGGGCCCGAGTCTCTGTCCCTGGAAGCATCATTTCGACAGTCGGAATGGATGTGGATTGGGTGACATCTGGGAGCTGGGAACTGGGAGTGGAGTGTCCTGCCTCCAGTGCACATCGCAATGTGCGCAACAAGGCCGCTGGGGTCAAATATGCTATACGACGTAGTTTGGTACCCGTACGGAGCACTCGTACGGAGCACTCGTACGGAGCACTCGTCCGGAGTAGATCGAGACCGAGATCACCAAGAGGGGAGACCGACTCTGGAGCTGCTCGTCGGCGCAGATCGAGTCGAGCAATACGTGCTCCAACGAGTGTTTCAACGAGTGTCCCAACGAGTATTCCGACGAGTATTTTCCAAGAGTACTCCGTACGTCGTATGCATCTGTCATGGCGAATCGCTTCGTGTTACAACATGGGCGACGCGTACTCGAAGAGCAATTTCAACAGCAAGTCTGACCGAGTCTAAGCAAATCCGCCCATCTGTCCTACTCCGTACCCATTGTACCGGTTACTCGATGGGTAGCCGAAAACCTTCCGTCTGGTCGGTTGGACCCTCCTCCTCGCAATTCGGACGTTGCTACTCTACGATGTATGAAGGCGCAATTTACCAAGACACGCTAGAAATACTTTTTGCCAGCCTGGATTTCATACGCCCTCCCCTGGGCCGGATGCCTTCCCCGTTGACCGGGGACTCACCTTCCCCACATGTCCGAATTTTTCACCTGGATGGGAGCAATGCCTTGCCGGACGTTTCCGGTTAATTTCGCTGAGAAAGGGTCTCCCGCACGGGAGCGTTCCGGAACGGCAAGCCAGCGGTTTTACTTTTTTGCCCAGACTAGGTTGAAAGAGAGATAGCATGGACAGCGAGAGATTACATAGTACAAACACCCGGGTTGTGGGCTACGACCAGAGAGGCAATAGGGAACAAGAGCGGCAGCCTGGCCGAACAGGGGGCAGTGACAGCTCCTTCTTCTGGGATGGCGAGTCTTGTCTGATTTTTGGTACGAGTAAGAGACTCCGTAGTCGCATCTAGAGCACGACATACGAGTAAACGGACAAGATAGCAAAACAAAACAGCAACAGGGACAGATTGGAGGGGAGGGGAAAGAGCCGAGAATGGCCGGGCCCCGAGCGTTGCCGTAGAAGAACTGTGGAAGACCCTGGCGCCGTTGCCTGCTTCGTCGGGTTTTCCTTTTCCGTAATAAGGCGCCTGTGCGCAGTGGATAGAGTCGTATTTTGCAAGGGACCGTGTTTCCGCCTGGCCTCCGTGGGTACGGCAACGAGCCAGAAAGGAAGCAGTAGCCGGCGAAGACGCCGCAAAGGGAAGTCAGTTACATACCAGAACACGATGCGACAGGCTCATCGTATCTTACGTCGCAAATAGTAGACATGGGGGGCAAATGACGGCGGGACAAACACCGAAGAAGACCGGAACGACCACTTTGCGGGGGCCTGACGGCCTAGATCGACGAGACGGCCCCTTTTCATGCGCTTAAGGTTCCTTGCAAGTGAAAAAAAAACTCTGCACCCAGTCCTTGCGAGGGAAAATGTGGGCGGGAGCGGGAGACAATTCCGGATACAAGAGAATTGTAATTGCTGGCTGTCCTCCGTGTTACGGAGCCATAACCTCGTACGGAGTACATTGTATCTTATTGCATGCGCCGTGTGCTGTTATTTTCCGTATAACCGTGCATCGGATTCATCATGTATCGTATGCCTGGATTGCCCGGATTCTCGTATACGGCTCCATAGACTTGATCCGTATATCCTGTTGTATTTTTTTTGTGCGAGCATTATCCGATTGCTGTTTCGTCCGACGAGTTTGCCTGCCCCAACGGGACAAATGGGATTCCACACAATGGTCTGCTGGATGGAAATACTACGTGGAGCCCTTGACTGGCGCGTTGAACGGCGCTCGGTGACAGGGTTGTGAGAAGGGGCAGACAGTTAGACGCTCTGGGGAAGAAAAAGAGACACTTCCGGGACGGCGGTTCGGCTATCGCACAGCGGTGCTGCAAACGGCAGGAGGGGAGGGGGGTGTGCATAGTCGCGTGTGGACGGCGCGTTTTGGTGTGGCTGCCATTTGGGGGAAGTCTGCCGGTGCAGCGACTCTACAGGGAAGGGGCGGTCAGGGAAAACAGAAACGGACAGACGACGCCCGTTCATGCCTTCCTGCCTAAGCGCATCCGTTCGCCAGCACAGCAGGGTTGCCTCGCAGTCTGTGCTTTCGCCCTCAGGCAGGTAGGCAGGTAGGCAGATAGGGCATCCCGGAGCACGATACGAGCACGCGCAGTCCACAGGACTCCGTCCGACACATGGCATTCTACGGCTGACCGGCGGTGAATGGGCGCGGATGATGGCTAGCATACAATGTATCGGCGAGATCGTGCGGGTCCGCGTGAAGAGAGGGTCTTTGGGCTCGCAGCCAGCGGCCACTAAAAAAAGTTGGGCGGCGACACACTAGGCCGTGCAGGCGGTCTGAACAGCAAACAATGGACCGGTCGGTGAGAGGGCATGGCAAAGCACAAAGCGAGCCGAGATAAGCATGCCGATGCAGGACAGGCAGCAGGGGACAGGCGACAGAACGTTATGTACATACTCCGTAGTAAAGGACGACGGCAAAAGGACAAAGCGAAAGGACAAAGCAAAAGGACAAAGCAAAAGGACAAAGCAAAAGGACAAAGCAAATTGGACACAAGAAAGAGACAATTGCCAGTCCAAGCCACAGGACAGAAAGCAGGAAGTACATAGTACGCCCGGAGCAAGCGGCTGCTTTGTCAGGGAACATCAGCGGCTGTGCAGGCACACTTTGGCACTGATGAGAGCATGCGCTGGCAATGGGGAAGCCCGAGAACCGGCGGGCAGCCAGCGAGACAGCAGCTGGTCCTGGCTGTGTCTGTGTGCGTTTGCAACAGCACGATGGGCTCGGCTTGGTCGTGGCATGCAACGCATGAGTCACGGCTTGGACGCTTAGGGCTCACAAGCTGGGGCGGCCCGGGCTTTGTGTTTGACCCCCGCGATATGAGCAGGCCGGTGGGCAGGAGGAGTGCGGTATACGACGACGGAGATACGATACGAGCGGCCGGTGCGACAGACGCACAAAACTTGACCGTAATGCGACGCATCGCCAAACATGTCCTCTCGCGGCGTTCTGGGTGAGACGGCCGGACTGGGACTGCACGTATGCGAAGCTTGTACAATGTATACGTCGTGCGCATGCCTCTCGCGTTGTGGTCACGCCTTTGGGCACTGCACACTGCTGGCACAGAGCAGAACAGGGCTGAGGCCAACCGATCTTCCATGTGACGGAAGGGGGAGCAGACAAACGTCGCCTCTTCTCCAAACGTAAACGGCCGTTGGGACGGAAGGGCACAAACAGCAACAACCCCGCGCACCTGCCAAAATGGCGCAGCCGCCGCAACGAGCACCATTTCGCGCACCAACGCCGCCTGCCCGTCCTCTGGCGGCCGTCTCTGTTTGTGCCTGTCGCAGCTTCCCTTCCCATCCCACCCCTCCAGCCCACACACACCGCAGACTCTTCCACATGGGCAAGCGCTCCAGCACTTGGCGGTGAGCATGCTGAGGGGGGTCGAGAGCGAGACAGGAAGGGCTCCAACCAACAGTGCATGAGAGCAGGATTCGGCGGTCCTGTATCGGGCTTACGGAGTACTTGTCTCGTAGCACATACTATGTAGCCATTCGTCGTACCGGTCGAAGAGGCACGACTAAGATACTAGTACGCCAAGATACAGAAGAGGTAAGATACAATGTACAAAAATAAGATGGCCTGGATCCGAATACGGCCACCATCAAGCTGGGAAGGGGGTCTGTCCGGCGCAGAATGGCGACTGATGCAGCATACACCGACTTATTTACTTTTGTTGATCGCTTTGGTCCCCTCCAACACCCTCGCTGTTTTCGTCGTTGTAGCGATCGGCTCTGTTCTGTCGGTTGTTCACCGGGAACGAGAACAATGGTGCCCGCTTGGACTTGTAGGCGCCATGTCCACAAGCGGCGGTCAGACCGCGGAGGGAAGGAACGCGAAACGGAAAGTCGGTGGCTACTGTGTACGAGATTACCACGAGCAGTCACCGTTTGTTTGCGGTACCCTGGCCACCAACGAGGAAAGGGGATTGGGGGAAGGGGGGGGGGGGCGTGTCGGCAACCAACATCGCCTTGTGCCCCCCCTCCCAGGCTATTCAAAGCGCCCCCCCCCACGTCAAAATCCTGGGAGCCGGTGCCCGCTGCACGCCTCCCCCCCTTGTCCTTGGCTGTACCTCGGAATCGCACACACCCCTTCCACTCTCCTTTTCTCCCTCCATGACAAGAAACTTATATATTCACTCAACGCGTGCTGCCTTGCTCCTCCCCGTCGTGCTTCTTCTGCTCTTTCTTACTCCTCATCAAATAAGCGACTCGTTCGTCTTCATGTTCCCTCGAACCCATAACTCTATACCCCATACCATCCAGATCTGTCTCCATGTGAGCCCTCATCAACAACTTACACCCCAACCACGCAGCCAGATCCCGCAACAATAACGACGACTTGCCTGCCTTTCTGAATAAGCAGCAAACAAGAAAAAAACCCTTCTCCCACTTTCTTGCCATATTTACCGAGTCCCTCGCCAGAGCGAGCACTCCCACTTCCTCTCTTCTCCATTCTCCCACACACAACACATCTTCACAATGTTCGGTTCCTACGGTTCCTACAGCTCCATGTGCGCGAGGGCTATGACCCCCGCCACGGCCATCGATATTGGCACCACGCGGTCCAGCTCCACGTGTGCCTTTCCCTCCTGGCCCCGCCGCTCCTCGCTCTCGTCCGACGACTACAGCAGTGCGTCCTCCTTCCTCTCGGACGAGGACCTCTTCCTCAGCGACAGCTTCGACGACGACGTCAACAGCAGCACCGCGTCCAGCCGCAGCAACAGCAACGCCAGCAGCATCTCGCCGCCGCACAACCTCCACCGTGGCCACTACCAGCCGCAGCCGCCCCAGGACCACTTCAACCACCACTTCCAGCAGAACTTCCAGCAGCCCCAGGAGCACGTCGTGTCCGAGGACGAGCTGCTGCAGCTTCAGCGCGAGCGCCAGGCCTATCAGCGCGACATCACCCGCGCCCTGGTTGCCGAGAAGGAGCGCCGCAAGCAGGCCGCTGCTGTGGCCCGTCGCCAGCAGCGTCGGGCTGCAGCAGCTGCCGGCGGCCAGACCTCCTCGTCCGCCTCTCGCAAGAAGTCGGGCAAGCTCGCTGCCATCGCCGAGACCGGCGTTGAGGGCGCCTAGATGAAGCAGCGATCCTACTGCTACCGCTACTACCACCACTACAACCGCCACCACTACCATTACCAAACTGTGAGTAGCAGCCCCTCCACTCCTCCGCCTTCAGCAGCTGACGCCAATAGACTCTCCCACGCGGAAAGATACGGAAAACCGAACACAAATTAGCCGATTTGTGCGCTTTTCCCTGCCTTATCCCCGTCCCACCCCTCATCTCTATCGGCGCGTGCCGGGTTGAATGAGGGGGGGCATCTCCCACAGCCCCAAGCAGGCAGACGCACACTTTTACGACAATCAATGACACCCACCCTCACTTGATTCGCAGTCACACTCGCACCCTCACTGGCATTTCTGTCGACCTATTCCCTACAACCAACACCCAGCTCAAGACGGGCAGCGCCCTTCTCCACCAATCATCTACACGCAATATACCCCTTTTGCCTTTGAGATACCCCCATTTCATTCTGTTTTCGCCTCACCAAGCCAGCTGTGACTGCGGATGGCCACCAGCTTGCCTTGCTGCCTGGATTCACTGCCGAGACAGTGACCAGGCCTCGTGCTTGCCTGTCTCATTTTCTCGATTTGTTTTACATAGTTTCATTTCTCGTTTGGAAAGCGATCTCTAAGGAGTTTCGCATAATGCGTGCCAATGCTCGCGCACAATCACTAGGGAAGGAAGGAACAGGGAAGGAAACAACAGACAAGGCTAAAAGCCTTTATTGTATTTTTGGGTTCGGACTACGGTTTTATGATGCATCACATCGGACAGCGCATTCATTCGGTTTACTATTTCTTCATTTGAGCATGGCGTTTTCGCCTAGGCTCATTCCAACGGCACCAGTTTCTTCCTCTCTATTTTAGCTTAGCGATCCATAGCATGATACCCCCTTGTGTGTGCACATTTGAATGGAATATCGGGTATCCATATCATCATTATTACAAGATACAAACTTTACCATTCAAACACCGCGACTGTGCCTTTCGTGAATGCTGCATCCTAGAAGCCTTCCCAACACGGAGCGAGAGCAGCAGAGCACTTTGATTCGCGCGCATCTTGGCTTTGTGCTCTTACAACTCCTCACTCTCCCAAAGCAGACGCCCGGCCACAAACAAAGAGCAGCGCACGGGAACGGTTAACGGGGCGGCCAACTAAGAAGAAAGCGTCCGCCGCTTGCGAGCCAGAAGAGCTGTATTCCATGTTGTGTCCTTTGCCCTATTTTAGGATTCATTCCCCGCTAGGGATGACCGCATTATCCATTCTCCATTATTTGGCACCCATTGTTTGTCCTTCATCTTACATCGACACCGCTCCTGCTGTTTGGCTTGTTCCAACGAACCGATCCCTTCTTCCGGAGCACAAGCCTGGATGTAAACATGGCTTTGGGGGCGGGCGATGTTGGACTGCTGCCGGAAGGAGGATGGCGGATGATAGGCTGGAGACCGAATCGGTCGTATAATATCGGGGATGACCAGAGTGCGAGCCAGTCAGCTGGCGCAAGAAGAGCATCACGTTCCTGCTCTGTAGGCAGAGAAGAGGGCCGATATGCAGGATTGTGGATTGTTGGACAGGCATCGTCGCAGGCTGCCTCTCGGTCGTCCTTTGGGCCTTTCCGGGGCTGTCTTGGGCCTTGATTCTGGTCCAGTTGGGCTATGGGCGAGGGGCCAGCACCCGTTTTCGACGCACAGCACCTACGTCGTAATGGCCGAGGCGTTCTCTGGGGCTGTAACCCAAGGCGAAAAGCGAGACTGACAGCACAAGTCCCCCCATGCACGGTTGTGTGTCATGGCGATCACGAGTCGTATGGCTATGCTGCTCTGCTGGCCAGTCGTTGGCAATCGAACGGCACCGAATCACTACCGGTTATGGGTATGTGTCTCGTCGGACAATTTTTCGCTCTCTTCTCCCATCAGGCGGCAGCTATTTGCCACGCCGCCCACCCGCTGGGGGCCTTGCCCTCTTGCGGCCGGCGGTCGGCGGCTGCTCGACTTGGTCATCTAACGGTTCTGCGGAGAAAAGGGAGAGGGATCGTAGGGTATCCGTTTTAAGAACCAAAGTGCGCTGCCTTTGCCACTCCCAGAGACAGGGGGCTGTATGGACTGAAAATCCATCCTCTATTTCGGCCAATCACACGCGACAATGGCCGCCAATGGCAGCCAAGGACGCCTATTGGCCGAAATTCAGAAGACTACTCAGTAGCTACGAGATAGCTTTAGCACCCAAGAGCTAGGCGTAGTTCTTATCGGCTCGCGATGCGCCACCATACGAGCAGGATTTGAAGCAGCAAACACAATGCCAATCGTGGAGGCTTGGGCAACGCAGGACCTGAGTCATACGCCTCTCGCTTGCTCCTGACGACAGCTGATTTGCTGTGGACGATCCCGAACCGGCATGGGGCATGCCTTGAGGGAAAAGTCGGACGGGCAAGCTACGCAAGGAAGACGCCGGAAACAACCAACGCCGGGAAGAGAGAGCAAAGAGAGATAGGAAAGGTACGGAGTACGGAGAAAGCAATTCCGCTGCCACCCCTGTGGCTCAGGGCCGGCGGAAGAACGGTGACAATGCAAAGAAGGGCAATTTCCTGTTCCTCTTCGTTTCTGCAGTTTCTTCTGCGCACTCCATGCAGGTCTTGACTGCAGCTGCACAGTGCCTTGCTCCTTTGTCCCACTCATCTCACCATTGCACACCACCCCGGGTCACACCGAGGAGGGATTCCTGTCTGGGCCATGTCCATAGTAGGTACATTGTATACGAGCATGTGGCCGAGCGGATTGCCGTGATAAGAGAATGCGAAACGTACGGAATAGAGGGAGCATGCTCTATGACAAGCAGGGGAACCGTTCCTTGCACCCGCCCGTGGTCGTGCTCGCATTTCCACACCCTCACCGCCATGTGCCATGTGCCGTCTGGGCACAGGCAGGTGTGAAGAATGACGAATGGGCGCAGGGGCTCCGTGCTCTGTATTACCAGGACACAGAATCCAGAACGAGGCAGTATCCCTCTTGGGGCAAGTGACGGCACACCGTTTCTGCGGTGGCGCTTCTCCCTGTTTTCCCTCTTCCTGTTGTTTTTAGCTTTTTGTTTACTCTCGTATTGCCATGGGTCCATTGTCGCTCCGAAACCTGTTTCTGAACGTGTGAGGCGACGGGCGTTGCTCACCGCACTGGGCCACCCGTTATCCATCACATCATCACATATTGGCTGTCACCGAGCATTCAACATATTCCGTCGTGACGGTAGATAAAAGGAGCTGAAAGGGGGCTAGAGTTCTCGCCGCGGGCTGCCCGTCTCGGAGCATCGCTGTTCTCTCGGCCCCGGCTGCCGATGTGGCAACGCTGGTCGCAGATCGTGTACGAGTACAGACGGAGAGGGAGGACTGCTCCGCCAAGGCGCGTGGCGGCCTGCTTGATTTGCTGCTTAAGGAGGGCCGTCTCAGGTGGACTTGTTCGAAACACTTCTTCACACCGGGGCACGGTCTGATGGGGACAAGAACTGACCGCCGATGTTGGGAGTGTGGTTGTGTCCATTCTTGCCCTCTTTTCGCATCACGCCGTACTTATGACGGCCTGACCCCTGGCCTCCCAGTGCGCACAGGCCAATGTGATTGTGATCAGGGCTAGGCCAGTATGTGATGAGGCCCAGGGGCAGAGGCGGGGCTTCACCGTGGGTGACGACTCGAAAGTGAAAGGCATTGCGTCTTCTGTGATAGCTTCAAGATGGAGTCAGACATATTACCATCGTTCTCGTCACATACACTATGTGACGGCAACAAGCAGGATTTGGCTTCGGTTTGGCCGTCATCTCTGAGCTCTGCGCGATAATGCACTGTTCCGCACGAACCCATGGTGCATTCATTCTCTAATATTGCTCATAGTACGGAGTCTATTGTCCCTAGTTGGGGACTCATTGGTCAGGATGCGGCTACGGCAAGAGGTCTTCTTCCTGATGCCTTGCATTCTCCACGGTTGGGTATTGGGCATACTTGCAAGGCATGTCCCGGCTCGTCCGTGCCAGAGCGGAGGTGACGGGGAAGAAAGGCATTGATGCCAGTGTGATAGGGAGATTGAGTGGAGATGGCAATCAGTTGTCGCATTTGCTATCTTACTATAACGTAGGAGCTGACATTCTCCGTAGTGAGTTACTAATTCGGACCTTGTCTAGGAAAGGCAGGCAGGCTACCGAGCCTTGTCCCAAGTCGTGACAAGTACGAGTACTCCGTACGTATCGGAGCTGTGCTGCTCCGCTTGGGGCCGTAGGATTTCAGGATAGACGAGATTGGCGGCAGAGAAAGAGGATGGTCATATCATCAGACCTGGGATCGGAGGAGCATGAGCCTTTTGTCGCGTTCGCATGTGGTCTCCTCCAGGCCTGGTGAGCCGTTGAGAGGCCGTGTATCCTTGGCATCTGAGCTGCTCACTCGATGGTTTACGACTGCTCGCAATACTGGGACAAGGACCACATGGCAGTCAAGCAGGCGTGCTTGGCTGCTTACTTGCACCGGCTTCTGGCCTCTGTCCTCTCTGCGAGCCTGCCGGCAGCCGGCTTCTCCATCCTCGACAGACAAGCCCTGGCCAGAAAAACAGGCCATGTAGGGTGGTAGTGCATGCATCCGAGGGCATGAAAGTTGCCAAAAAAAGAAGAAAGAGCGGGTTGGAATGGAACGGCCATGCTCCACTTGCAATGCTGGCAAACTGAGTTTTCTGCCTGCTGCTCTGCAGTCCCAGGCACTGACTACGACGCTCTCGTAGGGACCGTGAATGCGGTGGCTAGAGCGCATGTCTGATGAGAAGAAGGGCATCCTACGCACGATGCGGTGTCACAGTGTCCCCAGCAGATGCCAAGTGCGTCGAGGAGAGGGAGGATCGTTCTATTTTCGCCGTCTTTCCCGTGTCTGGAAGGGCGCCATTCTACTCTGTACAATGCATGCACATGCTTCTACAGCATGTGCAGTCCGCCGGACGAGTGACGCCGTATGCGTGCTCGTATGCCAGGTACGGCATGCGAGCCCGTCAGGGCATCCTGCTTTGTATACACCGTGTGACCCGACGAGGGGTCGCGACGTATAAGAGGGCCCAATGCCTCTGGCTGTGTGATGAGAGAGGCTTGGGCAGGACGTGATGGCACGATGCACCCGTAGGCAATCTCTCGAGGTGGCATGGTGTGGCGTTTTACGAGATGCGCGCACCGCGACCATGTAGGGACAAGATCGTTGTGCACGATAGAGAACGGCGATACAAAGGGCGCTAGCAAACCAACAGACATGCCGGCAGCGTCCGTGAGCGTTTGCGGGCGATCGTAGGGCGCTAGTACATAGTAGCTCCCCTACAGCCCAGGGCGAAGAGGCCTCTCCAGCGGCGCTTTCCCGCTGAACGCCGTCGACGGGCACTGAAGCTGCTGCGACGGCATGCTTCGATTCTCTGTGGCACAGCCCTCTGGTCCACGGTCGGACGCCGGTGCCAGCGGCTACAGGCGCCGTCTGATTCGTCCGAGCCCGGCACCGGCGTGCAGGCCC
The DNA here is from genome assembly GCA_019925595.1 of Grosmannia huntii. Lineage (NCBI taxonomy): Eukaryota > Fungi > Ascomycota > Sordariomycetes > Ophiostomatales > Ophiostomataceae > Grosmannia > Grosmannia huntii. The sequence goes on from JADHKJ010000015.1 coordinate 112,229, forward strand.
CCCCTGTGGACGGCAGCCAATCTGAGGCTTTTAAGACCCTGGCCAGCACAGCAGGTCCACTCGGCGCTAAAGCCGTTGCCCCTCTTCCGAGCTCTCTGCCGTTTTTTCTCGTCGCTCGTCGTCGTTGTCGCTCGTCGTCGTTGTCGCTCGTCGTCGTCGTCGTCGCTCGTCGTCCTTTTCTTCGCTCGCCTCGTCCTCTGAGCGATCGGCCTGCCAACCAGGCTGCCAGCAGCCGCTATGGAGCTGCCGCCCTGAGACAGGCCGAGTGGCTGTGAAGCTCCCAAAACCTCCCAGCTCGATCGACCGACACGGAGGCTAATTATGGCAATGTACATGGGGAACGTGCATACTCGTACATCGTACTCCGTACAGCTCACAGATTGTCCATTCACGGCCGTCTGCCCCCCTTCTCTCCCAGTGTGCCCATCTCCGCACGCGCTGGTCCTCTGCCAACCAGCTGCTCTCCTCGTCCCTTTTCTACTCACAAGTACCTCGCGACCCAATGGCCAATCCCGTGCTTGCCTGTCGCTGTAAGGCGTTCCTTCCCTCTCATGATTCTGGCTACGAGCACTGTCCACCCCCTGTCGCTCTTTCCCTCACCGGCCGGCCGGGCTAGAACCAATAAAGACCATATCTACAAAGTACAGAGTACTGTTGCAAATAAACGCATCTGCTATAGCCCTGCCCTCTCTCATCACGTTTCCCCCCCTCCAGTCCCCTGTTCCTCCGAATCCCTGCTTCAGTCTGCTCATCACCCGCCGGACCGTCTCCGCTTCCTCCTCCTTCATGCAAGCATGCTCTGCCCTTTTTACAATGTATCTTCTACAGGTTAGTCCGTCCGGGCTCGCGATGAAGAAGCTCTCATGGCTGATGTGCTGCCTTGATTCGTCCAGCTCTCCTGCCCTCTTTCCACATGCCGGCTCTGTTCCCTCCATCTTTTACATCGCCTCTACGGAATACACGAACTGCTAGTCCCTTCCACCCCCCGTCTCCCACAGCCGTTTTTCCTCTGTTAGCCGCTCTCTTGTTTCGTTCGTCCTATCGCACACCCGTTCGACTCCAACAGAGATCCGCCGCCCATCTCTCACCGTGCCTGCTGCTGCCCTACCTCCTTCCCTTTTCTCTTCTCCTCTTTTCCTTCGCCTCTTGTCCTCCCTTTCTCCTGCATCCTCCACCTTGTCCCCGGCTCTGCATGCGAGAGAAGAGGCTGCAGAAACAAGCGCCGAGCATACCCACATCGCCTGCTCCCCTGATACGCAACACGGCTTCTGCATCTGGGCACGTTACCTTAGTCTCATTGTGGTGCTCGTTGCCGCTTAAGCAACACTCCAGCAGTATAGACAAGACATATCAAACCGGCAGCACGCCCACGCTCACACCCACGCCTACGCCTCGACTTACCCTACTGTCTGGAGTGGTGTGTGCCCAACGGTCGTTCACTTCTCTTCCCTCGTCTCCTTTTGTCCCCCCTCCCCCCTCCCCCTGGTCCACCCACCTCGCGCGCGTACCCGGACTTCTTTTATACTTTGCCGCTCCCGCGTTGAAGTCCTCAACTTTCCGGCCTCTCTATTTTTCTTCAGTCTTTTTCGTCCCACCCTCCTTCTCCGTCTCTCCGATTGTCTGTCCGGCCAGCTTATCTGCCACCTTCGCTCTCGGACACCGCATTCCTCGACAAATGGTCAAGTCGGCCGCCGTGTCCGCCGACGACAGCAACGATTACCGAAGCAGTCGACCGAACCGACAGGCTGTGCATCACAAACTGACTGAGACATCTCCAACCCACGCTGTCGGCTGTACAGACCTGCCCACATATCGGAGCTACCTGATAACACAAGGCGCACGGTAGTCATCAGCCCCGTTTCGCATCCAGCCAAGCTCTCGCACTTTCTGTACCCTCGAATCACACCTTCTCGTCTCTATCTGGCTTCCCCTAAAGAGCTTGCATAAGAGGGGTACACCGTCCACCTGTTCCCCTGCCCGGAGACGGCTACCAACATCTTGTCCCATGTGACGACCGGGGAGGTGGATCCGACTACCTGTAGTTTCACCGCTCACTCTGTGAAGCGCTGCAGAGTCTCCATATCTTATTGCTTCCCTGACTACCCTTTACGGTATGTGGATCTCTGCGTGTGCCTGTATGCTGCGTGCCTGTTTGTGTGAGACTGTCCCTCCCCCCCTTGTCTCCTCACTTCTTGTGCTCTCTACGAGTCTGCTCTGGGCCGTGTGGCGGCCATCTCGGGATGGGCACATGAAAGCATCTAGCTGTTCTTGTTGATAACACCCACACCCCCCTCCCACTCACACAGTCCTTGGCCTTGCAATCTTTTCTTTTGTCAGAACTGTGGCTAACATACGCTACCGTACCTCTCCCTGTACCGCTGGACGATACTAGCAGCTTATACCAACATCTCTGTACATACCAGCCATCACCATGTCTGCCTCTGGTCAACTGACCAGGCAGCGATCCGTCTCTGGATCCTCCTTGTCTGCAAGAGACAGGAAGACACCCCAACCAGACTATGTCATGCCGTCCACAACAATCACCACCATGGCCCGCCACTTCGACCCATGTGCCTCAACGGCTGGCATGTTCTTGTATGCCCAAGGCAACTCCATCGTCTGCTGCCACCATGACACACTCACAATCGAGCGTCGGTTTTCCGGCCACGCCGATGAAGTTCAATTGCTCTCCGTCGACAGCATGAGCGAGCGTGGTGCTGGCCGTCTTGTTGTTAGCTATGATGCCAGCCAAAACGCCATTGTGTGGGATATCATGTCTGGCACCGAAGTGGCGCGATTTGCTTCGTTCAGCAATCTGACAGCTGTTTCGTGGATGCGAAACGGAACCGTTGCTTTTGGTAAGTAGGAAATAGGGAGGTGCCCACAGCGATAGTGTTGCCCGTCGCTAACGACATGGTAGGCAATGATTCGGGCACAATCATCCTTTTTGAGCCGGAGACGTCGGAGCACATCTCGTTCCGAACAATACATCAGATAGCCGTTACGGCACTAGCACCGGCAACTGACTGCCGGACGTTTGCTATAGGGTAAGAAACACATTGTCTAACCACGGACAAAGGGGGCTGCATGATACTGACATCTTTCAGGTACCAGAATGGCTCACTTCTGATCTGCAATCTACAACCAAGGTTCACCATTCTACATAACCTGTCCACTTCCCGGGGACCGTCACCAATTGTAGGGCTAGCATGGCACGCGTCGTCGTCTAGGCAGAGGTCCGACATGCTGGCTGTGCAGACGTACGACGGCGATCTGCGTGTATGGAGTGTGGCCAAAGCACATCAAGGTGCAGACCCTGCAAAGGTTGTGCGCATATTGCGGCGCACAGAGAATTTTGCGCCTGGAGCAAATTGGATGGGCTGGTCGAAGAACGGCCGGATCATCCAGTTCTCAGAAGGGTAAGTCTATATTATCCGCAGTCACACTTGGGCCAAGAGACTGACGGAAGTACTAGCGAGACACTATCGTGGGATGTTCGGACAAAGCATGTCACCTACGACAGCATCCCTACGTTGGAGCATGTCCGAGGTCTGAGCGTGTATGGGCCTGGTGCGAGTCTCTTTACACTGGGTGCCAACAACACAGTTCAGCAGTATGACCTGAATGCACCGTCGGTCCAGGTGGCAAACGTCCAACACCCGGCAAATTTGCTCCCACCGTCGCCGCCCGTCTCAATAGAAGAGCAAGACAAGGTAGCGGCCGCAGCAGCTGCCGCAGCCGCAGACACCTCGTCTTCCGAGGCAGCAGCTGCCAGCACGTCCGAGTCTGAAATTTCGATTCATCTGGACGGTGGGGTATCGGAGAGCGATGAAGACCACATGTCGCCCTTTACACGCATGATGCACTCCTCTCAGGCGGTTGATGCCGACTCAGAGATCAGCCGGACGGCCAGCCAGGCATCCTCACGCAGTCATATCTCTAGCGTGTCGTCAAGATCTGGCCATAGCAGCCGCACCCCCGGCCGCTATCAAGAGTCTGTTGTCTCGCGTGGCCAATCGGAGAACACGTATCTGTCTGCGGGCTCGTCGCTCAAGTCATCTGCTTTCCAGGGATATCCACAACAGCACCACCGGCAGCGCCAGTCGGTTGCCAACAGTGTGACTACCGGAACCTCGTCTGCGTTTTCTGCGAGTAGCAGTCGAGGTGGCATGACACGGCCATCGCGGCTGCGCAATGAGATTCCACGCAGCCCAGACGATGCCAAGGTGCATGATCTTTTCAAGTTCACACGCAGCCGGCTGAGCGATATCCCATACCGAATGCCACCCAACATTAGCAACTCGCGGCTCACCAACGACGATCTCCGATGCCAGATGCTGACTACTGTCTTTGGCTGGTCGCGGGACATTGAAGATCTCGTGCGCGATGAGCTGAGCCGCCATCCTGCTGGTACGGCAAACCGGATCCTGCTTGCGAAGTGGCTCGGCGACATGGATGCTGATATCATGTCGACGAGCTCTGAGACCATGACGTCATCTGACTGGATGCTGCTCGCGCTCAGTGGCATCGGAGGCCAGGCCAGCCAACACAAGCTGGGGCGTGCATACACGCAGCGTCTGCTGGAGAGTGGTGATCTGCATGCGGCAGCCACGATCATGATTGGCATGGGTGACTTCAACGATGCCATTGAGATTTACGGCTCGCATCACAAGTACATGGAGGCCCTCATTGTGGCCTGTCTCTTCTACCCGTCTGTATGGGAGCGCCAGTCTCACCTGGTCAAGAAATGGGGCGAATGGGCGATCAAGAACGGCCAGAAGGAGCTGGCTATCCGATGGTGAGGCGCATTCTTTTTTCGCAGACGCTCTGCCATATCTGAACCAGTGCTGACTGCTGCATCTAGCTTTGCCTGTACCGGAAAAGAGTCGACTGAGCCGTGGACATCGCCTTCGGCTGCGCAGATGAACTTCCCTTCCATCCAGGCAACGCTGCCAGAGGTGCTGAGCCCGCCGCTGTCTCCACCAAGCGTGATGCGTGGCCCACAGCGAAGCATTGCAAAGTCGTCGGCGCTGCGGCTGATCACCAACTTTGGCGAAGACACTGCTGCAAGGGCCAAGTTCTTTTCTGGCCAGGAAGATGATGGGGCCACGCCCATCGCTGCAGGTGTGACTCCGATCATGGATTCGGCCATCTCGCCTGCTATCAGCAGCAACAACGGAGTGACGACAGCGTTTCTGCGCCCGTCACAGCGCAGCACTTTCAACACGCCGAACTCTGCCCGCCCTGGCGGCGGGGGCTTTTCCAGACAGCGCCTGCCATCCATCGGCGAGGCACCGGCCGATGCGATTCGCACGCGGGATCTTCTCAAGGGTGTATCCGCCGAGCTGGAGCTTCCAATGCCTCCAGTTGAGGGGGTCGAGAAGCTGCACGCACGTTCTGTCTCTCCCAAGGCAATGGCTTCTGACGACATCCGTCTCGACAATGCCAGCGGCGGTACCAACTACATGATTGGAATGATGCTGCAGAGGGCTTCGACGTCGAGTCCGTTGTACCACCGGAAGGAGCAGCTGCCGCCGTCACCTTCGCCGGCGTCTCTGGTGATGCTGATGGAAGGCCGTACCAGCCGTAACGGACCTCGAAACCGCATCCCACATGGAGTCGACCTCCAGATCGACCCCAAGAACGGCGCGTCAGCGGAAGCGACAGCAGAAGCAGCAGCAGCAGCAGCGGCAGTGGCTACGTCACCGGAGCAGTCAATCACGTCGTCGAGCCGTTTCCGGTGGCCAACTAGACGGCGTGGCCCTGCCTCTGTGAGCAGCTCCATCACGTCCAACTCGAGCGTTACTCACGGAGCGCGGAGCTATCGTCTGCGCACCGGAGAGGCCCTGAACACGGGCAAGACTCTGGATGACTACATCAACAGTCTGGAAGCAGCCAAGTTACGGGCACGCCCCAGCAGCAAGGAGCGTCAGCGACAGCGGTCTCGTGAGGCGAGCCGGCGCCGTCGACCCTCTGCCAGCGCTGGAACAGACACCTCTGGCGCGCCGACGCCGACTCCGTCAACACATGGCCGGGACATGCCGGCGGCCGATGATCGCAACTGGTCCTCGTCGCGAGGCTATGCTAGCTCGAAGAACAGCGGCAAGCGGTCCCCGAGTTCGCCTGTGCCGATGTCGCCAGAGGACCTGCTCAACTTGGGTGCGCCGAGGATGTTTGGCCGGGACGAACAGCCGGCGACGGTTGCAGCTGGCGAGATCGCTGAACTCACGCTCAAGAAGGCGGCAACGCCAGTGCAGCATGTCTCTCGGCCTTCGTCACGGGCCACGAGCCGTGGACGGACTGCTGGCAGCGGTGCAAAGAGTCCTGAGCGCAAGCCGCTGACACTGACATTGGATGTAGAGCGTGGCCGACTGAACAGCCGGTCTGGCTCTGTGGTACGGTCGCCGTCTTCTCCGCTGCCGTTTTCAAGTAACGCAGCGGTTTACTACAAGTCGGAGGACGAGGACGACTACAAGAAGACTGCTGATGCACAGGAGAAGTTCCGCAGCCGTGACAGGGCCAACTCGAACCGGGAGCGCAGCTCCAGCCGAAGCCGCCGGGAGGCCTCGCCGGGATCTGTTCAGACACGAGACAGATCGCGCAGCCGTCGCCGGCCGACAGTCACTGCCGATGCAGCGGTTGCTGCCAGCGGGACGTCCACGCCGGCACCGCCTGCATCTCGAAAAGAACGAGGCCTGCCCGGGCCACCGCCGGCGCCCTCGGCTATCGCAGTAGCTGCAGGCATAGGCAGTGACATTGGCATCGACCGAGGCCATACGCCCAACCTCTCCGAGGACAGTGGCCGGCGACGTGCGTCGTCATTGGCATCCAATAAGGGCAGCATGGGCGACCTCAAGCAGTTGTCAGTGGATGAACGTGCCATGCGCAAGGCAGCAGCCGCCCGGGAGCTGGAGGAACGGCGCAAGTCGCTTGTCCGGCGACCGTTGGCGCCACCGGTCATGCACCCGGACATGCTCTCCCCGGCATCGGGGGTCTTTTCGCAGCAGCAGGAGCAACAGCAGCAGCAACAGCCACGTATGCCGGAAATGTTCGAGCTGAACATGCCTGACAGGTTTATGGCCCCCATGGACCTCCCAATGCGCAGCCAGTCAACCGATCCGTTTGCCCAGCAGACCAAGACGACACGCGCAAGCACGTACAGCATGTATGCGTCCCGTGGCCAGAGCATTGGGCTTCCGGCGACGCCAAAGGCCATGCGGCTTGTTCGAGAGCCTGGAGCAGGAGGAGTACCGAGCGTGCCGCCTGTCCCGGCTAACTACACGTTCCAACGGTCGCCGCCTGCATCGAAAGACAACTCGCCCATGGAGAGAGCACCGAAGCGTGTCGAGGCTGCAGACAAGACGCCGGTCCCGACGCCAGCCCCGGCCAAGGAAGAGACTCTGACTCTGCTGCCATCGACAGTGTACCAGCCACCCAGCCGTGCAGCCATTCCTCGGTCGATGTCGGCGCCTCCTGTGGAGCTTACTGCTCCGCGGAAGATGGGCCGCGTGCCGGAGCTCGTCGTTTCGGAAGCCGAGTACGACGTCAAAGTGTCAAACGACCGACGACCGTCGTTGGATGACGCGGGCTCGCCACCACGGCCTCCAATGCTAAAGGAACTCGCCCATTTGGCCATGCCACCACCACCGCCTCCGGCACCGCTCCCCTTTGGCGTGGGCCAAAACCCGCCTGTGGTGTATGGCGGACAGACTTCAGGCACGATCGAGGTGGTGATGGATGACGGTGAGGTTCGCCCGATCTTCACCATGTCTCCACCACCCCAGATGCATCACTCCGGGTCGATGCCACCACCACCACCGCCACCACCGATGGCGCCCGAAGGCATGGACGGCAGCGGGACGCAGTCTCGCAACGGACACCGGCGTGGGCGCAGCAGCACCGACAATAGCATCGCTGGCCGCTTCTCACGCGCCACCGATCGCATGCGCTCTAGCAGCCGCAGCCGCAACAACATGTCGGCGGCCTCCCGCACAATGTCGCCCGAGGGCGGCTTTGCCCCGTACGAGAGCATTGCCATCCCCACCAGCAGCCGCCAGCAGGAGATGGTGTATGTGCCGTACGAAAGCGTGCCGCCACCGCCAAGCTACGTCATCCGCAACAGTCCTCCGCAGTCTCAGCAGCAGTACCGTACCGGACTTCATCAGAGCGAGATGATCTGAACGGGCTGTGCTTTCTCCTTTCCGCCTTTTCCGCCTTTCCCGCCTTCTTCCCTCCTTATTGACGAAGTTTACGCTTTCCTTTCCTTTCTTCCTTGCATCGCGACCGGCGTTGAGACGCGTCTACATTCCTCTGGCACGCGCTGGCAATATCCCACCAAACGACCGAATGGCCCTCTGACTGTCGAGATGTATCTTTATATCCCTGGTCTACTTTTTTGCGTTCTTTTCAACGATTCCACTCCTTGGAACGGGCCAAGGCTCCTTCTCTTCGCTGCCCCTTTTTGATTCTTCTTTTCGTTCTTGCAATGCAAAGTTTAACGAGCCAATTTGGTTTTATGATTGTGATGGGAAAATGTACAACTTTGAAATGGAAAGACGGAACTGGTGAATCGAGGGAGATACCATATTCATAAAAAAAAAAAGAAGTCGATAGTTGGGTGTGGTTGCTGGTTTTCCTGTATCTAAATGTTGCCTCACGGTTCTCTTCGTCGGCTTCAGAATCCGGATATTTCGAATTTAGTCAATTCAAGCTTTAGTATGAAAATTGGACGGACAAAAAACCTAATCGCAGGTCGATTCGAACGCGTGCAGGGTTGGCGAGCAGCACAGTGTGCAAAGAAAGAAGGAGTACAAAGGGCAAAAATGGAAGTTGACTTCCTCATCTCAAACCCCGTTCCAACTCAAGTACGATCGTAATCCAGTCCGCCACGCGACGGTGAGGATGCCTCTGCAGAGTGAAGCCTCCCTGAAGTATCATCCCCGATTGCTTAGGGCCACAAACTACCAGCATCGCAGGTTACCCGTGCGAGTGGGCGGCCACCGCGGCGTTCGCACTGGGCGACATACTGACCCGGCACAAGGCCGGACATGGAGCAAAGGAAATTGAGAATTGCAAGAGTCGTCCCCCTTAGACCATTACAGCCATGAGAAAATTATGTTGTTAGTAGGGTTATATAGGGTCCCCAGTGGAGGGGCTATTATGTGGGGCACTTTTTGGCGTTAGGTCAGCAGGTCGAAGCAACACGGTTGGCAGTGCCAATTGCTTTCGTGCAAAGAACCGGACAGAACGAATCGAGCGAGAAATGCGACCCCATTTTTGAAGCGACCGAGCCGACAGGAGAGAGAGGAGAAAGAAGAGGGGAAAGAGCAAGAGCAAGAGCAAGACAAAGAACAAGACCGGAAGCCAACGGTCTGGCCATGGCGTTTGGCACGCCGCACCTGGAGATCCGGCGGCCGTCGCCGACGACGGTCGAGTTTACGGTGACGACGCAGCCGCGGCGGACGGGCTGGACGGGCTGGGCGTTGTGTGTGGCGGTGGTGGTGGTGCGGCTGCTGCTGGCCGGTGGTGTGGCCGCGGCGCTCTGGGGCTGGACGCGATCGCAGCCGTGGGTGGGATCGAGGCGGGCGACGCGGATCGAAACAACGACAACAACGACAACAACGAAAACAGCCAGTCTCGACGCGCTTGTGGGCCTGTTTATGGCGGCGGCGGCGGCGATGCCGGCCTGGCTGCTGCTGCCGCTCTGTGCGGCGGCAGCCTGGGCCAGCGTGGCGCGCGTGCACACGTCTGAGTCGTTGTTGGTGCTGCGCGGCCTCGGGATCCAGACGCGCTCGACGGGCGCCACGTACGTGGGTGCGCTGGCGTCGGCCATGGGGCTGGCCTGGTGGACGCTGACGTCGCCGTGGGCGCTGCTGGCGGTAGCGGGCGCGGTGCGGACGAGAGGGCGAGCAGGGCGAGCCCGAGCTCTCGACTGCCTCGACTACGAGTCCCCGGCGGCGACGACGCGCTTCATCCCGACGGCCCGGCTGCAGGACCTGCTCGTCAACGAGGCCTTTCGCGGCTTCGAGGTGCGCTACTACCTCGTCGCCGTCGTCGTCGGCGCGGCCGGCACCATGGGATGGTATGATGGTGGCGCGGATGGTACAGATGGTGCGGATGGTGCACAGGCGTCGTCCCCGCACGACATCGACACCGCGACGGACGACGACGAGGACCACGTCGTCGTCGTCTTTCCACAGCTGCTGCCCGGCCTGGACATTGTGCGGACGGTCTGGCGCGAAGCACGGGCCTGTCTCTACGAGCCAGAGGGGGGGACGCATTGAGTGTACATTCGATTGGCTACATGGTATCTTTTTCTTCTATTTCACGCATCACACTCCTTCTCCTTGCGGGCCTTGATGACGGCGCGCCAGTTGCCCGTCTGCCGCATGGCGTCGGCGCTGGCGAAGCCCTTTTGGCGGGCATAGCGGTCGTTGACGTCGTCGGGCGCGGCCAGACGCGGCCGCTGGAGCAGGGGCACGTAGACGCCGGCCAGCCGGGGGCCGTCGCCGCCCTCGAACACGTGACTTTTGTTAGGTGGAGGACAGGCGATGCGGGTGTTGATGTGGCTTGTGTGGGTGGTGTGGCTGTCTGTGTGGCTGGTGTTGTTACTGCCGTTGCTGTTGTCCTCTGCCACGGCTACAGGTCCGGCCGTGACGAGGTCGAGTAAGCGGTTGGCGAGGATCTCGTCCATCTTGGCGTTGCGCCAGCTGCGCCAGAGGCCGTCGATGAACATGCGGCTGGGTGGGTCAGCGGTGTCGTTGTCGGCCTGGGCGACGTAGAGCCAATGCAGGCCGTCGGACCAGTGGCCGGCGGTGGGACTGTCAACGCTGTCATCTTCGCCGGGGCGGCCGAGCGGCGGGAAGACGCAGTCCCAGAGGACGAGGGGAATCTCGTCAGCCATGGTGTAGTTGGGCCGACCGGGCTGGGCGGCGACGTCGAGCAGCTGCGAGACGATGTCGGGTGGTTCGCGGCCCTGGCCGACGAGGAAGAGGACGGCGACCATGTGGCGGATCTGATGCCAGAGAAAGGCGGACCCGCGGACGTCAAAGGAGTAGACGGCGGGGGCGGGGGACGCGGACGAGGAGAGACAGCGGAGGGCAGAGTGGACGTCGGGCACGGCGGTGATGCTGGCGGCAAAGATGCGCCGTTGAAAGTGGGTGATCTGCTTGCTGGGGTCGACCTTGCAAAAGTTGCGAAAGTCGTGCAGGCCGACGAAGCGGGCAGCAGCGTCACGCATGGCGTCGAGGTCGAGCCAGCCGTCGGCGGACGGACGACGTCCCTCTGCAGTAAAGTAGGCCGGCTGGGTGAAAAAGTAGCGATACTGGCGCTCGCGACAGGAGAAGCGCGCAGAGAAGCCGGGCGGCGGCGTTGGACACCAGGCCAGCACGCGGATGTCGGGCGGCAGTAGTCGGTTGAGCACCTGGGCGTAGGGGATCTCGCCGGCCGGATCAGACCCAGTGACGTCGGTCTGGTCACCTTCTTGCACCCTCTGGTTGCTGCGCACCCGCAACGCCACCACCTGGCCAAACGCGCTCACGCCGCGGTCCGTCCGGCCACACTTGCTGTAGTCGCACCGCACCAGGTCGACCGCGTCGACTGATGCGCCCGGCGCCGGAAACACCAGACACGCCTTGGTCAGCGCCTTCCAAAGCTCCTCCTCAATCGTCGCCAGCGCCCCCGACGGCTGGTACTCGAAGCCGCCGTAGCGCTGGCCCCGGTAGGCTAGCTTGAGCGCAATGAACCGGCTGGCGTAGCGTGATGGGTCCATGGCTTTGGGGGGTTTGGTCGTCGTGGTCGTCGTGGCCGTCGCTGTCGTCGTGGCCGTCGGCACAGCGGTCCTGGACACTTCCTGCTCCAGCTGCTGCACCCGTCGCACGAGCGCCTCCTTGGTCCACCGGCTGTAGTCGGCCATGCTGCGGGAGGATAGGCGAGAGAGGGACAGACAGGGTGGCAGATGCAGATGCAGACGAGCTGGCACAACCGGGCTGCTGCAACCTCTTGCTACCCGCTGTCGAACAGAGGCGAAGACGTCGACCGGTTGCCGACGCAATGTCTTCATGCGCCTGCGACAGGTGATCGCGGTGCTTGTACAGAAGAATGCTTCCCTAGAACAGAGTCGTGCTATCGGGTCGTGCGCCGTTGGTGTGCAGCCACCGAGAAAGCAGAAAATGTTTTTTTCTTTCTTTTTTCTTTTTTTTCGTCGCGCCGAATTCGAGACCTGTCCGCCTCGACCTGTCCGCCTCGTCCTTACAGCGCTCTCAGCGATTGGGCTAGCGTGCCGTGCCCTAACAGCTCAAATGGCGGCAACGCACCCCCGATTTCTGCATAGTAGGATGGACGTTGTATTCTGTACTTCTTCCTGTCCACACAATGGCGTCCATGGCCGACCCTCGAACGGTTTCCATCCTCCTGCTCGGGGACGAAGGCGTCGGCAAGTCGACCTTCCTATCGTTCGTCTGCCGCAACCGTCCTGTCCCATCGGCGGCTGTTTGTGCTAACGTCTTCCTGCCCCTCCAGCCGGCTGAGCTTGTTCCGTGGACACGGCCAGGCCAGCGACACGTCTGCGCCACCGCTCCTCTGCGACGGCGACCAGCCGTTTGTGCTCGACCTGCGAACCCGCACGGCCACTCTCCGTCTCGCCTTCTCCGACACGGCCAGCCCTGTGAACTGGCGCTGTCTGCATCCTGATATGGTCCTCCTGTGCTTTGACATTGGCAGCCGGTCAAGCCTGGCGAACCTGCAGCGCGTGGTAGGTCGTTTCTTTTTCTTCCTTTTCCCTCCTTCTTCCCCTTTTCTCTTCTTTTTTTTCCTTTCCTTTTTCCGTCCTCTTCCCTTTTTCTCCTCCACCTTCCCCCACTGACCACCGACCAGTGGCTCAAAGAGGTCCGCACCATCTTTGCGCACAGCGACGTGCTGCCTCTCCTGGTGCTGGGCCTCCAGCGCGACCGGAGACGGGAGGACGATCCGGCCGGCGTGCTCTACCCGCAGGAGGCCTACGCCGCCGCCCAGCAGATGCGCGCCGACATGTATCTCGAGTGTTCGGCCGCCACTGGCGCGCTCATGGCCGCGGTGTGGGAGGACGTCTGTCGCCGGGCCGTTAACACGACCACGTCCGCCGGTGGCCAGAGCGAGGGCACCTGTGGGGTGATGTAGGCTGTGACTTTAGGCTGTCGGGTCGTCGACCTCCTCCGCCTCTACTGGAAACTGCCCCAGCTCCGCGGCCACAATGTCGAGCACCGCCGACTGCTGGTCCTCGCTCAGCCGCCCCTCGACCTCTTCGATGCAGGCGTGCAGCTGGGCCGGCGTCTGCGGCCGCATGTTGATCAGCATCACCAGCTCGCCCTTGGCCAGGTCGTAGCCACGCAGCCGCTCCACCACGCGGCCGATCGCGGCGGCACTGTATTTCGTTGGCTGCTGACTCAGCGGCCCCGGCGCCGCCCGCAGGGACTGGAGGACCTACAGCGCGTCAGCACAGGCAGGAGGGCGTCGACGGATCCCATCTCACCTCCTGCACGAGCGTCTCAAACGGACTGCTGGCACCGCGACGACGGCCCTGGCCCTTTTGGCCCTGCTGCTCGCTCCGCGTCGCGAGGAACTGGCAGACCTCATAGTTGGTCAGAATGGCGTTTTGGGCCTCGAGGATCTTCATCGTGGCGGTCGGCGGGCGTGCGTGTTCTGTACGGCGTAGATGCAAGTCAGGTCGCAGAGACAATGGAGAGACGAAAAAAAGACTTGCGAAAAGATACAACAAGAGCGACCAATCAGCACATGGAAAGGACCCACATGTCCCGCAATAGCTTCTGATTTGACCTTGACCGCCTGCTGGGGAAAGGGAGAGCCTCGCAGCTGCCTCCAACATCCATTTTCCTCTAGCATCCCGTCATCTCCCGGATGACCTCTGCCTACTTCTGGAGCGGACACTGGATAGGACAGGGACCCCCATAAAAGGACCATCTCTTTGTCGGCCGACCTCGTCACCGCCTTCCGTAGCTGCTCTGCCTCTCTACTCCGTCTCTCCTTCCGAGGCTGTTGTCCAGAGCTCTCTCTGCTCTTTGCTCTCCCAAGTCCCTCTCTTTAAACACGCATCCATCAATACTAAGCGCTATTGGGACTTATCCTTTAGCGTCTCCTCCCGTTGCCACCTCCCTGTCCAGACATCTTTCACCTTTGAGCCAACAATACTGTGACAATGTCCCTCGTTAGCCTCTGCGGGCCTTTTTTTTCTGATTTTTTTGCCCGCCTGTCTATTTTCGTGTGCTAATTTCCTCCGGTCAATCTTTATCCTTTCCCCCGTTTTTCCTTCGCTTTCTTCTCTTCTCGTCTTGTGGACGAAGCCCTGGTCCCCATTGGCACTCTGTTCACCTCCTCCACGACGTTCTGGGCCTTTTTGTTTGGGCGACTGCATATCCTCGGTTCTGACCGCCTTTATTACCGACAGGAAAAATGTGCCACAATTTTTTTTTCTGCCTCTAGAAAACGATATCGGTCACGCCCGAACTCTTTCTCCGAGTCTATTTTTGTCCTGCGAGCAGAAAAAAAGGATCGAAGAGGCAAGGCCACCCCCACGCTGCGGCTTCAGAGTGCCTGCGCACAATTTTCTTCGCTCGAACACGCCCTCTGCGACCTCGTCGACCCGCGTGTGGACGCACAACAACTCTAAGCCTCGGAAACCAGACCTCGGTTCTCACTTGGACTGCTTCTCACCAAAATGGTTCGCAACATTGTTGTCCTTGGCGGGAACTCGCACCCGAATCTGGTCGAGAGCGTGTGCAACATCCTGGGCATTCCGCCGTGCGCCCGCACACTCTCTCGGTTCGAAGTGGGCGAGAGCCGCTGCGAGATCAAGGACTCAGTCCGCGGCAAGGATGTCTACATCATCCAGTCCTGCGGCGGTGACGTCAACGACCACTTTATCGACCTCTGCATCATGATCTCCGCTTGCAAGACAGGCTCTGCCCGACGCATCGTCGCTGTACTCCCGCTCTTCCCCTACTCCCGCCAGCCTGATATACCGTACAACAAGCCGATCGCGGCCAAGAGCGTGCCGGCCACGCCTGGCCCGCATGTACCGGTCAGCGCAACGCTCACGGCCCAGTCCGATCTCACCACGGCCCTCGCCATCAATGGACAGAGCGAAAACGGCACCGCCGCCGGCTCTTCCTCGCGCAGCCACACCGGCTCCGTCTCATCGTCGCAAGCCGCGGCCGCGCCGCCCTTTACCACACACGACTACGACAACTATGCGGCTGTCAGCCACTTCCAGGCGAAGCCTGGCTACAAGCAATGGGTTGCCCAGGCCGGCATCCTCGTGGCCAACCTGCTGACGTGTGCCGGCGCCAACCACATCATCACCATGGATCTCCACGACCCGCAGTACCAGGGCTTCTTTGACGTCCCCGTCGACAACCTGTACAGCAAGTCCCTGCTGCAGCGGTATATCCAGCAGCAGATCCCAGACTACCGGGACGCCGTCATTGTCAGCCCGGACGCTGGAGGCGCCAAGCGTGCCACGGCCATTGCTGACAGCCTTGGCATGGACTTTGCCCTCATCCACAAGGTGCGTGGCCATGGTTGTCCGTGTCTGGTGCGGACCCTTGCTAACCGTGCTCTTTGTAGGAGCGGCGACCGATCAAGATCACGGACCGGCAGAACTCGACCATGATGCTCGTGGGCAATGTGACTGGACGGGTGTGCATCCTTGTCGACGACTTGGCCGACACGGCGAACACGATCACACGGGCGGCCAAGCTGTTGAAACGGGAGGGCGCCACGTACTGCTACGCGCTGCTCACGCACGGCATCCTCAACGGCGACGCCATTGCGCGCATCAACGCCTCGGCCATTGACAAGATCGTCTCGACCAACTCTGTTCCGCAGACGGAGCACCGCGCGCTCTGCTCCAAGCTGGACGTCCTGGACATTGCGCCGATATTCGCAGAAGCCATCCGCCGTGTCCACCACGGCGAATCCATTTCCGTCCTCTTCCAGCACAACTAGGCGTTCTTGCTCTTGTTATGATCTTTATTTTACAGTCTTTTTCCTTGTGTTGTGCATGTGCATCGTTCCTTGGAGCTCGCGTGTGTCGCCATCCAGGAGCGAGGAGGACGAGCCAATCCCCCTGGATCATTGGAAAGGGAAGTCGGCATATTGGAGGCTGCCGTGTTTGCCTTGCCCCGGCACGGCCTGTCTGCGGCTGTGTCCGGATATGGTTTTTCTATCTATTTCATAACCCATTCTGGGTCCTGGCTTATACACTCAGAACACATACATCGGCGTTTAGAGAAACCAGACACCTGGAGAGAAGAAGAGTCGGTGCTGTGGGCCAAAGGCAGAGCTCTTGTACTCAATCTTAGTGATCTTTAAAGATCCATTAAGAAGAAGGCCGAGACGCGTGCCCGTGACCATGACGGCGTGTGACGGGTCTCTCTGCCCCTGTTTTTTAGCCAATGTGCC
Source organism: Grosmannia huntii (assembly GCA_019925595.1). NCBI lineage: Eukaryota > Fungi > Ascomycota > Sordariomycetes > Ophiostomatales > Ophiostomataceae > Grosmannia > Grosmannia huntii. The sequence continues at coordinate 128,684 of JADHKJ010000015.1, forward strand.
AAAACAGCAGCTGTCTCTGTCGTCCCGATGACACTGACTCTTCTTTCCCTTTTCCTGGTCTGGTTTCATCATTTTAGACGGGAGGGAACACGGCTAGGGGCTGTTCATTTTGGTTTCATAGACGCATGGAAAGAAAGACAAAAAGTGTATACCCGGACAAGCTTTCTTGTCCTGTTTCTCTAGATAGCTTTGAGATATCTCCTGGCATGCTTTGCAAGAGATAGATACAGCTAGATATCATTTCGCTGAGTGACTTTCTTACTGTTGTCGGAAAGATCGATCTCATCGACAGATAGAGCGGTCTCCAGGTCTGACACTTTAAACCGTTGTACAGAGTACGACAGAAACGAGAGCGAGAGAGAGGCCGGTCAGTTTGCATACAATACCTCTACATCTCACGGCGTATACTGCGTATATAGTAACAAGCTCATTCTGGCGTCTATGTACAAGTATGCTTACTAAATCATTACTAATCACTCTTCACGTTTACTTCTTTCCATACACAAAGGCCAACTGGTCGACCTCGTCGCCATCCTGGCCGACGAAGCCGACAATCTGCCAGCCGGTCGGGGCGGTAAAGGTGGCACAGTCGCTGGTAGCGGTGCCGGCCGCGAGGGTGTTGCCGGCGCTGGTGGTGGCCTGGATGTAAAAGTTGCGAGTCTCGCTGTTCTTCTGGCCCTGGCAGAGCTTGGCCTTGACCCAGTACTCGGAGGCGCCGAGGGTCAGGGAGACGGCGGTGCCACCGGAGCCGCCATGTTTCAGAACGGTGCCGTCGGTGAGGGTGAGGCCGACGGAATCGAGGCGGGACGCGCCAGCAAAAGAGAGGACGGCGGGTTTGGGGACCTTGCCGGCAGCGACACGGCTGTGGAGGGAGGGCAGGTCAGAGAACCAGGTGCCATGTGGTCCGCCCCAGAAGGTGGACTGGCGCAGGCTGCTGGAGAGGGACCAGTCAAAGGAGACGGTGATGGGGTTGTGGTCGGAGAGGACGCTGCCATTGGCCTGGAGGAACTTGTCCGACTCGTAGTGGAAGGACGTGGCAGTGAGGCTGACGACGGCGTTGCCGCGGTAAAAGACCTTGTCGACGGTCTCGCAGCTGTCGGTCGTCGAGGGGTTATCACAGAGCGTCTCGACGGTTGGGTTCACGCCAGCGCGTTCGAGCTGGACCCAGGCGTCGGTCAGGCCGTTTTGGCGCGCAAAGACGGTGATGTTGTCGGCCGTGCGGGTGTAGCGGCTGTTGGTGTCGCCAAAGACGAGCACGGCATTGCCCGTGCTCCAGGTGTCGATGTAGGCCGCGACCTGCTCGAGGTTGGCGTCGCGGGCCGTCTCGTCGCCCGTCTCGGTGCCGGCATCTGCGTGCAGGTTGTACAGGTCGACGACGACGCCGCTGTCTGCATCGATGATGGCCCGCATAAATGTGAAGCCCTTGGGCGTCTCGCAGTCGTTGCTGGACGCGTCCGAGCACGTCGCCCACTTGACGCGCGTAAAGTCGACCCAGTCCACGTTGGCCAGCGTGTTGAGGCCCGATCCAATGGCGGCGCCGCCCGACGTCGCCGTGCGGTATGTGTGGTTGTCGGCCGCGTAAATGTACGCGTGGTAGTTAAAGTCCTCCTGCACGTGGATCACGTCGTAGCCGTACCGGGCAAAGTCCGCCCCGATCGTCCCCGCGTTCGTCTTCTTGTCGCCCGTCTCATCGTTGTTCTGCAGGATTGCCGGCAGGCCGGCCACGTTCATCGACAGCACGTTGAACGAGCCGGTCGTCGCGGCGGTCGCCGTGCCCGCGAGCGCGGCCACGAAGAGGGTGCAGAGGGAAGCCATGACTGTCGAGGTGCGAAATGCTGCTGGTCTTGATCGGATGCTGCTTCACTTTTCCTACTCGCAGACGGCGTCGCCCAGCTTTTATAAGAGACATACGACGTCCTCCCTCTTCCCCATGCCCGGTAAAGCGGCCGGTGGACGACCGGTGACAGCTGGACAATCAATAGCGTCCCGGGAGCGATGGAGGACCTTTCTCCACATCATAGCGTTGAATCATGCGCGCTGAGCTGCTTGCTAGCCCCTTGTAGCAGGCACTTCCGTCTTGGCAATAGACCCCCTGGCCGCTCCACCAACCGCAGTCGTGCCCACGTTTTGCCGTTCATGCGTTCTGCTCGCCGTCCGGACAGTCTGCCAAGCTTCCAGGCAGTAGCTCTGTCGACAGCCGCATGAAGCGCATGTTACACCCCACGTGGGCTGGGCGAACAGCCGACAAGGCCGGAGGCAGACTGTCTGTATTACTGGCACTCGCATGTGTCTGCAATACGAGCACCTGTAGTGGCAAGATTCATGCTAAAACGGACGGTGAAGTCGCCTGTTCTGGTGACATGCTCTTGGCATCCACTGCCAGTAGCACGTAAAGCGCCTGCTGCCTATTTACGAGCATGAATGTGTATATTTATGCATTTGGGTGAACGAGCTGTTTATAGCTCGACAAAGGACACTAGCCCGCCGCAGCAAGACGGATTGGCTAGAACCCATCGAAGTACCGCAGAACGTGCCAGGACCATTGGCGATGGTGACAATGGTTGCCAGACCAGCTCTCTTTTGACGGCTGGGCCCGTGCTGATCATGCTGGGTTTGGCCCCATTGTGGTTTGAAAGTCTATTCATGACGACTTACAGGGCGAGGGATCGTGCAACAGCTCCTCCTTTCTGTAGCCAAAAAAACGGGATAACGCCATTCCTACTCCGTAGATTGAGTTGATATGGGGCCTATATCGAGACACTGTACTCCATACGTTGGCCAACAAAGCTCACAAAGGATCGATAGCGTATAATGTGACTAGATCAGCTGCTTAGGTCTGTCTGCATGCGGAAATCATCCACAAAGCGAATTGCGGTACCGAGTTCGACTTGGCACAATCCGTGTAAAAATATCCGAGCGCCATTGATCTGCAGGAGCAATATTAGGTAAAAAATAGACAAATGTATAACCTGCCAACCTTCTTTTACGCCTCTTTAGGCAGGTAGACGGCAAAAATAGCGAAGAGCGAGGCGCAGGTCCTTGAAGTGACCTTCCAACGCCTGACGAAGCCGTCCATAATGAATGGTTTGTTGCTTTTTCTACTACGTGTAGAAACATCCTCGACTGTACACCTTAAAGCATGTGAAAGCTTGCTCCACAGTTATCAAATTAAGCAATGTCGCAATAGTCTTAGGGCACAGTAGTAACGGACAGGGGTCATCGTGTTGCAGTTGCATCACTATCACGAATGTTACTGTGCCCAAAGTGAAGCACCAATGGAATTAGACATCGAATAGCCAGCACACCCAGTCGCCCACCCGACTGTCCAGTCGCCCTAGAACAAGATTGTGATCTCGTCGAGCAACAGCCGACGGCCAGTGCAGATGTTCTTCCGTCGATATAGCTGTATTTCCGTTCCCATGGACCGCCATTGGTTGCAGTTGACCGACGAGTATCTGGATAGACTCTCCTCTATTCGAGTCTTATGTTTGATTCAACGCCCTCAGCCTTGTCGGCGAAGCTCACCCAACCATAATCGGGGTTGGGCACATGCTTGCGACGTCTGTGTTTATCGCATTGATATGCCGGGAATACTTTCTCCCTGTCCCGAGAACTTGTTAGCGAAGCAAACGAAGAGAAACTGGCAAGTCAGAATGTTGCCGTCGATCATACGATAGCCCAACACAGCCCAACAGTACGGACCGTCGCCATCTTTCAGGATGAAAGAGCGCGAGAAAGGCCAAACAGCAGGCCACGGCGAGGCAGCTGCTCGCACGCTCTGGGCTGCCCAAATCCTAGCGTGTTTGGCGACGCATCAGGACCATGCCGAGCCGCGGACGGCCGGTGCAGAGGAAGACGAGGGAGACCTGGACGACGATGGGGGCGATGTAGTCTCGAAGCGGAACGAAGTCCTGGCAGGCCTGCGGGAATCCGTCGCCGCACGAGCACTCGACTGCATCGCACAGTTGCTGTCCCCGTCCAAGGGATGGGACCACGTCACGGAAACGGCCCTGTGCGAGCAGGAGGACTCGGTAGAGATCTGTGTTGCAAGAAACGACTGCTTTGGTACCGACAGCCACGATCTCTTCCAGCTCGGCCGGTTCTGTGGCCAGCTGGAACAGTATCTGTCCAGTGCCGAACAGGGTGAGCTACGAGACCAGGATGCCATCCCACGGCGCTCGTCCGAGCCGCTGGCCGCGTTTGAGAGGCTGGCCGTGGCCTATACGGCCGATCGGGTCGACCACTGGATCGCTCGACTTCGGTCCGTCATCGAATCTGTGGGGGCTACAGACGCGTCCGCCTCCGAGACGTGGGCCACACTGATCGAACTGCTCTTTCGGGATCCCGGCGGCGAGGACGGGCAGACGACGGCCGCGTCCTGAGAGAGGACGGTCCAGCACGCCTATCGCTGCGAGGCGTCTACAAAAACGCGCGGGATGCTCGACACGTTCGGGGCCGCGGCCGGCGAGAAGCTCTGGACACGGCTGCTGGCCCTGGCCAGACCTTTAGCCGACTGCAGGCTGTTGCAGTCCATCGCCGTCCAGCATCCGCCGTTCCGCCATGTTCGCATCGTGCCCGTCTTCCAGCGGCGGCAGACGGCCATCGGGGCGGAATACCAGATCGACATCCTCGAGCGTACCTGTCCGCATCGTCCGAGGCGAAGAGGCCGTATCGTGCGCCGGTGCCGCAGTCGTCCATCGTCTTGAGCATCACGGAATCCACGACCCAGAGTTTGCGCCAGGGCGAAGACACCTTACGAGCGGCAAAGGCCCAAGAGAAAACGATCAGAGAACTGCAACGGATACGGTGAGCGTCTAGCCTCACTCTTTCCTTCTTTCCTTTGGTCTTTTAGGAATGCTTTCTGACGGCTGAGTAGAGAAGGTCGTGCCTTGGATTCAGCGTCGGACGGTGGCTCCCATCCGATCATAGGACAGGACGACTCGTGTGTGATGTATAACAAGACTCCAGCAAAGCTGTGTGCGCGTTGCATGAGCAGCTTCTACTGCTCGAGCCTGTGCCAGAAGAGCGACTGGTCCAGCCACAAGCTCTTGTGCAAGGCTGTGTCGGTTCAGGCTCCTCGGCCGTCGACGAGCCACTGTCGGGCCATATTCTTCCCGGAACGAGAGCGAGAGCCGAGGGTCGTGTGGTTGCCACGCGAGGTCAAAGCGGCAGACGAAGACGAAGGCTATGGCTCGTACGAGACGGTCGAAACGAGTCCCTACCTGGGGAATGATAAGCCATTCCAACAATACCTGCACATCGAGTACAACCCCGTGCGTGGTCGTGTTCTTGGATTCAACCTGCGATCCTTTTCTCGCAAGAGACAAGGCTACAACATCGTGTTGAAAGGCCGCGAAGCCGCCATGATCGACGGTTCGGGCCCAAACATGAGCATCCCGACAGCTGTCGGTGTGTCGGGCCCGGTCCCTTACAACTGGCATGGGCCCATTATTGCGCTGCGAGAAAAATGGGAGACGTACGGCGACATTAGCCTGGGTGACTTCCGACACGTCATCGACTACTTTGCCACCTATGGGAAGACGGCAGTCCGGGAAAGCCTTCCGGACACGGCCCTTCGACCGTCGCTTCTGACGATCCGTGGCGCAAAGATCTGCTGCCGAGAAGAGATGCTGCTGCACGGTGCAGACGCCTATGTCTCGGTGGACATACCGAGAAGCCAAACAGACCTTCAGTTTGCAAATGTATCGCCTATTTCAAAGCGCCTCGGTATGCCGCTCAAGCTCTGGAAGGACCCAGACATCGAGGAGTTCTTGGACCCGCCGGGATGGACCGAAAGGTTTGGCGCTTCAGACAACAAGAACGCAGCGTTTCTCATAATGAGCATCGATGCCGACTCCAAAGACTGGGGCTGGGCTCCACAACACTGGCAGATGTACTTTGGAAATGCGTTTGTCGCGCGAGAAGACGGCAAGGATCTGGCCCTAGAGGACCTCAGGGCCATGTGCTATTTTGTCACTGAGAAGGTGCAGCCGCTGCTCGAGGAGTCTATGCACGGGGAGCCTATTAGAAAGAGGGAGGCCGTTCTGGACTATATCACGTGGGAGAATATGGAGAAATGCAAGGCTCAGATGGCGGACTCGACTTGAGAACAAATGGTGGCCCTACCCTGGCCTGTGTTTCAGAGGAATGCCATCTGATTCTATATAGATGTTTGCAAGGACTCAACCCAGTTTGCCAACTTTCCGGGCTTATCTACCTCGCTCTCGTGTTAAGGGCATTGCCTTCTGTCCAGGCCATAGAAAAGGAAAACTGGCAGCTAGTGGGGCATCAATGCTTTAGGAGGGGCCAAGGTATCACAGAAACGAAGAGCCATGCCTCTCTTGAAACCGAACAGACCACAGACCATATTGGACGATCATGAAGTACTCTACTCTTGCCCTCCTCCGCGCAGTCCTGGCGCTCTCTCTTTGCGCGTCTTCATCTGCATACAGGCCTGTTGGCTTCACACACGAGAAGTTCACTGATTGGTTTCTTCTCTCTTCTGCAAACACGTTCTCGCCCATCTCGACTGACACCTGCAACGCCACCCTACTCGAGTACCGCACGGCTTATCTGCGTGATCGTTTCAACTCGTCCTACGCCTGCATTCTCCACCAGCTCTGCATCCTCGAGAATCTCAGTGCGGAGGTATCGGCACGTCTGCAGAGCGCCAGCGTGCTGCTGGGCCTCACGCCCGTCCTGTTGGCCCAGTTTGGTCCAACCGTGTCCGAGATTTCCTTGTTGTCGGGACACCGCCCGCTTCTGCTGCTGCTGATTTGTCTCGGGTCGCCCGCGGTGTTCCAGTCGCGCGCGTTCCAGTACGAGAACGCCCTGGTGGGCAATGGACACCACACTGGAATCCTGGCCTACGACAGGCTGCATCGTCACGGCGCCTTCAATGGACTATTTCGGCGACGCAGTACGCGGTTGTCTCGGCGGCCATGGCCAACGTCGTATACACCACGTTTTACCTGGGTGTGCGCACGATCTCGACGTTGCACTGCGATAACTCATTCTACCCGCTGCTATGGTCCTTCCTGGTTGCTTATATCTACTTCAGTGCGGTGCTGCTGGTAGTCTGGGATAATCATACGAAGATGACACTGCGGTGGCTTGTGGCGCCCAGTACTTGGAAGACGGAGACGGAACTGTGCCTCCTCCAATCCCCGGTCGTTCTTGTGGACCAACGGAGGCGCTCGACCCTGCTGAACTACCTAATCAACGTTCTGGGCATTGTGCACTTTTCCTCCGGACTGCTAGTCTTTTCGTCGCTCATCTTTATAGATTTCTTTGACGTCCTCGCCTTTTTTGGGCGCTACTTGGCGTCTTCGGTGGTTTGCCGCACCGTGCTGAAATTCGAGCTGGCCGGTATCCGCGAAGCTAGAAGGAGGGCCGAGAGCGGCAAGGGGGAGATGGGTCACGATGAGCGAGGTGTACTGCTGACGAACGTGCAATAGACTTTGTACGCGGAGCGGCTGTAGAGAGACATTCGCTTCCTGAGGCACGCCGGCGAAGGAAATCCTCTTTACTATTTACTGTCTTCTCTATGTATACTTTCGCTCCCATCGTAGCGTTACAGTGACGACTCGACGAAAGCAGATAAACTATGTACAATGAATACTCGGCACGTTCTCCACCCACGCCGTGCTCAGTGCGCATGCGTGCAGCACTCGCCGTTCATGGCAGCACGCGCCAGCTTGGCCTTGCTGAGGGCACGGGGCGGCGGCAGCAGGTCGGCGCCGGTGAGGTCGGGCTGGGGCTGGGCCAGGGCGACGGGCGCGGGCGAGCGACGGCGCTTGGTGGCAATGTCGGCCTCGTAGATCTTGTTGAGCCAGTTGGCGAGGCGGTAGCCACCCTTGGCGATCTGTAGTTCGACCGTGGGCACGACGGTATCGTAGTAGGTCGGATAGAGGTCGCCCGACTGCAGGGCATCGACGCCGTCGGGCATGACGACGGTGCAGACGAGTGCATTGGCGTCGGTGGCCCAGCGGGTGGCCGTGGTGACGGCATCGGTGACGTCGTCGCCAGCAATCCAGGCGGCCTTGGCGCTCTTGTAGGCGCCCGTCTTGATGGCCGTCGTCAGGTTGGTGGCCCACTGGCGGGCGACGGCGAGGCTGCTGCCGCCCGTGAGCTTCTCCGGGATGTACGTGTCCCAGTCGGCGTGCAGGTTATCCGAGTCGTAGCCGTCAAAGGTGGTGGTAATTTCGTTGCCTCCACGCTCGAGCGCCTCGTCGTGCAGTGGCTGCGTAATGTCACCGACCAGATGCACGAGGAACTTGAGCGCCTGGTCCACGTTGGCCGCCGAGAGCGAGCCGCTGCCGACGCGCCGCGTGTAGTTGGCAATCGCGCTGATCGAGCAGCCGGTGCTGCCACAGTCGCGGTCGTAGTCGACGCTGCAGCTCGACGGCGGACTGTCCTCCGCATCGATAAAGTGAAAGGGCGACGACCACTTGCCCGCGGCCGTGGCCCGGTACGAGTCCGCCCACGACGCGATGCTCGCCAGGTACGACGTCGACGTGTCCGACAGCACGCCCTGCGCCCACGCCTTGGTGTCGGCCGTGACAAAATCCTGGGCCACGTACGCAACCGTGGCGTGGCCGAGCGATCCCCAGGCCTGGGCCCCCTGGAGTGTGGCGAGCCCGAGAAGGACGGCAGAAGAATGCATGGTAGGCAGAGAAAATGGACAATGCTTGGTGACCTGTCAAGCCAAGACAAGGAGACCACGTACGTGATGCTGCTTATATAGCCATCACGGCGGCCACGAAAGAATCGACGTCTGCTGCAACGCAACTGCCTCATTCGTCCACATCCCGACTGCCGTGACGTCTTCCATCGAGTTGCCGTAACGGTACTAGCGGCTCTGCTGGCGGCAAAGCTTATCGTAGTGGCCCCCAGGGCGTCTTGGCAGGATCGACAGCGTCTGGCCAGTGAGCGCTGGAGCCAGGAACACGGCATTTCGTCGGCGTGGATCGGCGCCCGCAAAGCAAGCATAACACGACAGCGTGCGGCCGCTAGTTTGGTTGACTGCCAGCAGGCTTATGCCCAACCGGGAAGCTATCGGGGTTGGTCACGAAAGAGGAAACTGCAAGAGGAACTGGAGACGCGATAGATGAGAGGAGCAGGACGATATATACGGCACCGGCCGAGATCAGCTCGCAACTCGCCACCTGCCGGTGCCGGCTCTCTCGGATGAGGAGGTGAAAATGGTCTGGATTGAGACCCTCGGATGAGGAGTGCAGATGGTCTGGATTGAGACCATCCTCGGTCGTTATCGTGACAGAGACAGCGAGATAGTGCAGGGCTGCACACTAGTCTGTAGATGACACATAAGTACAACACATGAACACCCGAACCTTTCTCCATAGGAGGCTCTTCCAATGGGCCGTACCAAACTGCCAGACCCAGACAGACGGTTGGGTCGAGAAGTCGAAAGACGTTGCAGCCGCCGCGGCCGATTGCAATCAACGAGCTCATGTCGTATCGTAGACAATAAGGAGTGATAACTTGTCTCTTGGGGCACCTTCCTAATACGGTCACGCTCGTACCATCGTCACGAATTTTGCAGCTATATATTGCAGCCGCGGATGAGGCCCAATTGAGACGGTATGGCCGTTCTTCTGTCATATTAGCAAAGTCTACTTTATTTCACGTGTTTGACGTACCTCTTGTTCTGTTAGCTTCTGAAAGGCAAAGAAACACCATAAATTAGGCCCCTTGGCCTAATGGTAAGGCGTTGCTTTCCGGTTCATGAACACAGCTGGCAAAGATTCTGGGTTCGAGTCCCAGGGGGGTCGAATTTATTTTTGCTTATTTTCATTTTTGCACTAGTATACTCTGTATAGTTTATTCGATTCTAATTGGAGCAGAACAAAGCAGCTTGCTTTTCTTCCATCGAATAACAATAGCCAAGGTATCGTAGCACTTAAATCAACAATCACATATAACGTAATACAGTATTCGTCAGACTATAAAAGCTACAACACAACAGAGACTTTCACGTACGGCCATAGATACTGGAAAGCACGGGATCCCGTCCGCTCTCCCCTAGTTAAACCAATAATCGGCGGATTAGTAGTTGGGTCGGTGACGACCAGCGAATACCCGCTGCTGTACGTTTTTGTTTATTTTTGTAGCCAAAGTTTTATATAGCTTACAGAACAGTCTATACTCACACAACTGCTTTCCCAGCTTTAACATGTAAGACATCTGGAACATCCGAATGCTTCTCTCCATCCATCAGAATATCGATTTCCTCCAAGGATCTTCCCTTAGTTTCGACCCAGAAATAGCTTACAAACGCTAGGGTCAAGGCGTTGAAGGTTGCATTGATCATGTAAGTCTTCCATCCGATAGCTTCAAATGAGTATGGGAAGGCGAATGTAATCATCAGTCCAATGCCGTTTGCCCAGAAGGTATACATTGCCATTCCCGTCGCTCTTGTCGAGTAATTGAGGATTTCGACTGGGTATAACATCGTCTGCAAAGGTTAGCAAAGTCTGTGAACCTGCAAATTCAGTTGCTTGCAGAAAAATTACCAGTGGTGTCCAGCCAAAAGAGTAGCACCCCATGAACAGGAACATCATTGCCACAGTTGCATATGAGCCAGATTTGTTGGATCCATCGCCGTACAAGTCGGAGAACGCGCCTGTCAGGAAGAGGAAGACAGTCGCCGTGCCGGTGCTGATAATGACCAGCCATTTGCGGCCGAGCGTCTCTGCAAAAGCAGTCCCGGCCAGGGCGCAAACCAGGGACCATGCGGACATGATGATATTGACCTGGAGCTGCGTATTGTAGTCTGTGACGCCGGCCTCGTCCAGCATGGTGCCGAGATAGTAGGTAACAATGTTGTTTCCCATCGTCATGGAGAAAATGGCAACACTTAAGCAGAGCATCAACCGCTTCCGGTTGCCGGGCGTGCGGACTGTCTCCAAGGGTGAGACCGAGCCGGCCATTTTCTCGTACTCGATCGTCTCTACGATTTCCCTGTACTCTGTCACGACCACCAAGTCTTCTTTGTCGCCCCACGCGTGCACAGCAGCCAGCGCTTCCAGGGCCTCTTCGGGGCGGTTCTGATAGGCCAGCCAACGCGGTGATTCCGGAACGAACGGCAGGATCAGAATGCAAAGAAGCGAAGGGACGATCTGCAGGAGCGAGGGGATGCGCCAGGCCCAGGTACTCTGAATCGCCTTGGTTCCGTACGTGATGCCGGCGGCGATCAAGGATCCGATAAACCACTAGGCAGCCGGTGTTAGCTATGGTCTCGCCCCGGCCAATACGCGTGCGTACGTACAGCGTCCCAGAAGAAACCAAGCACGTAGGATCGCCAGGTGATGGCCACCGTCTCAGCGAGAAACGTCGAGGCACCCACGCCGGCAACACCACAGGCGAGACCGATGATGATTCTGGCAGCAACAAACATGCCGACGTTATGGGCCGCCGTCTGGACGATGGCGCCGAGTATGCACAGGACGGCGGACCAGAGCATCGTCTGCTTGCGGCCTATCCGGTCACAGAGCTGGCCGGCAAAGAAGCCGGCCACGATGCCTCCAACCCAAACGGACGCGGTGTTGAGGGAGAGGGTGGCAGTGTCCAGGACGAAATAATCCGTGTAGGAAGGCAGAATATTCAGAGCGTTCATCATGGAAGCGTCATACCCGTTCTGGCAGGCCTGGAACGTGGCTAAGAGAAAGAAAACGACATTGTTGGTCACTGGGCTCTTGGGCACGAAGCGGCCGACATGCTGGCGGGCTCTTGTCGCTACTGCAACAGAGTCAGACATCCTAATTGAGTGGACCGAGGGTGCTTGTGCTTCTTTGGAGTCCGACATCGTGGCAGAACGGACTGGAGTTGGTAGGGGCTTGACTGAACTCTGATGGCGGGATGTGGCGAGGAAATTCAGCAAAGGGAACTGTCTTAAGACAACCGCGCGCGATCCTTCATCCGTCTTATTCCCTTTTCTCCCGACGGTCTCATTTCTTATCATGGCAATATTACAGACACATGAGCATGTTTTGCGTCCGCTCCTCTTTGCCTGGTCCGGTTCTTATCCGTCTGTGATAGCGTATTCCACAGCACTCACAAAAGACAGTTGCTGCATTCTCTCGGCGAGTTAAACCAATCATAAACCCATGTTCACGGTTCAGTTCTTCTTCTGTACGGCCAGTAAGGCGGTAGGTAGGAAAACAGTTACACTTCTGGTACAATATCGGCATGTTCCAAAGATAGGAACTTGGGAGTCCGGTAGCTTTCTGGTAGGAGATAGGATACCGGAAGACTTACTTTGGCCTCTACCACAACGATTACCCTCTCCCGTCATATTTACAAAGCAATGTGCTATTTCTACTGCACTATACTACACCAATTCTACAGAAAGCAATAAAGTGAAACTTGTTACTTGCCAAAAAAACAATAGCAACGCTTTTACAAAGACGTCTAATCTAGTAATGTAGTGGTCCTTAGCAGCAAAGCGCTTGCAGTTGCCTAAGAGTAGATGCAAAGCTTATAAAAACACGCCATACGGACCGAGAAGCTTGAACCAAGATAAGAACACACAAAGCTGCTTGACGGATTTCCGTCTTGGCAGGCCAACCCTATTCGGGCTTCGGCCTGTGATAAGCTTTCAGGCTATTTGGAGAATATACTCCGACTCCGACCGATGATAACATAAGATCTGTGCCGATCGTTCTATAAACCACAAGTCGGCGGGGCGAAGCGATAAGCCAGAAGAAAAGTGAAGGGCGGTATCGTGGAAAACAGCCATAGTGACAACTGGATCTGTTTCCGCAGAACACAGCGTCACAATGCCAGCGAAAATTTCATCCTGGCCTATCGGGTGGCCCTCGTTCACCCCCCAGGACATCGATCCGAGTGACACATACCAGAGCGACCTCAAAGCGGCCATCATAGCAGAGTATGGAGCCGAAGCCCTCAAGGAGGCGTGGGCCAAGACGTGCCACACGCTGAGCAGCGTGACCGACGCGATTGCTGCGCAGGGCAGCGCATCCGTGCCGGTCTTCCAGTTCGAGGATGTCGTCGCGCCGCAGAACGAGGAGATCCGGAAGCAGATGAAACGCACCGGAACATTCATCGTCCGCAACGTGATCCCGGAGGCGGAGGCAGCCCAACATTTCCAAGAGCTCAAGGACTTTGTGGCCAGCAACAAGGACACGATCACCGGGTGGCCGGCGAAGAGCGTGGCCATCTACCATTTGTACTCGTCGCCGGTCCAGCTGCGACTGCGGACGCACCCCCACCAGCTGCGCCTCCAGCGGCTTCTCAACGCGCTCTTTACGGATCCGACGGCCTCACCGGAAGCACAGCGCGCACAGGCCGCGCCGGTCTTGTACCCGGATGCCTTGCGCATTCGCCAGCCCGGCCAGGACTTTCTCGGACTCGGGCCCCATATCGACGCAGGCTCTCTGTCCCGCTGGGCCGATGAGGAGTACCGCAAGACGTACGGGACCATCCTGTCCGGGCGGCCAGAGGACTACGACCCCTTTGACCTGACACACCGCAAGAAGGCGAATCCGGGCATCTTCCCCAGCGGGGCCAACAGCAGCGTGCTCCGTGCATTCCAGGGCTGGACAGCCCTGACCACGTGTGCGCCCGGAGAGGGCGGCCTGATGGTGCTGCCCGATGTCCAGACGGCGACGGCGTACATGATCTTGCGGCCCTTTTTCAAGGCGCCCGAAGACGGCGACTGGCGCGACCCGACCAAGTGGGAGCTGGATCGCGAGACTACCTGGTTCCCGGGCACCTATCGCTGGGATTCGCAGCTGCTGAGCCCCGCGAGCCACCCGCATCTGCGCCTGGAGGAGACACTCGTCAGCATTCCCGTGGTCCATCCCGGCGACACTGTCTGGTGGCACGCAGACGTGCGCATCCTCTCTGTCCTCTTATCTTGTGTTTTCAATCGCTGACTGTGCAGATGTGCCATGCGGTCGAGACGACACACAACGGTATCCGGCCTTCCAGTGTAGTCTATATTCCCGCGGCGCCGTCAACGGAAGGAAACTTAAAGTATATACGGCAGTATTGGAAGGATCTGAACGCGGGAGTTCCACCCGATGACTACAAATACCTCGACGGCACCGGCTCCGAGTTGGTTCTGAGTACGCAGAACGAGAGAGATATGGTGGGGGCCTTGGATATCGACAGTATCAGTGCGGAGGGCCTTTGTGCGTTGGGAAAGGGGGTATAGATGTAGACTGCTACGAGAGCATTAGTCACCGATCCCATGTGCCTTCCGGATTCTGCCCGAAGGCGGTGGAGTAATTAGTCACGTGGCATGTGCACCACCTTTTAACCTGTACACAGTATTCTGCCGGCTGGCGGTGAGCCGATTAAGTCACGTGTGGATCCTGAAGGGAGCGCACCTAGACTTTGGGGCGCACCTAGCACATCCCCTAGCGGGGGGCATAAGCAGTCCTTAAGACAAAACACCTATGTGCTACTCTCCCCTTTATATTCTCTCGTTTCCTGTCAATCCAACTATCATCTTATTTTATATTTCTAAAACCACGAATGTTATAAATACTAGAAAGCATGGGATCCGGTCCGCCTTCCCCTAGTTAAACTAGTAATCGGCGGATTAGTAGCTGGGTTGGTGACGAAAAGCTACACTTTTGGCGCCCTACTATTTGGGTGGCTAGCACCACTTTAAGTGGTGCGCGCTTTTTAGCGCACTCCTAGGCGGAGCACGAGTACTTTAATTGCCATTACAGTGCACCCCACCCATTTTAGCCTTTTATTCTTCGACAAAACAACAACCCTTATTACATGACCAAAGATGTCTTCCTCCAACATCGAGGACGACCTGCTCTCGTCGTTGACACCAGAACAACGGCGCTATATCGAACGTATTCAGGAAAGCGCGAGACAAGCGGTTAGCGATGCTGACGAACGCGCGAGGCAAGCGGTTCGCGATGCTGATGAACGCGCGAGGCAAGCGGTTAGCGATGCTGATGAACGCGCGAGGCAAGCGGTTAGCGATGCTGATGAACGCGCGAGGCAAGCGGTTAGCGATGCTGATGAACGCGCGAGGCAAGCGGTTAGAGATACTGCGGCTGTTCGCAAGGCCTTGGAAGAGGAACGAGAAGAGCAGAAGCAACTACGCGCAGGTGGGCAATTGCGTGATGTTGTTTTTCACCTATCAGTACTTCTAATCACTAACATTACTTTCACTCCAGGACAAACTGTTGACGAATACATTGCCCGCGAATTCCAGCGAAACTTTTACCTGCCACGCCTGCTTCCTAAACTGGCAAAAACCAAATCGAAGGCATCCACGGAGAAGAGCCTCACAGCCACGACGGGCCGCACCTCCATCAACGGCAAATACTATCCCCTGAAGCTGGAGCTCTGGGAGGGGTGTGAGGCTGTACTGGTGACGGCCTTCCAAGAGATCCGGGCTGCTCTCGGCAAAAGGCCCCTGTTCCCGTCCAATAATCGAATGGACGTGATGGACGAAAGCTTCTTGGAAGATCTGCCAACCGAGTTTGTCAATGCACCGCTCTATTTCACCGAGCTCAGGACTTCGTTCTTTCTCCACGAGGTGCTGGAGAAGCCCGTTTCACGAGTTCTAAATGCATTTCTTGCCACGCACAAGATCTTCTTCGACAATCAGAATGCTGGAGCCCATATTGAATTCATAACCAAGGAACGCACACAAGGGCAAGAAACCAGCAGCGACACGGACAGTCGAGCCGGGAGTGACGCTGACAGCCAGACAAGCAACCATGCGAGCGGCGGAGAGCAAGGCAAGACTGAAACAGACGAGAAGAGGCCAAAGGTCCCAAGCAAAGTACAGCCAGACTGTATTGTTCTATGCACTAGAATCGAGGCTGCGCCAAACGCTGCACCAGTCGCTGCTGACCAGGATAGCGAAGCCCCAATCGATGACGACGACGACGACGATGACGACAGTGATGGCGATAAGAGTATAAGCGAGGACGAGCCAGCGTCAACCATTTACCGCATCGCCTTTGGTGAGCACAAAGCCGCCCATCGTCTCCGTGCCGTCCAGCTCGACCGGCTTTTACAAAAAAAAATTCCCCAAGACTACATTGTTCAAATGGCGCGTCGGCGAGCAACGGGCGTCCCGTCTACTGACACCAAGAAGACCGTCCCTGGCTCGTTTCCGGGCCAGGTATACTACACCTATGCTCTTGCGCAGACATTTCACTACATGGTCTCGGCCGGCATCCTGTATGGGTACTTGGCCAGTGGCGACACGCTGACCTTC
The DNA here is from genome assembly GCA_019925595.1 of Grosmannia huntii. Taxonomy (NCBI): domain Eukaryota; kingdom Fungi; phylum Ascomycota; class Sordariomycetes; order Ophiostomatales; family Ophiostomataceae; genus Grosmannia; species Grosmannia huntii. The sequence goes on from JADHKJ010000015.1 coordinate 144,927, forward strand.
CTCCACATCCCGCCCGCCGAGCCTACGACGCTGCTGTACCGGCCCTTTTTCTTTCCCCAGTTTGGAAAAATCAACGCCGACGCAGCCACCGAACCGCCTCTGGCAGAGCCTGTCACCTTACAAGACTCTACTGTTGGGCTGTTGTCCGGCCTGGCTTTCACGGCTTGGAAAACCGGTGTCCAGGACGCACGCTGGCGGACAGACGTGTTGCAAAAACTGGCCAAGTTCCCAAACCTCCCCGAATCCATGGCCGACAGTGCCGCGGCTCTGTCCAGTTCCGATTCGCCAAGCTCACCTGCAGACAGCGATCGGTCGAGCAAGCGTGGGCCCGACGGTATGGATGATGACGATGCTGATGGCCGTGGCCGCCGTCGACCGAAGCATAACCTATCTACTCCCTATGCACACCGACCCCACGTACCGTCGCCGCTGCGGCATCAGTCGTCCACAGACCACCAGTCCCAGCGTGCGTGGCAGGCCTCTCGGTTTGGCCTGCACAAGCCCGTGTTCCTCCCACCAAGTCGGTTTGACCCAGTCTCGTTCCGGCCTCTTCTACCCTACTGTACACAAGCCTGTCTTCTCGGTCTCGCGCGTGGCCTGCCGCTCGACAACAACTGCCCCAACGTGCTCCTCCACCAGCGGGCTGCTCGCGACGTTATGACGATGGACGACGTGCTGCCCGGGCGTGGAGGCCAGATGTTCCATGCGATCGGCGGCATCGAGGAACTGGGCCAGCTCTTGAGGCTACAACTGTACGGCAACATTATGCAAGACTGCGCATGCTTTGTGAACGAGGGCTTTTTAGGCAGGATCGGCTGTCTCTTCAAGCTGACACTCACGGGATATGGCTATACGTTTGTGGCCAAGGGCGTGCAATCGTTCGACCGCCGGCGGCTCCGGCGTGAGACCGCCGTCTATGAACACTTGTCCGAGCAGCAGGGCCGTCTCGTACCCGTGTATCTCGGCATCATCAAGCTTCTGCTTCCTTACCCACGGGACGATGCCCGGCTCGTGTCCCACATGATGCTCATGTCCTACGGCGGGCCAAGGCTGTGGTCGTCGGCGCTGGCACGCCGTACGCGGCGGCGTGGGGATCTAGCCGGTATGGATCGGGAACAGGAGGCTGCACGTACCTGGGAGGAGCTGCAGGCGCTCGGCGTCGACGACAGCGATGTCGAGAACATGGAGAACAACTTTACGTGGTGTGACGAGGCGCGGCGCATGATGCGTATCGACTTTCACTGCGCGCATGTGGTTCAGAGCGGCAAAGTACCTGTTTCAGAGGAGCACTTAGAAGAACTGGAGCGCGAAGAGTACGGCTTAGTCAGCGCCGAGGCCACGCCGCAGACGCAGACAACCTCGCCCTCTCTCGACTCTGCGCGTGTCAAGCGGCAGCGTCCCACCGACTGGAGCAAGTCGGACGAAGGCGACGCTCGAGCATGTAAGCGACTGTTTCTCCGCCGGGGCTCAGAGAGCTCTCTTGACAGTTTCGTGCTGCTTTGAATTTATATACCCAAGAATGACCAATATGAAATATAATTAATTACAGTTGACCCTGTGCTGTTTGTCCCTTGCCGGCGAGTCCACTAAGTCTTAGTGGGCAGCAGGTCCTATCTCCCGGCCGGCAGGTGCTCTCAGCCACCGGCAGGCACTTTCACAGGCTATTCTTCAAGCAACCCCGCAAGTTTATCCGGCGATGTATTGTCCACTTCTACAGCTTCCAACACATGCAGTTTGTTTCTCCCTCTCTTTTTTTTGTTCTTTCCTTCTACACCCTCTCCGCCACACCCACACATACGCTACACAGCCATGGAGACAGCCCAGACGGCCGCAGCTGGCCGTCCGGTCTACCAGCCGCTGCACCCAGACATGCGCAGCAAGCTGGACCCCGACTACATCCAGCTGCACGACGACGTGCTGCAGTACGTGCCGCGGTCCGAGACGCAGCCCTGGACGGTGGCCTCGCGTGCGGTCCCGTCGCCCATGGCCCATGGCGGCCAGCGGCTGTCCGCCGTGGGCGCGGTCGAGGACCGTCCCATCGGCCACGACGGCGCCGTGCAGGCGCGCATCTTCACGCCGGCCGGCACGCCCCCCTCGCCAGGCTGGCCTGTCTTGGTCTGGTTCCACGGCGGTGGCTGGGTGGTTGGCGGCCTCGCCAGCGAGAACGGCTTCCTGACCCACCTCTGCCAGCGTACGCGTGCTCGTCCCTGTCCCCGAGCATGGTCGCCCGTCTAACGTTAGACAGATGTCCGTTGTGTCGTCGTCTCCATCAACTACCGACATGCACCCGAGCACGTCTACCCGACGGCGGCCAACGATGCCTACGCCGGCCTGGAATGGGTCCTCGCGGCCGCCACGGTCGCGCAGCTGCACCTCGACCGGTCCCGCGTGGCTCTGGGCGGCTTGTCCGCGTGGGTTCCCGTTTCTCTGCTTCTCTGCTTCTCTTCTACTCCCCACTGACTGCCCAGCGGCGGCGGCCTCGCTTCCATCGTCGGCCTCAAGGCGGCTGATGCTGCGTATGCCACCACGGTCAAGCCCGTCCTCCAGATGCTCATCTGCCCCGTCATCGACAACACGGCCACCGTCACGTCCGCCTGGGCCGCCTCCCAGCACGCGCCCTGGCTCACGCCCGCCCGGATGCAATGGTACCGCCACCAGTACTTTGTCGGCGACACCCAGACAAGGACCGCCGAATGGACCGCGTCGCCGTGCTTTGCACCCCACACACTCCTGGCCCGCAGCCCGCCGACGTTCCTCGCCATTGCCGGATGCGACCTGCTGGCCCCCGAGGCTACCACCTTTGCCCAGACGCTGCGCGCAGCCGGCGTGCCCGTCGAGGCCCAGACGTACCCCGGTGGCACGCACTCCATGCTCATTCTGGCCGGGTGAGAAGCACTCTCTCGCACAGACACACGCCCACTAACAGAGCCCAGAATCCACCAAACCGGCAAACAGGTCGTGCACGACGCCGCTGCTGCACTCGCCCGCGCCTTTGGCACCTCCTACGACGCAGAAACGGCTCCCGTGCTCAGCCAGGAAGCATAGCGGGGCTGTCGCGATGGCACGCATGCTCTTCTGCATCGGATGCAGCTCACTAACGCCACAAAGATAGCGCTACTAGACCGGCACTGTGATAGGCTGAAATCATTTCGCACCTAATCCGGCAATTCTGACAAAAGATGCCGGCCGGAATAATGCCGGCTCTTCACTCGCAAGGCTTATGTAATAGATCATCATAAACAGCCTTTTATTGTCTGAAAGATAGCTGCAATATGGACTGGACCTTGTTGTGCTAGAGCGTCTGCTATGTTGCAGTGTCAGGTTTGCGGTCAAGTTACTACAACAGTCGGCAGAATATCCGTCTACAAGTTATGGCAAAAGCTTCCAAGAGGCTATCTAGATCCAGGCAGTTTTCATTAACCTTAGATAACAGCACGTACGTATTCAATCCTTACAAAATTCCAGATAGTTAGATGGTCGCAAGGTGTTTCTCTTCCATGACGTCAGACTTTTTGCCGCTTGTTGGCGGAATCGCTGCAGGCAGCCTCCAATTTTCCAGTAAGCTTTTCGCCAGTGTCGTTACTACTCGGGGGGCAGATAATCGGAATATTCATATACAACCTCGCTGGGTGTTTTGCTGTACAGACGATGAGGTGAGGATCTTGAACGACATAAGTTGGAGATTGGGACCATCGTGGCAGTTTCGAGCCGGAATGAATGCCATTTACTGCATAAGAGTCATAAAACTCTACCGTGGCGCCGGCACACTGGACAAACAAAAACCGACAGATGTGCCAGTCTGGCTTGTCAAGGACGTAGTGTGGTTTGAAATGGACAAACTGGGAGGGTACATTGATGATCTCATTGAGGCTGAGCACCGACTGCACGCGCAGCTCCGAGTTGTTCCAGAAGATCGAACCACTCTTGTCTCTTGCGGAAAAACCGTAGCTGTAGCTAAAATTGTCGCTGAAGTACACGCCGTGTCCATAGGTCCTTCCATTCAGCGAGGTGGTGTAGTCCAGGCCTGTCCGCAGAATGCCATGCCAATTTTGGATAGGGCTGCCGTGCCAACCAAATATGCTTGGATATGTGAAAATTGGCTGCTCGCCACGGTCGATCATCAATGCCACCTCTGCATAGTTGATCGGAAATGCCATCTCTGCACGTGCTTTCTTGAACCGGGCCTCCTCATTCGGGGGAGCCTGCAACAGGCAGAACTGGGCCCATCCTGTGCCGCAAGCCGCAAGATCTGGCCGGTTGTCCCGAGGCATCTCCATGATGCACGCTTGATTTGTGGCCATGATCCAGCGGAGTACAATAGCCGCCAGAGGTGTCACGCCAGGTACAGATCCGATATCGTCCTGAGGGTGATCACGCAAGTGATTCCTGAGCTGCGAAACAGGGGGAAGACTATCCATTGTATGTCGTAGCACCTGCTGCTTAAACATCGCAGCCATGCTATTTATTCCCGAGTCCTGAAGATATAATTTTGCTGGACGTGACTCTTGAGGAGGAAAAGGGAAGCTTTTGGCCTCAAACTTGACTAGCCCGAGACCTGGATTTATCGAGCTGATCACTGCAGAGTAAAATGCGTCTGGCGTATACGAGTTCGAGTAGTTTGAGCAGTCCGCATTGTTCCAACAGATCGCCGTACGGATTCCCCCCCAAGGGTCTGGATGCACGGGACGGCGTGGATGTTCTGCAACGGAGTCGAAATGCATACAAACAAAAACCGACTGGCCCGTTTGCAGCGACTGTATTGACGTCATTGCTGCCATTTTGAGCTGCGGTCCGCCAAGCTGTGTCCACGAATATGTGCCTTGCAACCCTGCGGCCAATGGTACCACTAGCTCCTCCAATTCAGGTGAGCATTCGCGAGTGCTTGGCTGCAGGGAGGCATAAAAGAGGCTCACGAGCAGATCCACCACCCCTGGCCGAAACAGGATTTCGTGCTCCACGCTGGGACCTAGACCCATGGTCGTGCACTGGAACCGACACGTCGGTCTCAAGCAGACAACAGGCCGAACTGCTTGGAACCCTTTGGCGAATGGCTGGTAACAGACCGGGCAGTACTTCCTACCGCGCTCAAGCTGGTCGAGAGCGAACCGCATTGCGACCAGAGGGAAGCTGCGGCGGGCTGTGAGGGAGTCGGACGCAAAGCCGGAGTGCTTTCTCTTCTTTTCCGGGGTGCTTTGCAGAAACAGCCCGTAAGCCTCCTCCCACGTACCGTTGCAGTCCTCTTTGATTTTGGCAATCTGCCAAAAGAAGGCTTTCATGTGGATTTGTAAGTTCTTCGAAATAGCGAGATTTGCGTACTGGAAGGGCTTGGAATGGACTGTGTCGTGCTGTCCAAATAGGAAAGCGGCTTCGTCGACGTTTGGAACGGGCTCTGTGCATTGGCCAAAGCGAAAAGACACGCTTGACTGCTTGCGACGGTCCTGCAAGAGCGTTTCATACGGCGTGTAAGGGCCTGACACGCAAATCAGCAGAACGATGTGCACCGATGCGCCGAGTCCCCAGGCCAGAAACTCGGTTGGAGTCAAGCCCAGCTTCGTCACTGCGGTGGAGATGCTGATCAGAAGGTCGTCCGGGCCGTCGGCTGTTCCTCGCAGGATTTCAGACGCATAGCCCGCGCTCGCCACTTGGTGGAGATCTTGGGTGATACGACGTTGGAGCGGACGTCGAACGTGCCTTTTGTCATGGCGTGATCTTGGCTTGCCGGAGGCAGACTCGTCCGAGCTGTAAGCCATGTCCATATCGGCGTTGGACTCATCTTCGCTGCTGAAGCTGGCATTGCTGTCGTATTCACTGTCACTTTCGCTGAGATAGTACTTCGAACAACTATGGACTCTTCTCAGGACGGCCCTGTTAAGCGAGCCTTCAATCTTCAAAACTAAATCAGGGAGTGTCCAATCTGGCTGGTCTACTATGATATAATCCAGTGCCGGTTGGAATAGGAAACTTGGATCGTCGTTATCAACTGTGATTGAGGCGCTTCGTTTATCAGTGTCCACATCTGCTTTGTATTAGACAGTTCACATTAGCAAATTCTGCAGGCCAGGAAGCAACACATAGTTTTGGAGCTTCGTACTGTAGCACTGAACCCGAATTGTCAAGTCATCTTGTAGCCTCTTGTGAGCATAAATAATAATCAGCTCGCCGTCAGCCTTGCCTATTGTGACGGCCTTGATATTGGTCTTCTTGCCGCATTTGATAATTTCCTGTAGATCGTTCACGGTGGCAGAGAAAATTCTCTGGGCTTCCAGTTTCTGTGCCTTTGTAATCGATCTTGTCACTGGTCGTCTTGTTTCAATTATGGATCTCATGCTGGCGATTATGCGACGAAGGACCAACTGTGTTGGGAAGGCCTAACAAGTTCGACAGAAGCATGGAACAGTAGCAAAAACAAAAACATTTGGGAAGGAAAAGCAGCTCGCTCGAACATATAAAATTGAATGCAACTGTGCACGCGAGAGTTTGTGAAATAAAATGAAACGGAGCCGGTTCCAGCGAGGTGAATAAAGCATCACGAGACATGGTGAATAGGACAGTTCACTGAATCGTAGCTCACAAACGTAACTTCAGTTGGGCATACCAAAGACAGTAGGGCTTTGGGAAGACAAATGAAAGCAGAAGTGAGGCTGCGCAACTGGGCCGGAACCAAAGGCGGCTTTCACCTGATTGGCCGATACTTCACAGCGGAGTGCACAATCGGCGACACCCATGGTGGTGGACTGCGAGTACATGGCCCCGACGAGAAACTGCACTCGATGCATGATTGTGACGGGCTGAGTTGGCCAACGAGGTAGTGTGAGAAAGAAGAAGTTTGCCAGTTGGCTGGAGGAAGTGCAGCGACTCGCCGATGGGAAAGTGCGAGCGTAGCGCTCAACCGACCCACTTAACTGGGACGTAGTTTCTGGGGCAATTGCCAACGTCACGTTTCCGCCAGCAAACGACGACGCTGAATCAAGCGATTCCACGCCGACAAAACGGAGAGGGCTGTCAACAAAAAGCACAAGAAAGCCCACGGGAGCAAGCACGGCGAAAAGGCGAGGCGGACAGGAGAGACCACGATGGCGAGCGTGCGCCGCCAGAACAGCACAGCGTCAGCCGGAGGCCACGCGCTGACGCTGCAGCCAAGGGCCAAGGCCAAGGGATCCCACGCCATGGCCACACCCGTCCTGCCGACGTCTGCCCACGTGGCCGACCCGTTCCTGCAGGACTTTCTGCAGCCGGGCTTCGACCCGGCCGCCTACTGGAACGCGACACTGGGCGCGGGCGCGACGTCGGGCAGAGGACGGGGTCCACCAACCACAACGACGACGACCTCGGACCAGGCAACGGCGGCCCAGACCTGTCTGTCGCAGCTGGCCGCCCACACGACCCGCCTGACGGCGGTGCTATCGCAGCTGACCGACGAGATCCTGCGCAGCGGCAGCCGCATGGGCTACGAGGTGGAGCTGCTGCGCGGCGAGACCATTGGCCTGGCCGACGTGCTAGAGGAGGTCGGCCAGGCCTTTGGCGGCGGGTGCCCGACGGGCGACGAGGACGCTGCGGCACCGGCTGTCCGCCACGACCCGGCAGCCCCCCCGGCGCTGGCCCAGCTCCGCATGCTGGCCCAGGTGCGCGGCCGCCTCGACACCGTGATCCACACCTTTGGCGACGCCATGGAGTTTGTCATGCCGCCGTCGGCCATGTCTGTCAGTGCGTCCTTTCTGTCCGTGTCCGGGCCGGAGACCGCAACAGTCAGCCCGGACGGCAGCAGGAACGCCGGCGAACGGTCGGGCTCGACCGCACCGACAACGACCACGTCACTCGAAGAAAAGGGCCAGCAGGTCCTCAAGATGCGGCGCGAGGAGGTGGCGCGGCTGCTGGAGGCCGGCGGCGGCGACAGCGACGCCGGCAAAAAGGGACTCGAGGAGGCGGCCGCCCGCGTGGCGGCCCTGCGAGCCCTGTGTCAGGTCTGGGCTGGGACGGTCGAGGAAAAGGCGCGGGTCAAGTACGTCGACGGCCTGCAGCGCTTGGTCGACGACCGGCAGAAACAGCTGGAGCGCGAGAGGCTGGCAGAAGAACAGGCGGCCGCAGCAGCAGCAGCAGCTGCAGCAGCTGCAACACCATCATCAGGAGGCGGAGGCTCCGGAACAGCAAAAGTGACCTCGTCCACGGCTGCATCGGCCTCTCAGGAATCCAACACCAGATCATCCTCGCCTGCTGCGGCTGCCATCAACAGAGGATACGCCTCCGGCTACGGTTTCATCAGTCAGCTGCAAAAGATCCGTGGTGGCCTACAATAGATTGCACGTTGCTTCGGCAGATCACTGGCTTATATTTCAGCTCTGCAGCACACTCTAGCAGGTGTTTTCTCTTTGGTGAATAAAGTGGGATGTCATAGAACCCAGTATCTAAAATTCTAGTCCCAGTGTCTTTGTAAATTCAGATACCCAAATCGTCGCATGCTAGCCTCGAGTCCCCAGCTCCAGACATATTCCAGATGTCAGAGATATTCCAATTAGGCGAGTTCCTGATCGTTCCATTGGAAAGTGATGCTGTCTTCCCCAATAATGCCCCCGCGGTCTTTTTTTTGGTTGTTGTCCTCTATGTGAAAGCCCTGTCCAAACAAAACTCCCCTATCGTATGCACAAAGTTGTGATTTTTCATAAAAACATGGAGGAGAGACGCGTATCAGAAGCCTCGGAACACCTCTCCCTCCTAATGTCATTTCCCACACCACCCAACCTTGGTTGCGTCCGTCAGAAAGGAATGTATTCAGACGTGATGCTTCAGGTGTGTATAACAATAAGGACTCCTCTTTAGAAAAGCAGAAGTGAGAAACCAGTCCGTAACCCAAATGCAAATGCTCTAAATGCCATTTCCTCGTTCCCTTCCAGGTGACTGCGAGAGCAGTACATTAGAAAGGAGCAGTAAAAAACACCGAATTTCACCCTGTCATACCACATCCATATAAGGGTGGAAAGCAACGGCATTCCACTGCATATTCCCCGATAGGCGACTTGTAGGGGCTGATGGGGAAACCATTCAGGTCCGGCTCAGCTTAGGCCCGCCCATTTGGTTATGAGCGGCCAAGGGGGCATCATGATGGGTGTCATTATGTAAAGGTCAAGTCGCTAGACGTCTGCCTTCACCGCTGCATAGTCGACCGATTAAGAGCCTCTTGAAGTTCTGGGCGTTCCTTGAGTGCTTCGTAGGCAACCTCAAAGGTCATCCACTGTCTCTGGCGCTTGCTCTTTTCCGGCCAGTCGTTTTCTTCGCTGGTCACTGTGGCCTCGTAGAAGCGGTAGAGGGCCCTCTCGCGTGTCTTGGTTTTCGAAGGAGCCTTTGGTGGCCGAGTCTCGACAATGTCCCCGAGATCAAAGTCAATCTGTACCACAATCCCTGCCTCTTCCCAAGCTTCACGCTGTGCAGCAGCCTGGCACTCCTCGTCTGTCTCCCAGCCACCCTTGGGCAGTACCCAGCCTTTCCTCCGCGTTGACTGTATCAGCATGACGTATTTCTTGTCCTCCGTAAGCGGAACGACCCCAGCAACAAGCCGTTCTCCTTTTGAATTGTATCCTACAAAGAGAGGGAAGAAAAAGTCAGTCATTTATGCTGCAGTCGCGGATTCCCACACGAGATAGGAAAAGTGACATACTTTGATTTAAACGACCCGTTCTAGACTCCATCGGCCGACTTGATGTATCTGTGCTAGCCGCCATTTTAAAGGAATGTTGTGGTATCGTGGTTGCGTTGCAGATGGAGAGCTTAGTGCTCGCGCTGCTGCTCCGTACGGCCCTCGAACTTGTCTCCGGCCGTGGCCGACACCGGTTTTTGTGGAAGAAGTGCGAACACGTGAACAATGTTGCAGGGCGTCTCCTATGGGGCTTTTTGAACAGGTCCACAAGCTTGAGCAGTCTGGACTGCTGGGGAGAAGTGAGGATTGTCCGAAAGAACGGTCGAGCAGGTATCGAGTCTTTGCGCTTGGAGGGGAGCTATCGCAAAATCTCGAAATACACTCCTGTGATTGGTCGCGTGAGTGGCCGAGTTGCCGCTTGTATAATCTCGCGATCAGAAACTTTCCAGGGAGGATTGAAGTCGGAGATTGGCTGGGATGAGCTGTGAGCGTGTCCTGTGCCAGCAGATTCGACAACAAAGAGCACGGTGAGACGACGCTGCTGTGCGGAGATCGGAGCTTTCGCAGCAGTTAAGTGGGTTAGAGACGAGAAGCACGGAATTGAGGGAGGCGAAAATAGATTTTTGGCGAAGCTCGAATAGGGACTAGGGCGAAGAAGGCTAGGGCCTGAAATGCAAAAGGTAGGGAAAAATGCGTATTATGGAGCGTCGGGTGAACGATGGTCTCGGAATAAGAGCTGTCTCCGGGAAGAGAGGAACTCTGTTTTCTGTAGTAACGTTGAAGGGAAAAGGGACGGAAAGCCAAGTACCGCAACAGGGCACTTTAGTAAGGTTGTTCGTTGGAGCTGATGACAGGTGCCCTAGCATAGAGGCGGCGAAAGGGGATTATTAGAGGACAAGAGCAGGGCCAGAAGGGGCGTGGGTAAAAGGGCAGGGAAAGGGGGATGGCACGGTCTAGGGCCCAATTGATCCGGGGAAGAAAGGCGAGCGAGGAGTCGTATGCACGAGCTGAGGCGAGAAGAGTGACTTGGACAGCAAAGGCAGTGGAGACGACAAGGGCGAGTGGTCAAGACGAGTTGACGTTGTGCTTATGGCGATGAGGATGTCTGCTACAAAGACGAAAATGACTCCGAGCCGGAGAGCCGGGATGGTGATGGACGGAAGTCTCGTGCCATAGCAAAGGAAGCGCGCGAGAAACAACGCCGAGCGGCGACAAGTTTAGACGATCTATGTATCTGTTAGAGTGCATTCAGAGGCAAGGAAACGAAGGAGAGCAAGGGCCAGGAAAAAAAAGGTGAAAAAGGGAGCTATGAATGGTTCGGGCAACGCTTCGCTAGGCGGTGGGTGTGCTGGTAGACGTGGTGGCAGCTACTTGCCTTCTGAGCTATACGAGTTACCTCTGTTTTCGTGTACCGGTTCTAGGCTCAGCTTTCCCCTTTTTATTCCTGTTTCTTTTATTCGTCGTTTCTTTTTGTCTAATTTTAATTTCTCTTCCGGTTTGGCATTCTCTTTTTTGAGGCCAATGCACACAAAAGGTGCATACGACGCTGCAGGTGAGTGCGATGGGCGGGCAACGGTGCTGGGACACACCTGCCGCCACTTACGTGGGGTGCATCGAATGAGAAGGGGCAGCCGAGAAAACCGGGCTAGGTCGCTTTGGAGGGGTTGCGCGGTCTCTGGAGAAAGCACGTGCAAGTAATGCTACTAAATAGTAGAGGAGGGGGTACCTGGGACAAAGAACAGCAGATTGTGTGCCTTGCAGATCATCACTGTGAACATGTCGTCAGGTCATGTGAAACCCGCCTGCTCGCCTGACGACCTGAGCCCAAGCCGCCACAAAGGCCCGGCCGGTTGGACAGTTGCGTGGCTTACTGGCTTACCGCCCGCCTATTCCGTGTAGCCTCAATCGCGTCAGGTACTCCGTACTGCGTACTTTCATCGTCTCCCAATCCCTCCATCCTTCGTGTGTTTCACTACACCCCGCAACCGGGCAACAAAGCCAGCTCTCGAGACCAGCCCAGCCCAGCCCGCCCCAGCCCTCGCCTTGCAGCTTTCATCGCACTCGTCCTTTGTCAGCTACGCTATCGCGCTTCGTTACCGCCAACTCCGTCCTTTAGGATCTCCCCGCTGCCCAAGTGCCCAAATGCCCATTTCCCTCAATTTGCCCCCAATCCTGATCCTGGTCTGCGCCATCTGCAACGCCTCGTCCACCCTATCGACACAGTCCAGCGGCCCAGCTGCCCGATCAGACTGGACAAAGCTGCAAGCCCAGTCTAATCGGAAGCGGCTCTTCTTTTGAACGTCTCGCTACAAGTAAATACTTAAGATACCTAGACTCCTCCACCGTCTCCACAGCCCTGGAAAGCGCGGACCCGGCGGCTTTGTCTTTCTCGTTGCCACCAGCACCGCGCGATAGACTGTTCTCTCTTCCGAACCGGTATACGCGTGCAGAAGCGGCTTCTATCATGGACGGCATCGACAATCAGCCCCCTGAAGATGGCTTCTCGTACATTACGCCCATTGGTGAGTTTCGCCGTTTTATTTGATTATCACTATTCCTGCTGCGCCGAATCTCCCTCATCTTCTGTCTGACGACGGCTCTCGTCCAACCATCCGTCCCCGTGCCCTAATCGGCTCCATCCGTTGGCCGTTCCACTCTTTCTCTACCCCACCATCATGTCCGCATGTCTCCATCACTTCGGAGCTTCTTGTCTCTTTTGCATCTTTCGTTTTTCCTCACCTGTCAGTCATGAGATGAGAGCTTTTATTATACGTGCGCTGTAATGTACGAGTACTGCACACTCCCCTGTTCGTTTCTGCTGGGCTTGCTCCCAAGTGGCAGCCCCCGCCTATCGCCGTAACTGAACTTGCGCTGTTCCTGAATCTGCGTTTGTTGTATCTTACTATGCTGTTCACCTCCGGACCGTTCTGCTTGGCGTTATTTTCCTCTGAATCCTGCACGTTTGCGGTTTACCTTAGGCCTAGTTGTCCCCAAACCCCAATAAACGCTTCAAGCCGTATTTTCATTTTGTCCTGTCAGCAACAGTCGTGTCTTCGTTGTATGCACAACAATGACTATGTCTTGTCCGTTAACACTACCATTTAGGATACTCTAACTCTAGCCATTGTGGTTACTGTCATGGTCAAAACAAGGACGGAAAGCCCAAAAAACGTAAGCAGTCTTTATTCTTCTCAGCCTCTTCGTTTGCTTAAGCTGCCTGTTTTTTTTTGGTTTACGTCTGCCTCGGTGATTTCATATTGGTGCTTGTAGCTTCAATATTGTGTAGGTATTTGGTCTGATCTTATCATCGGTCTGTCCGCTGCAGGTTTTTCGTACTATGCCTCATCCCATTCATTGAGCCCGAGCCTCTATCAAACTCTGATCGACCGTTGCTGGAGACGTTCTGGGACACTTCTCTACCGTCCCAACCAGAGGAATATGTGCTGTCCTCACTATACGCTTCGACTCGACTCGACTAGCTTTCATGCCATCCGGGACCAGCGCCAGGCCGTCAATCGATTTTCTCGCTATGTTATTGGTGAGGCTTATGCCAAAGAGGCGGCCCGGCTCCATCCTCGGTCAAGGGAAGAGGCAAAGCGGCGGGAGACTGTCTTCGATCTGACTGAACGTATCCATGAGGCGGAGATTAGTATACTTCCACCCTTGTCCTTACGTCCATCAGGCTCAAAAATGCAAGCACAACAGGCAGAGAAGGCATCGACAGAGCATGTCGATGACCACACGAACCCCCTGGCCGAATCCATCATGCCAGCCCATCGCTTCGAAGTGACCCTGGAGCCTGACGCTTTCACGGAAGAAAAGTACCTTGTGTTCGAGAACTATCAGCGCATTGTCCACAAGGAGCCACCGTCGAAAATTACGCGCCAGGGATTTGCCTCTTTCCTCTGCAACTCGCCACTTCGCCGCGAGACTATGACAGACAGCAGTGGCCACACGCGGGAGCTAGGTTCCTTCCATCAATGTTACCGTCTGGATGGAAGGCTGGTCGCAATCGGAGTCTTGGATCTCCTACCCAATTGCGTGAGCGCTGTTTACTTTCTGTATCATGAGTCCATACATCAGCACAACCCAGGAAAGCTAGGCGCCTTGAGAGAGATTGCCCTGGCTCGTGAGCGTGGCTACCAATGGTGGTATTCTGGCTATTACATTCACAGCTGCCCGAAGATGCGATACAAGATCGACTACGCACCGCAGTATGTACTGGATCCGGAGACTCTAAATTGGGATCTGCTCGACAAGGACACCTTGGCCATCTTTGACAAATCCCCGTATGTCAGTCTGTCGCGAGAGCGGCGTCGAGCTGGCTGTGGTGGAAAACAGGAAGATACAGCCAGCGTGCCAAATATCACGACAAATCGGGAGGCAGCCGGAGGTGACGGACCTGATGAATGCAATAGCGACGAAAAAGCCAGCGACAATTCGGTCTGCGAGGACAGTCAAGACAGCACAAATGACGAATCCGATCACCCGTTGTTGACGAGCAACATGCCAGGCCTTCCACCTTTAGATGTCATGGTTGGACTTGCACTGGGCGAAATCCCCATCCAGACGAATATGCACTCAAAGATGTTTCCTGTCATGTATCTGGTTGTCTGGCCAGAGGGCACTGTGCTGGATGGCACCAGTTTCAAGTGCAAGGTGGCAGAACTTGTAGCGGCTATGGGGCCCGATCTGATTCCGCGCATTTGCTTGGATTTTCGCCGTCACAGAAGGCCTGAGTATTGATGCATCTAGTCACTTTGTGTTACCACCTAAAAGAAAATAGCCCTCTGGAAGCAGCCAAGCCGCCCACTGAACTACAGATTGTGTCTGCGTAACATCTGCCGCAGCATTGAGAGGTGGATCCGTTGCGTAATTTGTAGTTAGAACGGGGTACATGTTAAAAGGTAAGGTTGGGCAGGACTCTAGCAGTATTACTCCGTATTCTGTATCCGTATAGGTTAATCTCATTGTGCTATAATAGGCAACAAAGCACATAGTCACAGCTACTATCGGTGAGTTTAGGGACACAAGACCGGTCTTCTCTATAAGCGCGATTATAAAGGGGTATGTTCCTTAACCGGACCTTGATACGGCTAGAAAGACTATTGCGGAAGGTACGGTAGCAATTGCAATATCGAACGCTCGATTCCCAGCGAACAGACCATGTTGTAAGATACCAGCCTCCCAAAACGAGAAAACACGCCCACTGTGGGGAACTGTTTTATTCACGACCGCTTACTACAAAAAGTATCAGGTTTGAGTGCAACTAGAAGAGACCAGTTCCGCGCTGTGTCTGCCATCGAATAGACGCAACTTCAAGGAGGACCTTGTATGAATTATGTTTCACAAGATCGTATGCCTAAATGTTCCCTCTGATCACCAGATGGCGTTACAAAAAGAATAAAGGATCTTACTATTGCGTACAGACGGAGGTGGCTGCGTGTTGATAGATGATATTCGAGTTGCAATATAAGCATCTGAGGTTCCGCCAATTGCCTCAGCAGTAATACGGAGTCCTACGTACGTGTTACTTTTCGGGCCTCCAAAAACTAGTAGGTGGGGCAGAGAAAATGTGAGAAAACGGCAAAAATGTTGTCACCAGAGAGGCTCGAACTCTCGACCTCAGGATTATGAGACCTACGCGCTAGCCAACTGCGCCATGGTGACTTGTCCCAGTTCTTGCTAAGATGATTCATATTGCCAGTGGGGAGCGGCCGAAAAAGCCCTGTGGGATAACCGTCCCTGACTTAGCCTGCGGTCTAGCTCGAATAATTGTCGGGTTTTACCTGAAGAGGAATGTAAGTATAAGATATAGAAGCACACTCGTGCGTGTGAAGGGAGGGCGAAGAAAGAACGCGAACGAACTGGAAAGACGAAAGCCGGGCTAGTTAGAAACGAGAAAGTGGTCTGATGCGAAGGATGGGCTTCCGAAAGTTGCCGTTCACTAAGCTTCTCTGTAGATTTGGCGTCCTTTGTTATCAAGGCTTCCAGTCATGTTGTAAACGCACTTGAAGCCGTGCTGTGGTGCAATGTACAGTCTCATCCTCCACGCCTCCTCCCTCCCTCTGCAGAAGGACAGCATGCAGTTTGGACCGCCGTGTGAGCATTAAAACTGGAAATGCAACAACGAACCTAAAGGCATTTTTTCGCCGAATACGTCCTACGCTCTCTCTGTCTTTGTCGATATAAAAGACCGGAAATGTTCTCTCGAGGAGAGGCTGGTCTCTGAGCAAGACAGCAAGACGACAACCCATTCAGAACCGCCAGCAATCATATAGCCCAGGCCGACCTCATACTTTCCATAACCCCACAACCGTAAGACTCTCTGTTTTCTGTTCCGACCAGCAGCCATGTCGTATCTTACAGATAGGCCCGTTCGTGCTGCAGTCTTGTACCAGGCGCTGGAGCCATTCGATTAGGGAGGACGTACGGAGTAGTAGTTGGTGTATGCCGACCTAATTGTTTCGCCACACCTTTTGGAGATCAGTTTACTTGAATGCGACAGTTGCAATTCTCCCTGCAGTCTTTTTATACGACTGCAATTGACTGCTGTAATTTACTGGCTTCCGGATGAGTGTTCGACGGCCGCCTTAAAACGGATCTCTAAATCACGTGATGTTGACCATCAGAACAAAGATGCTTAGAGACCCCAAGCAACCCCTAATTGCGTGTCATCTTTCATCGGAAACGCGTCGCTTCACACTTGGGCACAACTCTGATATGGTGGCCTGGAACTTAGGCACAGCCTCCTTCATTACTAGATAGGACGAGAAATGTTTTGAGTGGTGGATGCGACTCCTACAGGCCGAATTTCTATATATACTGCATTGCAAACCCATTCATCGGTAGGAGTGGCGGCTACAATTTCAAAGTGAATTTTGAATCTCATAATTCCTAGTATTGTTTTGCATTCAAGGCTATCTTCATCTCAGTCTTGTTTGCGCAAGTTCTACCATTTTCTCCGTGGCTCCAAAGAGATCTCTACCGCAGTTTCTTCCTCGACTTTGCAATATGTCACCGTATCGTGTTTATAATTTCGCATGTACATATGCTCATACGTAACAAGAATTAGTGCGAGCACTAAGCTGATAGCCGAAGCAACGACCAGCCAGTAGGCATAGGAGAGGTTAGAGTAGTCGGCGTAGGAAGAAATGGCGTTCTTCATAGGAACAAACAATGCCGTGTCCAGACCAAGCCCGACGATTGTCAAAATGCAGGTGAGAAGGGTGCCTATGACCTCTGCAAGGGTTCCAATCCTAATGTAGAGGATGGCGGTCGCCAGTGTCGCCCACGCGAAAACCGCGGCAACAAGGTGGATAACCAGAGGCTTCGCAAGTTCCCTCAAGCGACTGGCCTCGGACGCGGAGAAAAGCTCACGGGGCTTGTATGTGGCGTAATTGAGAATTGTGACCGGATCGTATCCAACCTCGAATGAGGAGCTGAAAGCCAGTCAGAGAATCCGTAGCAACAGCACGCAAAAATGATAACCACATCATAAACAGGACCACTTGTCACTGCTTACCAATATCTGTATAGTATAGAGCTGTTGTCTATTTCATAGGGCGCCCATGTACAGTAGCCATACAGGCCAAAGTCGGCCCATACATTGTCCTGAGAAGGCGTCGAGTTGGTGGTGTAAACTTGGAACATGGGGATGCCCGTGACAGGCGTGGAGACGTTGGCGATGGTCAGCATCACAGCAGCGCCAAGTATAAAAGCAAAAACCAGGAAGTGCAGCATCGGGCTCTCTTTAACGAGTGTCTTGGCCATGATGTCGGTAGAAGACGTAGGTTATGGACGGGGTTCTGCTAGCTGTAGGCGGCTGTCATGAGGTACGATCGTAGAGACTTGATGTCGCAAGATAAATACAAACCCCGGAATCACCGTCGCCAGGCTATGCATATATAAAGACAGAATGTACACGCGAAGGATGTGACTAGACCTAAGACATGCCCACAATTGGGTAGACATATTTTCGGTAGTCCGCCTGTTTGCAAGTACAGTCCGATTCCTGGAGCCTCATCGAAGGATTCGACTACTCTCGCTTGAGGCTAGTGTAGGCTAAAGCTATCTCGTAGGATTTCAGCTCGCCGGATCGCGCCTGTCCTGATTGGCAGATCGTCCTAGCAGGCCCAGAGACGGCCAAAAAATGGCACAAAAAGCCCAACGGGCAATGGACAGCCCGGACTAGTGTTCACAGGTCTACTCCACCCTCTACGGTGGCGCCGGTAATCCTCCCCTGCAGGAACTCCTGCGCCATCTCGGCCATGGTCATCCACTCGACGCCCTCGAACGCGTTGATGTACTCGATCATCCGCTCGTGCAGCAGGACCACATGGGGCTTCCCGCTGACCTGGGGGTCTGCGACGGCGCATGCCTTTGGTCAGCCGGACCGTAGTCACACAACAAGAAAGTATGCCCTCTGCAGGACTCGAGAGCACGTACGGATGGAGATGGGAAAAATGAACTGGTCGTATTCACGGTAGGCAAAGTCAAACTGCTGCTTCCAGAGGTTGAAGATGACCTCGGTGTCAATGTAGCCATGGCTGGGCTTGCCGAGGATCGGCTGGAAGGGTGGCCAGTCGTCCAGATGCCAGTTGGCCGGGATCTCCACCACCCGCGACAGCTGGACCTTGGACATGGGCCGCATCCAGGTGGCGGCATCGTGCGCGCAGTTAGTCTCGACCCAGTCGTGGCTGTTGTCGGGGCAGAAGTACATCTGGAAGTCGTGGTGCATAAAGGAGTGGTCGTAGACGATGCCGTACTCCTCCAGATGCGGGATCAGCTCCTTGCTCGTAGCCCAGGCGGGCGCCGTGTATCCCACCGGCTTCTTGCCGCCGCAGAACCGCGTCATCACCTCGATCGACTTCTCCAGCACGTCGCGCTGCTGGGCCTCGCTCAGGTCCGACGGGTACTCGTGCGTGTAGCCGTGCAGGCCGATCTCGTGGCCGGCATCCCGCACCTTGGCCAGCTGTGCCGGGAACGACTCGATGCTGTGGGCCGGCATAAACCAGCTGGCCTTGATGTTGTACTTGCCAAACAGCTTCAGCAGCCGGTCGATGCCCACCGTCGCCCCGTAGATGCCGCGCGAGACGTTTGTGGGGTTCTGCTTCGAGCCGTCACAGGTGTTGATCTGGCAGGATCCCTTCATCAGCATACATGCAGTGAGTCAAGGGCAGCAAGGCTCTGTTGCATGCGCATATATACCCAGTTCGCCACGGCATCGACATCAACGCCGTAGCCGCAAAGAACACGTTTTGGGGTCATGGTAAGGGATTCGAGGATGTGTGCAGAAGACAGCTGCCATCGCACGGGAGGAGCGCTGGGTGCCGGCTATATGCAAGTCAAGCCGCTTCTATCGTCTGCATGATCTACCTAATTCGGTAGCAGACATCCGGAGAGCTCCCAGTTAGACAACTAAAGCGGACGTCTTTATCTAGATCTCCCAAGAGACTTGGCCGAGGAGATAACTGGAAGATAGGTAGCAGTTAAAATAACTTCCTAAACAGGCTAGCCGTTTGTTAAGTTGTTGCTTTCTTTGGTGAGGTTCACTCCTATTTCAGCAATCTCCCACCACACGACTCGGAGCGGAAATCTTCCTAGCAAAATGAAGACGCAGTGGCATCTTTCTCTCGGCAGTGTGGTCAAACATTTTTAAGGCGACTGAAAGAACTGTGACAGCAGAAGCTACCACCAAATATTTCTACTCTACGTTCGAGTTTTGAGGAGAAGGCAACAGTGAGCTTCATATACCGATAGAAGTCGGTCACGCGACATGACATATGTAGCCAGCTGTTTTCTCTTTTTCGTATTTTTCCGCTTTTCATTGTTACGGAGCGTTGCATTTTAGACCGGCAGAGATGGAAAATATTTATCACCGTGGCTGTGAATAATATTAGTCATTATCTTCTACTCTTGGATTAGTGCACTACGATTAGGGCTGACCGCACTGCCCAGAAAAAAAAAGGCCAAAGATTGAGCGAGCTAAGAAAATTGTGGCGGCTCCTCTTCGTTCGTGTCGAGAATTTTGGGTTCTCGTTTTGCATCCTCTGCTCCAACAATCACCATCACTGTTCATTTCAGAGAACTAAGGTATGTGCTCCCCTCTTTCCAGCAATTGAATAGACGTCTGTGTCTTTGCCTTCTTTTGTCCCATTATTGTTTGGGTGCTCGGCATTGTCTCTTGCTCACCATCCGCACCAATTCTGCAGTCACGATGGGTGCCCTCAAGTACGTTGAAGAGCTTCAGAAGCGCAAGCAGTCGGATGTGCTGCGTTTCCTCCTCCGTGTCCGCTGCTGGGAAGTACGTTGAACCGAACCTCCGATCCGAAGATCAATACCCGAAGACGAATGGCAAAGGCCGAGTGTCGTTGGAGTGCATCGAGGACCGGGAAGAGGAAAGGCGAGGTGAGGGGAAAAGGACAGGGCCAAGGAGCAGAGTTTTACCCAGCTTCTTTGCGCGTCCTGTCTTTTCATCCTCACTTGAGTCCTCTCTCTCCCGGGCTCTTCCTGTTCCTCCACGACGCCGTCCATCACAAACACTCGTTGATCAAGAACTTTTTTGCTGAGAGTGTTTTTTGTGAATAGTACCGCCAGCTGAACGTCATCCACCGCGCTTCCCGCCCGTCGCGCCCCGACAAGGCCCGCCGTCTCGGATACAAGGCCAAGCAGGGCTATGTCATCTACCGCGCGCGCGTTCGCCGCGGTGGCCGCAAGAAGCCGGTTGCCAAGGGTGCCACTTTCGGTAAGTTAACGACTGATGCTTCCTCCCGTCTCGCTGGACCTCTTGCTCACCTCGTCTCTCTCCACAGGCAAGCCGACCAACCAGGGTGTGAACCAGCTCAAGTACCAGCGCTCGCTCAAGTCCACCGCCGAGGAGCGTGTTGGCCGCCGTTGCGGTAACCTGCGCGTCCTGAACTCGTACTGGGTCAACCAGGACTCCACGTACAAGTACTACGAGGTCATCCTCGTCGACCCCAACCACGCTGCCATCCGCCGCGATCCCCGCATCAACTGGATCGTCAACCCGGTCCACAAGCACCGCGAGTCGCGCGGCCTTACCGCCACCGGCAAGAAGTCCCGCGGCCTCAACAAGGGCCACAAGTTCAACAAGACCCGTGCTGGTCGCCGCAAGACCTGGAAGCGCCACAACACCCTGTCCCTGTGGCGTTACCGGTAGATGGTGAGAAGGCGATGAAGAAGGCGGCTGCCTGGGGGAGCCGTCTTGGGAGAAACTGGGGGGGGCTCTGGGTCGAAACTGCTTTTTTCAACGTGTGGTGGCTCTGCTCACGTCTATTTCTAAGGCCAATATAATCACGTGGCCATGCGGGTAGAGCAGATAACGATTATGGCGTAAAACAAAAAGAGGAAATATAAGCACAGAATATCAAAATATCAAATGATATTGTACAAATGACAACGGTTCAACTGGTTCTGATGATGTGTGCGTTGAGATCAAACAGAGGTGGAACCCACTGTTACTTCCTACGGGCTCAATTACAGACCTGGCAGCAGTATACTTGCGGTGTTACTGCTATTCACGGCTGTTCACTGCTACTAACAGTGGAATATGGAGGAAACGTAATTCGAATCTAACTAACAACTATCTCAAGAATCGTGTCTTGTCTGTTCTTTCTGTCTTGACTTGGAGATCTTCCTGTAGATACCACGTGTCTGTCACCATTTTCATCATTTCCCCATTGCTGTGTACCATGAAAAGATTGGGAACGAAAATTAGGACGTCAAAAGAATACCAGGCTAGAGAAATGCAAGGTTCGAAAATGCAAGATGCTGAAACGGCCACTTTCCATATGCAAATCTTCAAGGTGCTGCGGCAAGCAAAAATAAACAAGAGAAACGAACAAGCGTGAGAAAGGCAATCCGGCAACTTGAGAAAACGAGAAAAAAGGATGTGCAGCTATAACAAAGTTTGTTGGCCATATGCCCGAACCCAGCTTTCCCAACAGGAAACAAAGTCGGCTCTACCGACGTGTCATTTCATGCGTATATAGACGGCCGATTTGAGCTCCAAGGCTCGTTGTCTCCCGAACACTGCAAGACCCAAAATAAGGGTGCGCAACACGGTAGAAATATGGCCTCGTGGCAGGCGAACGCATGTGGAATCAGACACATCTACTTGAATCCCACAAAGAAGCCGTAAGCAATAAGCGAGCATAAAATCCGAGAAATGACAGGCATTGAAATCGTACTTGTGAATCCGCATATGCGTGAGGTGGAAGCCGTAGAAGTCAGGATGGTCGTGCATCATCGTCAGTCGTTGCGTCGAATAAAAAGAACCAACCGAGCGCTGCAGTTGTCCATTCTCACGGATGAAAGATCCGACCGTTTTTCGAGCCGCAGTAGAAAAGAAGAGGCAAAGAACAACAAAGCCAACTGATAAACAAGACAAGAAGAGAAATCCGTAAAAAAACAAATGCTGAACGTCGAAGGAAACAGATCACAAACTGTGCCCACTCGAAACTAGATAATCCCATGACTGAACGAAATCCACCATTGCCAGGCGGAGGATATCCCGTGAGGAAGCGAAATGGTAGACAGACACGCCAGGACCGAGACAGACACACAAAGACAACAGTAAAGAGGCTGAGAACGGCACTGTCCATAGGCAATATCGCGATCGAACAAAAAGAGCAGAGGTAAAGCCGTTGGCCCGTTGTCGTCAGCCGTGTCGTTTTTGGAGACAGTGTTGAGAAGCGAGGCCTTCAGCCAACTGAAAATCCGGCCGTTTGGTCGTGAAAACAAAGGAGCCGGGTCCAGTGAAAAGCCGAGCTTTTCAGCGCATCATGATGTTATACTGAAGAGGGACGGGGAACCACGCGCCATCCTATAGCCATGCGGTCTCACCATTCTCGTTCATGAGGCCCATTCCTGGCCCGGGCATGCCCGGAAGACCAGCACCCATGTTCGGCGCCATGCTGACGGGCACCATGGAAGGCATCATCGCAACAGTGGTAGGCACTCCGTTGACAGGCATGTTCGAGCGCGCAAACTGCGGCGGGGCGTATTGGGGCATTGAACGGCCTTGGGACCCACCAATCATGTTGGCCTGACCAGAGGTATTTCCATTGACCGCCGGTCCGGTAACACCGCTGGCTCCAGCACGGTGCGCGATGCCGTTCAGCCCGTTCGTAGAAAAAACAGAAGTCGGCACCATCATCGATGTGCTGCCGCTGCGACTGTGGCCGGTGTGAAGCGGGATCTGGCCCTGAGACGGGTCTGCCGGAGTGATGTGTCCACTAGACTGGCCACTGCGCGAGTCGTAAGCCTGGATCTTGGCCTGGATGCGACGGCCATGCGGAGTCGACCGAATTTGAGCCAGGAATGGGCGGATCGAATCGACCAGGCGAGCCTTCATGTACGGCGTGGCGTACTCGAGGGCGGTCTGAACGACGTAGTTTGCATAAGAGTCACGCACAAGGCGTTCAACCTCTCCGGAGTTCAGGATCTCCTCGACGATCATATCCCTTGAAGGTTCCAGGGAACAGCGGAGACACTTCTCAACCACGTTAGAACTGAACTTGTGGCGTGACAGTGAGCAGATGCGGCCACGGAAACGGGCGACAAGCGGCTCAGTGAAGTTGAGGTCGTTCAGATCGATAATGTACTGGACGACGTAGTTTCCGTACGGGTCCTGAATGAGAGTGACCGCCTCTTCCGTGATGCGCTGGATGAGCCAGACCTTCTGGTCCCCTGAAGCATGATCAATGCATCGCTGCAGGACACAGCAGCCGTGACGGTGGGTGCCGACTTCAACGCAAGCGCCACCAACAGCATCGAAAATGAACTGCGCATTGGCGGGGGTTAGCTTGTTGAGGCATTTCTGGATAACGTGATTGCCGTTCAGATCCTTGATAAGGTCGACGACGCAGTGACGAAGAGCTTCGATGATGATCTGAACCTGAGCCTCAGTTGAGATAAACTCGATCATCTTCTGAAGAGCACGCGTGCCATGCTGGTTGAGCGCAATGCGCACCATGTCCTGGGCCGCATTCTGGATGAGGACGGTGCGCTCGTCGTCGTTGCAGTACTCAAGCAGCTTCTGGCAGAGGTAGTTGCCAAAAGGGTCGGTCATCAACTCGACCACATGCTGGTTCGTCTCAAGCCAGATCATATGAACCTGCTCGGGATTGCGGTTCTCCAGCTGCTTTTGCAGGTACCGGCATCCATGCTGATCCTTGCAAAGCTCGTAGATCGTGCCGCCCACTGCCTCAAGAGGAGTGTTATTGTAACGGTTCATAGCTATGTATGGACAGTCAGTACATGCTATGAAGGTCCACGTCCGCATAGATGAACATAAAAACAGGGGAAAAGACTCACCTTCGTTGTCCACCTGCCGGCGACTCTGGATGACACGGGCCTGGCTGTCTCGAATCTGGGGCTGGGCTCCGGGCATACCGTAAATAGAGGGATAGCCATTGTAGCCCTGAGGCTGATACATGGAACCTGTTCCATTCATTGACATGGCCTGCATCGTCTGCGTGAGAGCCTGCAGTCCATTGGGACCACCATATGGCGAAGGTCCCGGAATAGATGCTATGCCACTGGCCTGTACGGCATAGTTTGGGGCGCCATAGTAGCCGGCCATGTACTGATTGCCGGCTGTGGTGGGAGGCATCGTCGTCGCGGAACCAGACGAGGCGGCAGCGGCGGCAGCTGCTGCCAGAGTTGCAGCTGGGATGGAAGATGAGCCTTGAGGCATTCCGTTGGGAGTCATAGTGCCAGAGCCGAAAGGAGCTGCGTTGGCATGCAGAGCCGATCCAATGGAAGCAAACTCACGAGCGACCATGGAACCATTGAGGTCGCTGCTAGAGAGCTCCCGACTGTGGCGGTTGTGCATGGCACCAGCTGGGATGCGTCCAAGGCTAGCGTTGTGGTTGTGCAGGTACTGTTGAGCGTGGTTGTTCGTGTTCGACGAGACATTCGAGCCGGGAGTTGTCTTGATAGTCGATACGTCGTTTGCAGAGTAAGACGACTGCAGCTTGGGTGGCGTCGCAAGGATATGGCTCGTGGGGGAAGACATGATCGAAGCAGAAACTTCAGAGACATTGTCCGTGTAGTACTTCATATCAAATGAGTGGCGAATGGACGAAGGACGGCCGCTCGCAGTGGTGGAATCGGATGGGTTGGATGGGCCGGATGTGGTAGTTATGGAACTGTTACGCTGAGATGAAGTCAGCCCGGATAGGCTTGGCTGAGTGCGGTGGCGGCTAACACCCCAGTCGTTGACGTTAACAGTTTCGGTGTTGGCCATCTGTGCCAAAGCTAGGTCAAGTGCTGCAGAGGAAGCTGAGAGCTAATGTTTAAGACCTGTCAGTAAAACGGACTACTTTGTGTCCCGTTTTGTTTTTTTATAAAAAAAACCGTCCGAGACTGAGCATGTGAAAGCAACGTGAAGTGGGTTTGAAACCTCCAACTTCTCAATTGGAAAAAAAAAAAAAGTGAAAAGGCACACAAAACATACCATGTGGGGCTGTCCCTCGCGGCGTGTAAGAGTGGGAAAGTTCTCGTCAAGCGTAACAGGCTTCGGTTTGTTGGACTGGTAGTGCTTTGCCTCAACATTGCTGTGGTCCTCGTCCTCGCCAAACAGGAAGCGTGTGGTGTTCGTCTGGTCTAGAGAGGAAAAGTCGTAGAAGCCCGATCTGGACCTCGTTACGGGCATGCTGTACCGGTTGAGGCTGTACTGAGAGTCAGCGGGCACATTGCCATTGGGAGTCGACGGCCGTTGAAGCATTATGAACGAGAGCTGAGATGTGCTCAATGGAGAACAGGACAAGAAAAAAAACAGAAATTGGACAGAGGTGATGATTGGCTTGGACAGCTGGAGATTTTGAGAGCGGATAGGACGACGTATCGGCGACAATGGGCTCTGCTCTGCATACCCCTTTAGGATAGAAGTTGGCACGATTGATAGAAGAGATGCAGAGACAGGAATGGGAGTGTTGCGGCTGTGTGGAGGGCAGAAAACGAAGTAGGAGTGAAAAAAAGAGTAAAGCAGAGAACAAAAAGATGAAGCAAACTAAATATACTTCTAGAAATGTGGCAAAACCCCGGGATCAGGACCAGTGCATTGCATCAATTGAGGAAGAATGCTCAATGGAAGTCAGACAATACGTGAATGAGGGCGAGAAGCAACAGCCACGAAGCTGTAAGGGTTGCGAAGGGAGAAGTCCAGAGACAATAGGTATGAGTGGGTCACACCGAGGTGGTCACTCTCCCTTTCAATAGGCAGAGGCTGCAAAGACGTGGTGATGTGCAAAGTGATCCGACGTTGATGGCGAGTTTGAATGAAAAAAAGCACTAGCTTCTGCGCAACAGCTTAGACACTGTCCAAAACCCACAGTACAGAGAGCACGCTGACTACACTTGCAGCCACGACTTTGAAGCCCAGTAACCTAGGCCACACAATGGTAAAGGCTTCTCTATCCAACGCGAAGCAAGCCCGAATCGAAGCCAAGTAAAAAACATCGTAGAGCATTAGTAGCACGTGACATTTGGACTTACGCATTGGTAGAGCGGTGGCTCGTAGGGTCCTGACGGACAGCCTCTTCCTTCTCGTCCTCGTCGCTGTTGCGTCGCGACCCGGGAACAGAACGAGAGGGAAGCTGGTCGTCGAAAGCGATCCGCTGCTGTGACGGCTGCATGATGCCAGACTGGGGAGAGGCAATCTGAGAGCCAGAGCGTGCCGGACGGTTAAAGAGGAGACCTGGTGGCGAGGTCAGGCTCGAAGTGGAGTAGCGATTTGGTCGCGAGAACATGGATGGAAAGCCGGACGCGGATTCGCGGTATTCCGGCGGCGTGGTTGGCTCAGATTGGTGGCCGGGAGCCATACCACCAGAAGCACTGATGCGGCCCAAATCCTCCTGCATGGCAGCGAGCTCCTGCTCCTCACGCCGTTGCTGTTGGTCGAGCTTCTGCATTTCGGCCTCGAATCGTCGCTTCTGCTCGCGGAGCTTCTCGTATTCTAATCGCTTCTTCTCCAACTGGGAGCAAAACGAGTCAGTCAGCCTGGAAAAAATCAATGCCGTGTACAAACGGCCTTATTCCTTCTACCCTTTTCACAGTCTGGTGCACATACCAGTTGAACCTTGTGCAATGCCTATGCCAGCCTGTCAGCCTCGATTTCGGTGGTATGTAGGATAGGGCATGTGGGGGTGGAGGTCGAGGAAAAGGAGGGGCACAAACCGTCGTGGCGGAAAGATCTTGCGGCTCTGGGGCTCGCTGCTGGTTTGTATTATTGGACAATGTTGGTACACGCCCCGAATCGGCTGTAAACCGGCGAGGCAGGGAGGAGCGGGCATCGGAAGGCTGCGGCATGTGGGCGCCGTTTCGGGGCGGAGAGGCAAAGGAGCCTATTGAGGCGTCGTTCCGAGACGACTGCTGGGTTCGAAAACGCATCTCATCCATTTTCCGGGTTGTTTTCTTTTTACTCCTTCGTATGCGTTCACAATCTTCTGGAAGGTGTCCTTTTTCGCCTCGTCTGGTGTGTATCTTTCACTTCTTGGTTGAGCTGTCCTGTTTCCGTCTCTTCTCTCGTTCTTTTCGCAGTCGTTCGTATCGTCCCGTATTTTTTGTTACAAAAACGTATCGTAACTCTTCGTACACGTTCGAATCACCGGAGGATTCGAGAACAATTATACTAAAGGTAACCACAGCAGGTCAGCAACGTTGGGCTCGGCAGATCAGAGAGCAATGCGGTCGGTATATCGGGCTGTTTCGATTTTTTTCCCCGTCCCCTCTCCTATCCTTCTCTATCGCCTGGCTAGCCAATCGCCGCTGTCACATTTGGCTTTTGCTGATCGTCGAGAAGCAACTTTTCGCAATCCTCGCCGAGGCCGTCCCAGCCAGCCGGTCTCGCACCAAAGCGAAAACCACCAAGACAGGCAGGAACCCGCAGAGTCTGGTGATGCAGGAGGAGACAACCGCGGCAAACAACGCCGACGTCGGTAGACAGGAGCAGAGGAGCAGAGGAGCAGAAGAGCAGAGACGAGGCAGGGAGAGGGGGGAGAAAAGCCAGGCGGTCATGACAATCGAGGACAGGAAACATACCTTATAGAACAAATATATGGTACAGATTGCCGCTCCTGGAAGAAGGGAACAGCAAGCCAGAGAGATATTGGAATACACAAGCGAGATACAAGAGAGAAAATAAGGAACAGACAACAGCACACAGAAAGAGAGGAGTGCACAAAATCCAAAAAAGGAAAAAAGGAGCGTGGGGACGTGGAAGGGGAGAGGAAGGGAAAGGTCAGAAGCAGAGGGAGGGGGGGTGGTGAAGGAGGCGGAGAGAGGTTTTGGTGGTTATTTTAGGGGACGGAGCGGCAGCAAGTCAGGGGTCGCGCTTTTCCTGGTACTGGGCTATAGACCTTGGGGTTGGTGGAACCCCCCCATATACTTGTAGACACAACGGACTCGAATACAGGGACGGCAGAAATCGACTAGGCGGGACTACAGCACACCATCGGGCCAGCAACTCGATAACGGCCCAATCATCGGCAACGACAACAAATGCAGCCCAGCAGTGGGCGGCTCCAGCGGTCCCTGTTGCGATTCGCAGCGATTTGCGGTGGCGAGCGCACTCTTACCAATCAAGTAGTGACTGGTGAGCGTCCAGAGCCATTGGGGGCTTCTTCAGCTTCTCCAGCTTCTCCAGCTGCCTCAGCTTCTTCCTATAGCGGTGCTGCTTCCCCTTTGGGCAGCTGCTTGCTTCATCGCACATTGTGCACGCCCGATCTCGACGACAGGGGTGTTTCTGTGATGGGCACGAATTGTGCAGATAAGCAGTCCGCGGCTGTGCGGAGGGGATTGTGCACCAGCTGGCTTCCAGAGCTCAGCCGCGCTGCCTCTAGCAGAGAGTGTCTGCCGACGTGTTCGGACAGCAAAGCAAGAGCGCCTTGGCAGCCGGGCGTGAGGGCGACGATTTGCGCTGTACGCAAGAAAAGGACGATGGGCCTGGGATGCGTACGATACGGTCGTAGGGGCGGCTTGACAGCAGACATGCGCCCCAGTCCGCCCGGGATGGCTTCCGGCACAACGGCATGGGACGGCTACTACTATGTATGTACGAGCAGAGGGACGAGGTTGCAGCACATACAGGAGGTGTCTCCATCGCAGACGACCGGCCAGAGGGGGCGGTTTTATCTATTTGTTGGGTATATTTTATCCCATTTTATAAGATGCACTTATATCTTTGGTTTTTGCGATTTTTCCCTCTTCTCTCTGGAGGATCTGATTACAGTGGGCTGGGCGCCAACACTCAAGCTTTCACTCGTATTCTCGGCGTCGCCTTCCCTAAAAGGCGACCTGTCCAACGCGGCCTTTATGGTGAAACAGAGCGGCCGTGGCACACACAAACACGCCCTCACCACAAAGCACCTGCCCATCGGTGCTCAGTGCCAGTGCCCGTGCCAGTGTCCACCGCTCACCTCTGCAACCGTACTTTTCAGCTCCGAGGCCCCGTCCACAGGGCTAACGTTCTGCCCACGTCCGACTGGACACCACCACACGCCTCCACCCCTGCCTGGACGGCTCTGATCCGACCAGTTCACACATCCATCGCGCCTCTGCTCATGTCCATGGCTCGGTGCGGGCACCACTGCGCTGTTCGACTGCGAATGGAAAGGCCGCCAGACGCCCAACTGGAAAACAAGAGCGGGAAGCGTCTCTTGACAGCGACGATCCACCACCGGCGC
This sequence comes from Grosmannia huntii, assembly GCA_019925595.1. NCBI lineage: Eukaryota > Fungi > Ascomycota > Sordariomycetes > Ophiostomatales > Ophiostomataceae > Grosmannia > Grosmannia huntii. The sequence continues at coordinate 174,267 of JADHKJ010000015.1, forward strand.
AGGGGCCATCCAATCAATGGGTCTCTAGTAGCTGTCGAAAGAGGTGGGGGGGGTTGCATTTCCACATGTACTCGTACTCGCCAACCGGAGATATGTTGGCGCCTTTGCCCGCTGAGACACCATCACTATGGAGTCTGTTGACAGACATACGACGTAGTAGGTCAAGAGGACGAGCGTCTCCAGCTTTTTCCTTGTTTGTTCGTAACTGAGCCGGCGAGTCCTGCAAAGAATCTGCACGTCGAGTCGGCCGAGGAGGAGATCGGCCAAGGAACGGCTTCCAGAAGGTCCACCGCAACTTCCAAGGGAGGTGCTGCCAGGAAAATCACGGCCGCCCTAGTGTTTCACGCTCGCAGGAGAACAGGTCAAGACGAATGCCGGGGCGGACGATAAATGTCTGCGAACACTCTGCACAGGCTCTTTGCAAGGCAACCCGGCCCAGGTTGCCCTCGGCCTTGTCTCCAGATCTAGCTCAACACCACTGTACTCCGTACGATATCTGGCGCGGAGTGCGGAACACGAATCAGATACTCCGCAAACGGTGGCGTATTGTGCAAAAAAAGCTAGCACGAAAGTAAGACGTGGCGAACGCCTACACTAGGCCACCAAACGTGAAGACAAGCACGACCATTCAGAGGCAGACGAACCGGACGAGGAGGAGGATAGCCATTGTAGAAAAAAACGACGACGGATGTGACTGGCCGGACCGCAGAGAGAGCATCACAGGCAGATATGCAGGGGGTGAAGAGAGGCAGAAAAGAACATAAAAAGGAGGGGGAGGGGCAGAGCCACACAAGAGAACCAGGCGCTTCTCGTATCTGCTTTCAGCCCACTTCCGGAGTGCTGCCCGTGTGAAAGGGGCCTGCATGTCGCCTATTTGCAGCTTCCCTTCCTCTGCCTCGTTTAGCTTGAAAAGGAGCAGAGACCCGTCTCCATCTTACGACTGCAGAGTGTCTAGATTACCCCGTACTATCTTTCGATATACGGAAGCCGCGTCCAGGTCTACATAGTAGAGGCATGGTTCGTCCCGTTTCGACCTGACCAAGGACACCCCCTAATACAAGTTGGCATCAGCGTACTTGGGACATATCTTTTGTCGCTAGTCGACCACCGGCCCGACATCGTAGCCAAGGCCAAGCGGACGGAGCTCGGCGTCGGTGGGCCGTCTTATTCATTGTCCGGCGGTTTTTTCGTTGCTGGAAGAAACTCGCTACGAGCACTCCGTAGTGATCTGCTTGGATTTTTTGTCCTTCCCCTCCACTTCGCCAACCGGACAGGAAGGAGGAAAAAAAAAAAAAAAAACCCTGCCAGATCCCCGACCTCTCGCTTTTGCCTCTGACCCTCACACACCGCTTCTTCCAGGACCCGCAGCCGGCCGGGCTCGACGAAACGGGTGGGTTCAGAGGGCCTCTGAAGAGCATTCTCAAACAGGAGAATTACAGACCACAGATGATGCTCGTACTCGTACATACTCTGCCAACTGGCCGTCCTTTTGTGCGTACCGGCAGATACGGTCAACAGAAAACTGGGGAGGGTTTTTCGCCACGGAACCGTGCCGACTCCACGCTGCCATTGCCAATGCTGCACCCTGCATACGTGTGGGATGCAAGCTTTGTAAACAAAACGTCTCTCTCTCTTGTGTGGCCGTGCCGACCAGCGCATCGCTGCAGACGGCCGACACAGGAGAGGGGGTCCATCAGCACATGCGCCGACACTAGTTCGGTTGCGGCCCCCTTTGCTGTGATCCCAGCGATGTGCGTGCAGCAGCAGCAGCAGGTAGTCGGTACTATGTAGAGCAGACGTCCCACTGCTTGGGCGCTCATTGTTGCAGCGTCGTAGGGCGAGAGGAGCCCGTGGCCGTTGACGAGCGTTGGGCAGAGAGCAAAATGGAAGAAGGCTGTGGGCCGCACAACGTAGCATCGTGCCGAGCATGCTTACTATTATGTACTTGGGACGTACTCCGTACATACGTCGTAGTATCTTACCATCATCACACGGCGGGGCTGCGTCGTGAACCCGGGTCGGGCTGCTTCACCCCTGTGCGTTCTCCTGGCTACGACGTACTCCGTAGAGTCAATCCACCACCCGTCCATGCCTTACTGGCCCGATACGGCGCACCACAGGTCGGGACAAGCTGAGCACTGGTTGTCAGTCGCCCTGCTGCAGCAGAGGCCAAATTCCGGGAGGCTCAGAGCCATCACTTGCGTATGTAAACGATATACTTCGTAGACAGCATGTGCATCGCCATGACTTGCACCTCGACGGCCGGAACGAGCGAGATCCCAGATTGAGCTATCGTGCAAGCGGCAGAGGGGGCTTTCAGCGATCCCGGCTTGCCTTGGCGGCCGCAGGTCGATTTATGGTTATCTGGGGCAGGCAATGGCTGGTCTTTATTGGCTAAGCCCCTCGTCGGTGAGGGTGTCTCTTGGATGAAGGAGCGACCGGTCGCGGCTGCCTGCAGCAAGAGGCCGGAAGACAGGAAGGCAGGAAGGCGCGAACACGCAAATCACAAGACCGCACCAAACGCCGCGATGCAAAGGACCAATTCGCAACGCCGGCGATGTTCATCCTGGAGCCAAAATCCAGGCTGCTGCTCCCGTCTAAAATAATAAAGCCTGCAACTAGACGTTAGGCCAGCACCTTCGCGGCTCTGGCTTCGTCTTGGCGATCGCGACCCCAGCAGGCAGCTGAATCCTGCCCCTCCTCTCAGCCACACGGACGCCAGACGATTGGATTGAATTGATTCTTTCTCGGAACGTCAGCTGCAAAAAACAAAGAGAAAAAAAGAGGCCGCCTTCTCCGGTTTGCTGAAAACCCACCAGCTCTCTTCATCGCGCCATCTGCTTTCGCAATCCCTTTTCCTTTGTCCATCTGGCCGTCGCCGAGATTGTTAGTAGATCGGCCATTGAGCACGCGGGGTTTCCAACAGCTTGCCCCTCATTGTCTATCTCATCTCGCTCGTCATCCATCGATCAAGGTTTCTGACCTCGCAAACGCAATATTGCAATCACGCTCGCCATGGCGTTCATCCAAACTGGCTGGAGCTCGCTGCTCATCCTCGTACTCGTCCTGGCGTTTATGCCAGGCAGGTCTGCAGCTTTTGGAGCTGGCAACATCCCTTCTATTGCGCAGGTCGAAGGCCACAATTGGAGACATGGAGGTATGTTTCGGCATCGTCCTTCCGGCCCGTTTCGTGGCTGACAGTTGTCGCTGTCCAGACATTGAGGACATGCTCAAGACCATCGCCTTCCTTCACGGCAAGAAGTGGACGACGATGCTTGTGCAGCGGACGTATTTTGGCAACTGGCTTCGCGACTACTCACAGGCCGTCGATGTTGGCAGCCTCAAGGGCGTCAATGCAGCCACGATCCGCATTCTGGTCTGGGTGCTCTCCTTTCTCGCGTTCGGCTATGCCACGGAGGAGTTTGAGGTGACGGAGGAGCGCCTTGGCTGCTACCGTCCCGAGGAGCACATTGACAACCCCAAGGGCTATGCGGACGGCGAGGACGCGCGCCAGTATGACTCGCGTCTCCGCGGACCCATCGACCCGCAGGAGCTGGCCATCGATCCGGACACGGGCATGAAGAACTACATTGCCAACGAGCGGGGCGGCTGGGCCACCAGTGCGGGCTACCTCCGCTTCAGCTTTGCCCGGAGCATCCACTTTGGCCGCACGTATCTGCACGGCCAAGCATCGGGAAAGGAGGCCGATCTCTGCGAGGCTCTGCGGTGTCTCGGCCAGTCGTTGCACTGCATGGAGGATTTCAGCGCCCACAGCAACTACTGCGAGCTGGCGCTCATTGAGATGGGCTACAGCCAGGTGTTTCCGCACTGCGGTGTCAACTCCCAGATCAACCTGCGGGGCAAGCGGGTGTATCCAATTGTGACAGGCACCTTTGGTGGTGTCGACTTTCTGCACTCGGTGATCGGGTAGGTGGCATCGGACCATGCTGTCTTTCTCAGAGGCTGACCAACATGCAGCGAGGCGAATGACCACTTCACGCAGTCGGAGGTGGACGAGGTAGACATTGCCCTCAAGAACGCCGAGCAGCTGAACCGGTCGGGCAGCCTGGGTGGTGGCGGCAACGGCACCCGGGGCTTGTTTGGGTCGTCGTCGTCTGGGGACCGTGGCGACTTCATGTCGCTCATATCGCAGCTGCCGGGTATCGGCGGTGGGTTTGCAGCCGAGGCCAACCGGCTGCGGACGATGGCGGCCGTGCAGGAGGAAGAGAACACGCGGGCGGCTGGCAACGTGAACCAAGTGCCGGGCATGAGCGCCAGCTTCGATCCGGTGTCGACGGCGCGCAAGATCTACCCGATTCTGGAGTTCCGCGATAAGATTGTGCGGTCGATCAACAACACGATCTCCAAGATCCCGGGGCTGGAATCGCTGATCGAGAAGATCAGCGAGCGGCTGTCGGCGTTTGTGCTGGGCCTCCTGGCGCCGTTTGTGCGGCCGATCATCAACCAGTGCACCAAGGTGCTAAAGGACGGGTCGTCGGGGGTGATCAGCGCGAGCGCCAACACGCAGCTGGAGCCGTGGACGGACGCGCAGTGCACCGACCCGACGCACTCGATGCTGTCCAAAGACCACTTCACCAACGTGCTCAACTCGTGTGCCGGCCGGGTGGCGGCCACGGTGCTGCAATACGCGGTTCCGTACGTGGTTGTCGATGTTGTGTTGCTGTCGGTGTGTGTGCTAACGTGAGTCGCAGACGGATCCTCTATGCGTGGGACAACCCGAGCGTGCCGGTAGACGAGGTGACGAACGACATACTGCGGGCGTTCCACCACCCAGCCATCCGCGACGATCGGATCCAGATCCAACAGCAGATGTTTGAGACGGTGCGGCGGTGGGCCGGCGAGTATCCGCGGCAACACGAGCTCAACCACCTGCTGTCGTCGCACTCGGTCAAGACGGGCAAGAACCACAGTGTGAACGGGGTGAGCGGAGGTGGCAACAGCAGCGGTGTTGGCGGGCACTCGCACGCAGGCGGACACTCACACGGTGGTGGTGGCGGGTGGCAGAGCACGCTGAGCAACATGGGCAACATGAGCAACAGCCAGATGGCCAGCACGATCTTCTCGCAGTTCCAGTCGCGCGACCTCGACGCGATGGACGGACGGTCTGGCACCCAGTCGGGCAACTACATGTCGACGTCGCCGGTACCCAGCCAGTCGTCTTCTTCGCCGTCGTATGGGTACAGCCATGGCGGTTGTTGTGACTACAACGGCGGCAGCAGTAGTGGACAGCACTCGTCGACACCGCTGACGGGAGGAGCAGCCGACTCCTATCTTCGACCACAGGCAGCGCAGACGGCATATGGATCGCATGCAAGCCCCTCCGGCAGTTACCGAGCTGGTGGGGAAGTCAGAGGGGGTGGAGGTGGTGGAGGGGAGTATGGGTCGGGAGGGGGCAGCTATGGCGGATACTCTGGAGGGCCAGGCGGAGGTGGATATGGTGGATATGGCGGTGGAGGCAGAGGATACGAGGCAAGTGGCGGCGGCGGCCCTCTTGGGCTTCCAGGAGGACCAGGCCCCTCCTACCAGCAGCAGGGCTATTATGGCGGACAGCAAGGCCCGCCGCAACAGCAGCAGCAGCAGCAGAGCTACGGGGGACCACCTCCTTGGGGCGGCAACGGACCGCCACCACCGCCACAAGGCTTCGGGTACGGAGGTCCGCCGATGCCGCCGTATGGAGCACCACCGCCTCAGGGATGGGGACGATATTGAGGGCATGGTTTCGCTATGAGATGCGTACAGAGTACGGAGTACGTATTACTATGTACACGATGTATGTATGTACAATAGTCACGTGACACGTATGACTAATCTATAGTTTGGAAGTGCAAGTCCCAGTACTCCGTACAGACCACGCCCCAATCCCAATTTCCCCAACCCCATCTACCGTCTCTTCCTGCGGGGATCGAGGGCCTCGGCGCGGCGGGCGTCGCGGATCTCTTTGGTGCCGAGGGAGCCGAGGCCGCCTTCGCTGCGGCGTTCCCAGCCGCCGAGGCGGACGACGAGACAGGTGGCGTTGTCGCCGTCGCGGGAGACCTCGGTGGCGAAGTCGACGACGGCGCGGGCAGCCTGGTCGGGGGTGCGGGCATCCTTGACGAGGTCGACAATTTCCTGGTCGGCGAGGGTGCCGGAGACGCCGTCAGAGACGAGAACGAGAAAGGCGTACTGGGCGGGGGCGATGTCGACGGGGGCGAGTTCAGGTTCCGCGGAGACGCCGATGCGTTTGGACTGCATATCGCCAAAGGCGCGGCTGTTGGCGAGGCCGGCGATGCGTTCCTCGCCAAACGAGTCGGTCACGAGGGTCTCGGCGAAGCGGGTGAGGCGGCGGGCCTCGACGGGCGACGAGGGATGGTGGTCGCGCGTGAGGGGACGAGCGAGGCCAGTGGCGGTCTCGCAGAGGAGGACGCGAGTGTCGCCGACGTGGGCGACGAGCAGGCCGGCACGCGAGGCGGGGTGCCAAAAAGGGGCGGCGGTGGGCGTCGAGATGAGCGCGACGGAAGCGGTAGAGCCGCCTTTGAAGCGCAACGGTCCGCCGGCGATGCCGTGGCCAGACGGCGGGATCAGGTGGTGGGGCGCGCCGAGGACCTCGTCCTGGTTGACGGGGAAGTCGGCGACGCGCGGGTCGTCGGGGTCGGGCTTGTGGGCCTGCGCGGTGACAAAGTCGAGATCGGCTCGGAGAAAGGCGTACGTGAGGACGGAGTCGATGGAGGAGGGGGAGGGGGTGGGGGTGGAGGTGGTGGAGGAGGTGGTGGTGGTGGTGGAGGTTGATGAGGTCGATGACAAAGGAGCTCTTCGTGGTGCTGTACTCTCATCAAAGCTGGGCGGCCGAAATCGACGAAAGTAGCCGCCCACAGTATCGCGGTATTCCTGCAGGAGTTCTCGCTGCAGCCGGACAGCCTTGGGCTCTGTGTCGGGGTTCTCCCGGACAGCCTCGTTCTGCTTCCTGTCCGGTCGCAGGCTGCTCGCAAGCGCAAAGTCGGCCACGGCCGCCTCAATGTAGGCAGGCAGTTCATCGCGCAGAAAGTCGGAGCACTCTGCGCCGCCGTGGCCGTCAAAGATGGCAAAGTAAAAGATCTGCGGGTCGCCCGAGGGGCTGTCGGCCGTGAGGCCCTCGCCGGAACTGCGGCTGTCGGTGACGGCAGAGCGGACGAGCGAGATGGGCGCCCGCTTGGCAAAGGCGGGCATGTCAATGGTGCCGGCCTGGAAGGTGTCCTCGTTGTAGGGGCGCTGGCCGCGGGCCGACGCGTAGCCAAAGTGGTGCTTGGCGGAGCGCAGCGGGATGCGGGCGACGGTGAGGTCGCGGGTGAGGTCGGGGGTGGCGGTGGGCGAGGTGACGGTGGGCAGCGGCAGGCGGGAGTCGGGATGCAGCGACGACGACGGCAGATGCGTCACAAAGTACGTGTGGAAGAGGCGGCGCGATCGCGGCCGGCGGTTGTGGGCCAGCAGCGACGACACGTAGCCGGCAAAGACATCGAGCAGGGCGACAGACGGCCGCGGCGACGTCGCTGCTGGAAGACAGCGGGAGAGTGGTGCCATGGATGGGGAGGTGAGTGGTAGAGGATGTGGTGGATGATGGTGGATGATGATGGTGGTGGATGTGGTCAAGGATCAATGAAAGTACATGTGATGACAGGCCCATGAACAGCACAAAGACAAGACGGCCCGGACCGAGAGCACGAGTTGAAGCTGCGGTGTTTTTCGCCTCTCGCCTTCACCTCAGCTAGCTCCAGCTGCAGGAGTAGATGTACGCAGAGACGGCGTTCAAGAACGGTCCGGCGAAATATGCACATGTCGGGGGTTGAGCTGGTGGGGTGTGGGGGAGCCATGCCGTAGTTCCACCACGCATAGCTGCATACCACGATATGTAGTCTGGACATCATACTTATGCGGTGACTGACGAGACATCTGTCGTTGCCGCCCGCCTGTCTCTTTCTTCCTGTCCGATGCACAGCCGGTGGCCCGGCCAGCTGTGGACGCGATGGACGACGAGCCTGCCGGGGCCACGACAGTAGAGCCTGCTGCTGCTGCTCCTCCTGTCGTCGTCGTGGCGCCGCGTGGCGACGTTGTGCTGGACGTTGTGTTTGCGACGTCGACGGCGACGCTGCGGGCTGCGCGCGCCGATCGTCGCCCGTCGCCGCATCCGCTCCAACGCCGGCTGCGGGTGGCCTTTCGTGTCGACGCCGCCGTCCTGCGCGCCCGCTCGCGCTACTTTGCCAACCTGCTAGGCGACACGCGTTTCCAGGAGGCCCGCGCGGTCGAGGCGGCACTGGCGGCACTGGCGCTGGACGGTGTCGCGGCCGCAGATGTGGACGCGGCGCGGCTGCCGTGGGTGCGCATCGACGACGACGACGAGGGCAGTCAGTCGGTTGGGAGGGAGGCCGTCTTTGGGGAGCTGCTGCGGATGTTGCATTGGGGGGGGGCGAAGACAGAAAGGGAAACGAAACTGGAAACGAAGACGGGCACCAAAGCAAGCACCAAAACAGGCACCAAAACAGCCAGAACAGAAGCACCCAAAGTCGACAAAGCCGCCAAGCCCAAGACACCCAAGACACCCTTGAAACCAAGGACGACGACCGCCAGCACAACCATCACCACTTCCTCCCCCCGACCAGACCCCACCTCCTCCTGGAACAAGACACCCCCCACTCTACACGAGCTGGCCGTCCTGGCCCTGCAGGCTGACCGCTTCGACTGTACCGCCGCCGTCGCCGCCGCCGTCCGCAGCCTGCGCGTGCGTTTCCCCCAGCCGATGGTGCGAGCCACACGCGACGACGGCCCCGGCGCCCACGAGACCAAGAACCGACCTGGCTTGGCCAACGAGGAGGCCATCCGGCAAAAGATATTTGTCGCCTGGCGGCTCGACCAGTCACTCCCATTTGACCGGGGGACCCGTGAGCTGATTGTGTATGGCTCCCAGCAATGGGACGAGGACGATGACCACGGCGACGAGGACCACGGCGACGAACACCCTCTACCCGCTTGGTGGGATCTCCCCGACGGCCTCGAGGCGGAACTCCGCTTCCGACGCGCCTGCATCGTCCGCTGCATCGCCTCGGTGCCGCGTCATTTTCTCGACCTCTACACGGCGCGAGGCCGTCGCATGTGCCCCATGGGCTACGGCTCCAGCGCCGCCTGCGACTCGTTCCAGCTCGGCGAGATGGTCCGCTTCCTCTGCCAGCGCGACCTACTGCAGCTACGCGTCTTGGGCCAGGCGACGGCGGTCTCGTCACCCCTCGCCGCCGTCGACGTCCATCACCTCCTGGCCGTCCTCCGACAGTGTCCGGCCTACCAGTTGGACCGCGACCACGTCCACTGCGGCCTCCGCACCCGCATGCTGCCCGTCCTCGACTACATCCAGGCCATGCTGTCCGCCAGCTCCGTCGCCCTCCGCCGCCACGAATGGCGCGCTGGTCTGGGCCACGGCCAGAGCCCCTCGTGGGAGAAGACCAAGGACCACAGCCTCGACGACGACGACAACACCTCCCCCCTGTTCGCCCCCGAGGATCGCCGCGTCTTCCGCTTCACCCGCGCCCTCGCCGCCGACCAGCGCCTCCGCCTCGAAGGCAACCTGCTCGCTGACCGCATGGCCCGCACCCTCTTCACGGCCCACCGCTGGAACTGGACGCCCGAAGACGAAGACGGAACATAGGACCCCCTCTCACACGTCTACAAACGTCTTACACGTTACATACCGCGCCATCATGTACACCTTTGCTCGTCGTTGCTCCTAGCTCTATGCCTGGCTACAGCCTCCCTATGACCCCCTTTTCCCATGTCCAGGTCCTAGAAGCAATCGTTCAGCACCCTGCAAACGCATACCCCCCCCCCCACACACAGTAGACAAAGTGAGAAGCTGGCTCAGAGAGCCGACAGTAGAGATAAATAACAGACAAAAGCAGACTGAGGAAACGAAAGGAGTCCAACACCCAAAGTGAGAGTGTACTCATGCTATGCATATATCGTACGGGAAGGAGATTAAGAGTAGTACGCGAGGCCGTCCCAAGGCCGGTGAGGAACAGAACGAACAGAACGGGAAGAAAGAAGGCGGGAGGGCGGTGAGAGGGGGGAGACCCATTGTTCAGGCCTCTAGTTGGTCTTCTTGGCTGTCTTGGGAGAACGCCGCGGAAGGCCGGCAGCTCTGCGGGCGGCGACGTCGCCCTCAGCCAGCCAGCGGGACGCCTTGACCAGCTGGACGACGTTGAGCAGCTGCTTGCCAGCCATGATGGGGAAGCTGATGCCAGCGAGGACCCAGGGCCAGAACGAGTCCATCTTGTTGGCGCGGGCCATCTCCAGCGCGGCCGCGCTGTGCGGGTTGGCAAAGATCTGCCGCAGCAGCGACGAGTTGACCTGGACGCCGGCATCAAAGGTCGACGGGTCGGCCACCGGCTTGAGCAGCGAAGGCGACAGGATCGGCGACGAGAACGACAGCAGGTAGAGCGCGATGAAAAAGAGTTCGTTGAGGGCGCAGAAGAGGAAAAGGACCGTCTATGGGGTGAGTGGGGAGACGAGAGGAGGGGAGCGAGGCAAACGAAACGCACCTTGTTCGTGTAATACAAGTTCAACAACCAGCTGCGCGACCGGTCGACCGACTTGTGACTCGTCTCGGCACCACCCATGGCCAGGGTCGCGTACATGTGGACATAGTGGCTGGCCAGATCCAGCGAGATGAGGCCCTGGAACACAATGGCCCAACGGGGAAAGGCCGTGGACAGAAAGACGAGCAGACAGGCAGTGGTGCAGCGGTCCGTCACCATGTCGAGCACGGCGCCGAAGCGGGTCGACTGCTCAAAGTAGCGCGCCGCATAGCCGTCGAGGGCGTCGAGCAGGCACGAGATGCTGTACAAAAGCGAGCAGGTGCGTGGGTGCAGCGGCATATAGTAGAGCGATGACAGGGCGAGCACGATGCGGGAATAGCCTGGGGGCAAAGGGTGAGCGGGGCACAAGACGGAAGACCGCGCGACATACCGATGATGTTGGGCCAAAAGACAAAGATGTTCTCGTGGGGATAGTCGTCGTCCTTGGCCGTCGTGGCGATGTGACCGTTGGACAGCGGCGGCTCAGCACCGTCAGCAGCCGCCGCCGCCGCCGTAGCGGCTTGTCGTCGTGTGCGTGCGCCCGACATGTTGGAGAGACAGGTAGACGAGGTGTGTGCGTGCGTACAGAGTCCTCCGTCGAAGCGAGTCGCGTGCCCCGTCCGGCAGAGGAGCAGGATCGGATGCAGAGGGGCGCGGGCAGCTGTGCCGGGTGCGCCAGAAACCGGGCTGGTGCTCGTAGATCGCTCGAGGTCTGGATACGAGGGAGGAGGATGGTCAGGAGAAAAATAGGGGGTGGAGAAGAGACGAGGCAAATAGGAGGAGACGGCGAAAAGGGCAGAGGGCAGAGGGCAAAGGCAAAAAAGAGCACCACCAGAAAGAGGGACAGGACGGCACAGAGAGGGGGAGGGGGATGCGACTGAGACGGACACGGATTAGGCAGAGAGATAGTAGATAGTCTGATAAGTGGCCATGGCCAGACGGACGACAGAGAGCGAGGCCACTGATTCGGCCATGGCGATGATGGCGGATCGGCCGGTTGCGCTAAGGTGTGGCTTGCGTGTGGCTGGCTATCGTACGTCACGTGTCATCGACTCGCGTTGAGTAGTCATCGGCACACCGCCCTGGCAGGCGACATCGGGCGAGCACACGGCGCGTCCGGCCACCCCTGTTCTTGTCCTCTTTCCTTTTGCTTTCCCTGGTCGACGGGAGGTCGTTCTGCCGATCAGGGGCATTTGGTCCCCTGATGTCGCATTTCGAGCTGGTAACTGTAAAGTTCGTAGTATTTGTATCTGCTTGTCTGTGTTCTGCGGGTCTGCTTGGGCTTGAGTCTGCTTGAGCTTGACTTTGTACGAGACCAGACTCGCAATGTACTGTTGTAATACGTACTGTACGTACTTCGTACACTCTCGGGTCAGCCCAATAGCGTCGTCGCACTGGATACGACCGCACCGTCGGGACCCTTGGGGGCGTCCTAGCCAGCATCCTAGCGTGCTCTATAGCGGACTAGGGTTGGCCTACTGCCCTGGGGCCCCACCCAAGGTTCCCCCACCTGCTGTGAAAAACTGGTCAGTGCAGACGGTCTGGGACCGGCTGTTGGGTTGAGGCAAGATGTTGGGTCTGGTCTCCTTGTCTCCTTCGTCGGCTCGCTCCCCTTGCGCCTGCATTGGTGGCTGCCGCTCGCCGCTGTGTGTACATCGGTGTGCTGAGAGACGCTTGTCGTGGTGTCCCCGATGCATTGGCCCTTCCAGGACTACGGAGTACTATGTATGTCCATTCCAGCTGTGAGCACATGCTTTGACCGCCCTTCTACGTTGGCCTTTACCCCGTCTGTCATCTCTTGTCGCTCTCCTCTTGGTCGTCTGTCATCTCTCGTTGCTCTCATCTCGTCTGTCATCCCCATCTGCCATCCCCCTTCTCCCTCGGCCTGGCCGCACCTCCTGCACTCTTAAGCATATACAATCCGCCACGCTTCCCCCTTCGGTCTCTTCTCCATTTTTACCCTCGACGGCGCTATACTCTACTCGTGCGGGAGTACTCGTATTGTGCACTATCGTCCGCCCGTCTGCCGGAAGAGAAAAAAAATCTGTCCACCTTGCGTGGTATTGCCAGAGACTCCCCTCTTCTCTGACGTCTGTCTGCCGTCGCGTTCATCTCTGTGCCCAATATTCATTACCCCATCCTTTTCTCCTGTCTTCTCCACCCCCCTGGACTGCTTCGTCTTTTGCATCTCCTCGGCACCTCTCTTTGGTCTGTGCCTATACCTGCCCATCCTCTTGTTCTTTTCTCTCCTTGTCGTCCTCGTCCTCCTCGTCCTCGTCCTCGTCCTCGTCCTCCTGCCCTCTACCTCGTCCACCCAATGGCCACCCAACACGCTTCCTTCTCGACGCCCTTTGGCCAGCGGGCCGAAGCGGCCGCCCACCCGCTGACCGCATACCTCTACCGGCTGATGGTGGCCAAGGCATCCAACCTCTGTCTCAGCGCGGACGTGTCGACGGCCCGCGAGCTGCTCCTGCTGGCCGACCGTGTGGGCCCGTCCATCGTGGTGCTCAAGACCCACTACGACATCGTCTCCGGCTGGGACTACAATCCGCAGACAGGCACGGGCGCCCAGCTGGCAGCGCTGGGCCGCAAGCACGGCTTCCTCCTGTTTGAGGACCGCAAGTTTGCCGACATTGGCAAGACGGCGCAGCAGCAGTACACGGCCGGCACAGCGCGCATCATCGAGTGGGCACAACTGGTGACGGTCAACATGGATGCCGGCGCGGCAGCGGTGACAGCGCTGGCCGACGCAGCCGCCCACTGGCGCGAGCGCATTCACTACGAGGTCAAGACATCCGTGACGGTCGGCACGCCGGTGCTGGAGAGCTACGAGGACGCGAGCAGCAGCGGGAGCGGCAGCGGCAGCGGACATGGGAGCGGCGGTGTGTTGGGCAGCCACGGGGGCAGCGACCCGTCGCTCGCGCAGCTGGACGGCGAGCACAACTTCCCACCGCTGCCGGAACACGGCCGGGCCATGGACGGACGCAAGAGCAGCATCGTGTCGATCACGACGGCCGTCACACAGCACTTTGAGCCGGTCGAGTCGCCACGGCTGCCACGCGAGATCAACAACTGCACGAGCAACAACCTGAGCGGTGCGAGCGGCCGCAGCGGCCGTGGCTCGACCTCGTCCGCGTCCGGCTGCGGGTCCCACGGCAGTCACAGCAACTGCATCCCAGAGGACGGCCCAGTCGAGAGCGGCACGGACACGGCCCACCACAACGGCCGACGGTGCAGCAGACAGACGGACCGCCAAGACAGCGCCGTCTACGGCGGACTCGAGGAGGCGCCGCTGGCGCGCGGGATCTTGCTGCTGGCCCAGATGTCGTCCAAGGGCAACCTGATGACGGCCGCGTACACGCAGGCCTGTGTCGAGGCGGCGCGGGCACACAAGACCTTTGTGGCCGGCTTCATCGCCCAACAGAACCTCAACAGCCGGCCGGACGACACGTTTATACACCTGACGCCCGGCTGCAAGCTGCCGTCGCCCGAGGAAGAGCGCGCGGCCGACGACACGACCGGCGCGCTGGCCGGCGACGGACTCGGCCAGCAGTACAACACGCCGGCCAAGCTGGTCGGCGTCTGCGGCGCGGACATTGTCATTGTTGGGCGCGGCATCGTCAACGCGGCCGATCCGCCGTCTGAGGCGGAACGGTATCGACGGCGGGCCTGGAAGGCGTATCTGGCACGGCTGGAGAAGGACTAGAGGATAGCAAGGAGGCACACTTGGGAAATAGCGATCAAACAAAAGCAAGGGTCTGCTCACGTTTTTTTATTGATTTTTCTATACCATGGCATTTTCTCTGTAAGCTGCGAGGCTCCAGCAGCCAAGGCGCTGAAGCCCCTCCGGAGATAAGACGATCGAGGGAAAGAGTGAGTTGCAAAACGAGCTTGCAAAACCGGAGGTGGGGTTGCTGCTTCCTTTTTTTGCAGTTGTCTTATTAGTAACGGCAACGGGTGACTAGCACTTTCCCCGCCAGGTTTCTATCGTCGAAACGGAGCCACCTTTGCCTTGCTCTGTGCCTTTCGATTTTCCTTTTTTTTCGCAGCCTTTCCTGCGCGCCGACGACGATTGAGGACGACGAGACGACGACGAGCCGACGACAAGACAAGGACGAGCCAGCTGCGGACGGGAGGTGCGTGAGCATAAGCCGACGCTACCCCGAAGTTCGAGGGAGACGAAACAAAAGCCGGAGACGACAGGATGACTGCACGCGCCGCGAAACGTCACTCGAGCGCGGCCGAGAGCGCCGGGACAGAGGACGAGCAGGCAGCGGTGGCCACAACGTCCATGTCGCCACCGGCCGGCGACAGCAGTTTGGGGCCACCACGAAAGCGCAAGCGGCGGGTGGTTTCATGCGCCGAATGCCATCGACGGAAGCAAAAGTGCGACCGCAACCAGCCATGTCGGGCATGCGTGGACCGCAAGATGGAGACGAACTGCCACTACGAGACGACGGCGATGTCGCACGAGCGTCACCACATGCGCGTGATCGAGGCGGCCACATACGGCCGCTCGCTGCAGGAGGGCGGCAGTCTGCCGGTCAAGGCAGCCGGCTTTGGCTATGCCCACACGGCCGACAACACGCTCGGCTTCCTGCGCAAAATTGACGGCCACGGGCATGGGCGTCGCAGCGGGAGCGGCAGCGGCAGTGGGAGCGGCAGCATCGGCAGTCTGGACGGTCTGGACGGACTCGTCAGCATGGGTGGTATCGTGACGACAACAGCAGCCGAGGCAGCAGCCCTGGCCGAGCAGCAGTACCTGCAGTCACAGCAGCCACAGCAGCCACAGGAACAGGTCGTCCACCAGGCGCAGACCGGCGACCCCTACGGCGTGACAGACCGGTACCGGTCGCTGCTCCGCGAGCTCCCCCCCCGTCCGTACATTGACCGGCTCGTGGCGGTGTATTTTCACGACTTCAACTGGCAATACTACGCGCTCGACGAGGACGTCTTTTTGCAGCGGCTGGCCGACTGGAGCGACGGAGCCACAGGCCCGTTTGGATCGCTGCAGCCGCCACACCAGCTGTCAGCCGACCTGCGAGCGTTTCCGGCCCTGCTCTTCCAGGTGCTGGCGATTGGACTGCTGGTGCTGCCGGCGGGCGACCCAGACGGCTTCTTCGAACCGATCAAGCACGCGGGCAACACGACGCTGGAGGGCCTGGCGATGGACTACAGCGAGGCCGGCAACGCGCTCCTGGCGCTGCTGGGCAAGCGGCAGATGTCGCTGACGACGGTGATGGCGGCCTTTCTGCGGGCAGCATTTCTCAAGTACGTGGCCCTGATCACGGAAGCGTGGCACGCGATCGGGAGCGCGATCCGGGACGCCCAAGAGATTGGACTGCACCGCAGCAGCCTGGACCCGAAGCCGTGGACGCAGACGGCCGAGGCCGTATTGGCAAACGAGTGGGAGCGACAGAGCCGACGACGGACGTGGATGACGCTGGTCAGCTGGGACGTGCACATGGGCGTGGTGCTGGGACGGCCGACGACGGTGGATCTGACGGACAGCCCAGTGCTGCCAGTGGACTGCGTGCTGCCGACATCGCAGGCAGAACGGGCGACGATGCCGGTGCAAGCCCGCGGCGAAGACGACGCGCCAACACCGCTGACACGAGCGATCTGGGCCTTTCAGGCGCTGGCGCCGCTGCGGGCGATTCTGGCGCTGGAAAAGGATGGCCCAGTGCCACGTGACTTTGGGGCAGTGGACGCGCTGCACGACGAGCTCGTGCGGCTGCAGGCCACCATGCCGCCGTACTTTCGTCTCACGAACCCGGACCGGCGCTTCGACCACCTGCCGGCGTGCCACTGGCTGCCGGCCGTGCGTGTGGCCCTGCCACAGGTGACCGTCTTCAACCTGATCGCGCTGCACCGACACTACATCTTTACGCGCGCGCGCAGCCGCACCGAAGGACTGCACGCCTGTCTGGCCATGCTGCAGATCCAGCGCGTGCACTTTGCCACCCTGCGGCCGCAGCAGTACCGCATGTTCTCGCTCTTCTTTGGCACGTTCGACTCGCTTGTCCTGCTGGCCTCCATCTACATCCTCTTCCCGCGCGAACACCCGGAGCTCGTCCCGGCCGCCGTCCAGCACTTCCGCTGGTCCGTCGAACGCTTCGAGCTGATGGCCGACCACTTCAGCCTGGCCCGCTCGGCCCTCGGCGTCCTGCAGGCCATCTACCTGCGGCTGCGCAAGACGCTGGGGATCCGCTTTCTGGAGGAGGGCAGCCGTAGAGGCAGTGGAGAAAAGGGGGACAGCGCAGGTGACAGCGCGGGCAGCACCACCACACCCATCGACCTACTGACGCTCAGCAATATCGATCCCAGCCTCCAGGACGAGGGGACACAGCTGGGCAGCGTGCCAACCACCACCGGGCCGTCACCGTCGTCCTCATCCGCCCACAGCGAGCCGACACCAGGCGCGTTCTCGTTGGTCTCGGGGCCGTCCAGCGCGGCCAGTGCGGCCACAGACGTGTTGAGCGCCGCCATGGCAGCTGCCGAAGCAGCACAACAACCACTCCTAGACCCGGCACTGCAAGGAAGCACGCTCGACACGATCGACACGCTCGACAACACGCTTGACACGCTCGACAACCAAACAGACCTGGACACCATCTTCCCCGACGGCTTCGACTGGACATCCTTCCAACCGATCTGCCCGACCGGCGACCTGACCTACAACATCCTGATGGGCGTCAGCGACGGCACGGCCGCCCTGTCGACGTGGACAGGGTCGCAGGGCGAGAACGACGAGGGCCCAGTGGAGGCCATGGGAGAGGGCGGTGACGGTAACGGCGAACACCTGGACTCGACACCAGCAGCAGCCACATTGATCGATGGGACGGCAGTGCCGTGGCAGTTTGAGGGCGACTTTGCGAGCAACAGCATCTGGGGACTGCTCAACATCTACACGCCCTTTTAAGAGACAGGACAGGAATCGGGTACACGGAAAAGGAAAAGGAAGAAAAGGCTCGGCTACAGGCGTTGATTGTCAGAATGTCACAAGACCGGATTTGGATAGTGTAAGATACAATGTACTCTGTACTTGAAGCCTAACCAGCCCGACTCCGCTAGCCGGATTGGGCGTTGCTCACCTCCGATTTGATTGGCACGCCAAATTATGTCCTTTGACCGTTCCTTCCCGCCGCCATTGCTTGCCCACTGCTCAATTCGCTACATAGTACCCCCCGCTGCCTGATTTTCCTTCCCCTTTTGGCGTCCTGCTCTTTCATCACAATCGAGCAGACAGGACGTGTGTGCCTCGTAGAATGCAGACTGCCTTTTGTCGTAAGATCTAACCACTCCATCTTACCCATGTCGCTTTTGCCTACGTCACATGCACCAGCTCTCTCCTCTTTTTCCTCCGTACAAAACGCTTACTCCCCCACTTTGCATTACCCAAGGCACACGAACGAAACCCAACTCCCACAGAGCTGCGAATGACGAGGACAAGACTGTGGCCAGACCCTATCCACCCCCCTATTCTAGCCTCGTTTCTATTTTCCAGCTTCTTTCTCCATTCCCATTTCTGTTCTCCTTAGATTTTAGTTGGTCGCTCGAGCATCGCCTGCTGGAGACGAAGACGCAACAATGGATCATCAGCCACTCAAAGCCCCCAATTTCGATGAGCGATATGCCATACTCCGGTACTACAATGACAACTGTAGCAGCCTCATCGAGGTATACATACAGCCTTGTGTCCCTGCGTGCCGGCATTGCTGGTGTGCCCCCTGTCTGCCGTGTCTGCTCCGCTCCTGCTCACCTGCGACCTAGGACCTGATCGATTACTGCAAGCGCCGCGAGGCGTCCTTTATGGCGGAGGAGAGCCGGCTGCGCACAGATCTGCACAATGCCGAGCTCGACCTGAAGCACGCCACCAAGTCCCGGCGCGACCTCCAGGAGGAGCTCCGGCTACGCGACGTGGCCATCGAGGAGCTGCAGAAGAGCCACGATATCGTAACGGTACGGAGGCATGCGCGGCCGGGCGAGTGAGCGACAGCTGACACGGCGCAGAACAGCAACCCTTACGTGAGCATATTGATCGACGGCGACGGCTTATTGGTATGTTGTCCCGGTCTTCCATCTTCCGTCGTCTGCCCTGTCCTGACGGGCGCCAGTTCAAAGAAGAATTTATTAAACAAGGCATCGAGGGCGGCAAGAAGGCGGCCTCGGCGCTGCGGGCGGCCATAGCGTCAGTAGCCAAGCGGAATATCAACGACCAGCCGGACAATATCGAGGTGGTGGCCACGGTGTACGCGAACCTGGCCGGGCTGGCGGGCGCAATGCGGCGGGCGGGCTGGCTGGCCAGCACGGACCTGATGCGCGACTTTACACAGGGATTTACGCAGACCAAGGCGTCGTTTGACTTTATCGACGTCGGTTACGGCAAGGAGAGGGCCGACTCCAAGATTAGAGGCAAGCATGTCTGCGGTCGGGTGGCTTGCCCAGCTAACGATTCCAGGCGCCACGAGCTGGCATCTTAAGAACCCCAACTGCAAGATGTTGGCCCTGGGCATATCGCACGACTCGGGCTACGCCCCATTTCTCGACGAGATTATCAGCGTGGGCCAGACGCGCGACCGGATCGTCATCCTCGAGGGCTCGCCGACGGTGCCGGAGCTGGTGGCGACCAAGGTGGCCATCCACAAGCTGACCGGCACCGTGTTCCATAACGAGAAGCTGATGACGACGGAGCGCGCGGTGGCGGCGAGCGTGCAGAGGCCGGCCGCCGCCGTGGCCGTGGCGGTCGACAAAGGCCGCCGACGGGACAGCTCGTCGTCCTCGTCAGCAGCACGTGCAACGCCGCATTCGACACCGCCCGCGTCGGCCACCATCCCGACCGCCGTACCGCCGACGTATACGACCAAGACGACGGCGACACCCAAGGCCTCGCCGCCGCCCAAGCTGGTGTTTCCGTCACAGACGGCCAAGCAGCTGCAGCAGCGCGAGGCAGCAGCGGCAGCGACGGCGGTGGCGGCCAAGCGACAGGCACAGGCACAGTCGACGTGGAGTCCGGGACCGCGCGGGCTGGACCCGCCGATTACTTACAGCATGACGGTGGTGGAGGCGGTGCGGACGCGCTCGCACAAGCTGTGCAACAAGTTTGTGCTGCTGCGGTGGTGTTCCAAGGGCGACAGCTGTCCGTACCTGCATCCGGCCAAGCTGCCGGCCGACGAGGTGGCAGCACTGACGTACATGAGCCGGATCAGCCCGTGTACCAGCGGCCAGGACTGCGAGGTGGAGGACTGCATCTACGGCCATCATGTGGGTTTTTGTTCTGTCCTTGGTCTTTTGCCTTTCGTCTGCTTACATCACAGTGCCCGAGCGTGCAAGACGGCCAATGCATGCACCCTTACTGCAAGTTTGAGGAGTACGAACATCCGCCCAATACAAAGTTCCGCACGGCATACAGCCGCGAGTAAATCGACTTATACAGCAGCCAGGGGCCGCTTTTTACGCGTGGCAGACAGTCCACGAGATTTATATGGGGGTGGAGGTTTATTATTATTGAGATTATTCAGATTAATTGTTCAGATTAGTCAGATTAGTCAGATTGTATCATGTTCTGGGACCAATTGAATTAAAACGATTAGGAAATGACAGCCTTGTGCGAGGCTGTGCGACAAGTGTCAGAAGAGTGGGTCCGGCCGAGCTGCGTGAATGTGCCCCGCCAAGAAACCCACAGAAGAGAAAAGGGATTAATTGAGGATCTGTCTTCCGGCTTGACCAGCAAGCAGCACGCATTTCGACATGGCGCATCCCCGCATCGAAGAGGTCGAGGACAGCGACGACGGGTATTCGGATCCGTCTGAAGGTGACATTGACGACTTTGTCGAGGGGGACATTTTGCGGGCGGTGGAACCACGCAGTGGACAGGGACAGAGACAGACACAGCAGCAGGGACCGACGCAGCAGCAGCCGCCGCGACAGCCACAGCGGCAGACACAGCGGCCGCCATCGGTAGAGGCACCGCCGCCGTCGTACGGCCGGTTTGCGGCGTTGTATCCCGTCTACTTTGACGCCAGCCGTTCACGCGCCGAAGGTCGCCGTGTGGGACGGCCGTTGGCCGTGGTCAACCCGCTGGCCCGTGCCATTGTCACGGCCTGTGCCCATCTCGGCCTGCGCACCGTCTTTGAGCCGACCAAGACGCATCCGCAGGACTGGGCCAACCCCGGCCGCGTGCGCATCGATTTGGCGTCCGCACCCGCCATCCACAACAAACACCACCTCTACCGTCTCGTCGCTCACCACCTGGCTGCCCATCCGACGACCGACGACAGCGCCGGCCTCCGTGAACCCGTCCGCGGCGCCCCCCCGCCACCCCCCCGCGGCACACCCTACCCCCGGCCCGCCGTCCCCCGCGGCTGGAAAATGGGACCCCTCGTCCCCTACCTCAGCCCCGCCATGACCGGCGGCGGCGTCTCCGAAAACCTCTTCCAGGACGTCCTCAAGGAAATGCAGGGCCAGGCCACCGCCCCCGGCGCCCCGTCCGGTCTGCCCGATATGCAGCGCGCTATGCAGGCCCTCACCACCGGCCCTGAACCCGCTGTCCCGGCCGCCAAGAAAACGAGAAAGGGAAAGGGTCGCGTTTAGATACTCTTCATAGCAATGTCACGTGTTCTTCATTTCGGGTATATGCTGACTAATCTAACCCTCGTTCTTTCTTTCCTTTCTTTCCTCGCTTCGCTCGCTTTCTTTGTTTCTTTTCCTCGCTTCGCTCTCCCGCTCGCTCGCTCTCCCTCCTATGCCCATGCTATCACCACCTGTCTGTCCGCAGTCTTGTCAGTCTCGCCTACCGGCAGTCGTGTCTGTGGCAGCCGCTCCATCGCTGCACGGCGTGCCAGCCGCCGCGCCGTTCGCTCGTCTGCCGTCTGGCGCCCCCGGTGGCTGCCGTTCTCTAGGAGCACGTCCTGCGCCTTGCGCACGACCGCTGCCTCCCAGGCCCGCCACGCCGCGTAGTCCTCGGCCATGCGGGCGGCCTGGTAGCCAGGCGACGTGTGCGCCGGCCGCCACGCGAGCCGGTCTTCGGGCAGCTGTGCGTCCAGATCGTAGACGCGCGCGTCTGCCGCCATGCGCACGAGCTCGCCCAGGACATCCCGGGCCTCGGCCACGACGCGAGCACGGCGGGCCACTTTTGTGGTGCCTGTGGCGCTTCTTGTGGCGGTGCTCTCACCACGTGACGACAGCGGCGCCGCCAGCCAGCCATAGACCGGCTGCTCTGCCATCCTCGCTCGCCGGCTATCCTCCCGCAGAAACCGGACGGCCGCCTGCAGCCCGGCAATCTCCTGCCGCAGACCGTCCAGCTCGCGCGCCGTCGCCGCTGCCCGGTCCTTGTTGCGCTGCGTCACACGCGTGTTGCGCTGGCCGTGGCCCCGGTCTGCTTGTTCGCCGCCTTCCATGCCTTCCAGGCCTTCCATCCCCTCGTCCTCCTCCTCACCACCCTCTCCCCCGCCCAGCAGCCGGACCTCGCTCGCCATCTTCCTCCAGCGGTCCCGCTCCGCCTCCAGCGCCTTCAGCTCGCGGTCCTGCTTCTGCACGTCCTCCTTCAGCTGCCGTCCAAATGCCTGTTCTGTCGCCACCGTTCGCTCCAACTCCGCCATCACGGCCGCCTTGTGCTGTGCGTCGCGCATCTTGCTCTCCAACGTCTCGATCTTGAGCTGTGCCGTTCCCAGGTCGTTGTCGCGCCGTGCAATCATCCGCCGCGCCTCCGCGTGCTCTTCGCGCAGCCGCCGCAGCTCCTCCTCCGCGTCCACGGCCACCGTCTTGGGCGCCCGCATCTCCTGACTGCGAACGACCCAAGGCGCTACTGCTCGTTCAAACTCGACCGTCTGCGACAGGTCGCCCGATAGTCCTGCCAGCTCCGCCACCTGTGCTGCCACCGCCCGCAGCCGTCCGATGTAGCCGCTGAACAGCTCGCTCGCGTCTGTTCCTGTCGAGCCTTCGGCTGCGGCCACTGCCTTTTGCATGTCGCCATACGTCGGTCCGTTGTCGTGCTGCTCCTCTTCGTCGTGCTGCTCGCCGCTCGCCTCGCGCCGCTCTCCCCGTTCCCGCGTCACCACTTCCATCACCGCCTCGCCTGTCTTTCGCGCCAGTGTCGCCAGCTCGCCCGCTGCTGCTTCGCACTGCGCAAACGCCTCCGCCATCTCCGGCTCCAGCGCCAGTGACCGCGTCTGCAGCTCTTCCAGCGCCCGCACCATCTTGCCTGCCACCACCTTCGCACTGCGCGTCTGTGCAATCGCCGTTTCTGCCCGCTGCGCAAACTCCTGCGCCGCCTCGTCCTCGCTTCCCCGTGGAGGCACGGCTCGCTGCACCATGCCTCGGGTCACGTGCAGCGTCGTTGCTGCTGTCTCCAAGTGGCTCTGCACCAAAACAGCTCGCATGTGCATCCCGTCCGCCACGTCTTCCTGCTGCTGCTGCTGCCCTTGGCCCTCCTCCATGTGCACCGACGCCAGGTGTGAGAGCAGTGCCATCGATCGCTGCAGCTCCGCCGCGCACGTCTGCTCCTTCAGCTCGTCCCGTCGTAGCCCGTCGATCCATCCGTTCAGCGCCCGCTCCACCGGCTCCAGTTCAAACAGGGCTCCCTCGAATCGCCCGAATCGTTCCGTCGAGCACCGTCCCATCGCTCCCGCAAACCGCGTGCACATCGCTGCCACCCACGTCAGCTTGTCCACCACGTCGCAGCCCGCCAGCACGTCGTCTTCTCGGCCTGCTGCTTCCCCTCCTCCTCCTCCCTGGCTGGTCCGCTCTCGCACAAATCCTCCCACCAGCTCTGCCTTGAAGGCCAGCCGCCGGAACCGCAGCAGCGCCAGCACTGCCTTGCCGTCCGTCTCCACGTACGCCTCCGGCAAGAACAGCCGCACAATCGCCAGGTGCTGCTCCGCCTCCTGCGCCTCCATCCGCCGCAGCTCCAGGTCGATCGTCTTCACCTGCGCCTTCGCCGCCGACAGCTGCAGCTTCAGGTTCAGGTCCATCATCGCCCGCGACTTGCTGCTCAGCTGCTCCGACTCGTTCTCCGTCACCGCGTGCGATGCCCGCATGTCCTCCAGGTCGCTTTGCAGCCCCGTCACCATCTGTCGGAATCGCGAGAGCGCGTACTCCATGTCCTCCAGCGTCTCCTCCTGCTGTGCTGCCCGTCGCGCCTGTTCCTGCATCACCGCTGCCTTGAAGTCGATCTCCTCCTGCAGCTCCCTCTCGTTCTGCACGTGGTTGATCTCCAACTCGTCGTTGATCTCCTTCAGGTTCTCCAGGTCCGAGATCACTGCCTTCAGCTCCTCCATCTGCTCTGCCTGGCTCATGTTGCGCTCCGTCAGCTCCATCATCATGTCGTCCGCCGCCTGCGCCGCGTCCAGCTGCTGCCGCAGGTCCTCCACCGCCGCCTCGCTCTGCTCCAGTCGTGCTGCCGTTGCTGCCTGTCGTGTCTTGATCCCCGACAGCTCCGTCACCTCCTCCTCCAGCCCCTTGATCTGGTCCTGCAGCTCCGACTCCTGCTGCTGTGTCATGTCCCGCAGTCGCAGCAGCGCCGACCGCAGCCGCTCGTTGTTGCGTTCCATCTGCAGCCATCCGGCGCTCGCCTTCTCCTCCGCCGTCATTCCCTCCGACATCTCCGCGTTCTCCAGCCGCAGCTCCTCCACCTCCACCTCCAGCTCCTCGTTCTTCAGCTTCACCGCGTCCAGCTCCGCCTTGTACACCTCGGCCGTCTCCTCTGCCATCTCCCGGTCCAGTGTCGCCAGCTCCATCGCTGTGTCGTGGTCCGCCTGCAGCGTCTCGATCGACTCCATCCGTGACTCCGCCTCCTTCAGCTGCCGTCGCAGTTCCACGTTCTCCTGCTGCTGCGGCTGGTACTTGGCCTGGATCTTCTGGATGATCCCCTGGTACTTGTCGCAGTCCGCCTGCAGCTTGTCCAGCTGCTTGAGCTTGTCCCGGTCTTCCAGCCGCTTCCGCTCCAGCACCCGCAGCTTCGCTTTCAGGTCCTCCACCTCCCGGTGCACTGCCGCGTTGGTCGTCGTCGCCCGTCCCGCCGCTGATGATGTTGTTGGTGCCGGTGACCCTGCTGCTCCCGTCGTCGATGCTCCTCCTGCTGTCGTCGCTCGGTGCCGCGACGTCGCTCCTGCCCCGGACCCTGTGAGCTTCTCCAGCGCCGCCGCTCGCGTCCGTACCGGGCTCCGAGGCTGCGGAGACAGCACCTCGTCATCGCTGCTCTTGGGCGGCGACGTGATCCGCCCGTCCATACTCGTCCTGGCTCCGCGTGCCCGAGCCGCACGAGCTGCCGCCCCGCCGCCGCTGCTCTCGCCCCCAAACTCGCCAGATGCTGTTCGGCTCGAGCTCCGCATCCCCGGACGTGCTGCTCCCACAGCTCCTCCTAGCCCGCTCGTTCTGCCGCTCGTCATGCGGCCCGGTGTCCCGCTCACTGATCGCGGCGTAGCCGTCCCTGCTGTTGGCGCCATCGATGTGCGTGTGGCTGCTCGTGACGTCGGCACCGTCGGTGGACCCATCGACGACCGAGACGCCCCCACCGATACCCGGCTGTTCCGGCTGATGCTGGTAGACGGGGGACGACCGCCGCCCGCTCCGGGTCCGGCATTGGAAGGAGTCCCCGTGCGAGACGGTGGGGCTGTGCCCAATTGTTTTGTCGGTGACGCCTGCTGAACGACGCAAATGAAGCCAGTCAGTCAACGGCTCAACACAAGACACGCTCTACAATATACACACCCTTGCAATGCTCGTTGGCCGAGATCGTGGCCGCGGACTGGGACTGGGCGCGTTCATGCTCATCCGCCTGGCCAGCCCGGCATCCGCCCCGAATCCGCTCGTCCGAGTGCCCGGCCCTGATGCAAACACGCTGCTTGGCCGGCTGCCTGTTGCCGTCCTCCGGCCACCGCCTGTTGAGCTCACCGACGAGTGCCGGGCTGCCGATACCGACTTGGGCACTTGCACGGCCGCTTGGGTCTCCTCGCTCTCGTGGGCGTCGTCCGTCCCGTCGTCGTCGTCGTCCACATCAGACGCTACCGCCACGATCGTTACCGCGCTCGGACGCAGAAACATGCCCCGGCCCATGGCACAGTCGAAATATCGCTCGCCCTGCACACTGCCATTGTTCTTGCCCGTCGTTGTCTCGAGCTCCACGCCCACCCAGTCGCCCGGCGCAAAGAGCGTCTGCCCGACAAACCGGATCGTACCTCGCCGACCATCGCCAAGCAGGATCACCTGCCCAACGGCGACCTCCATCGAAAATGTGCCTAGAATCGCGGACGCGTTGCTGGAGAAGTGCCGGACATGGGTTCTGCACAAAAGTCAGGCCCCCAAGTTCGTAATGCACTCGGCTCTACCCCTGTAGCTTCCAGTCGATATGTGAGCCGTGGCCTTGCGTGTTTGCGGTCGTCAATGCAAGCCACTGTCGCTCTGTTGTCGTAGAAAAGGAGTAACCTCTCAATGAGCTGCACGCGTTAGGCCAAACTAGCTAACTGCCAGATCCCCACAGCCTGTCGCACTATTGGCTGTTGGCGCCGTTTTCGCACTAACCATCACGTGTTCCCGCTGTATCAGGCACATCGAAGTAAAGCGAGAACCTCATCAGCTTCGGAAAGTACAGTTCGGGTGGAAACCCCATTATTTGGCCATATATCGCTTGCAAATCACAAGCTGCTTCTCATTTTGCTGACACTTATCAGATAGGGAAACCGCGTGTTTCATTACTTTACTCCTACAGGGAAGGTAGTCCACATCCTGCTTTCCATAAGCATCTGTCAAGTGCTGCGGTTTTATGTAATAAAAATCCAGGCTCAGTTTCCGTTCTTGGATCCAAGCTTGTCGTTATTTCCTCATGATTTTTATATCCCGAAAGATGCCTACAAGACTTCGCTGCTTCAAACGACTGCTCGTTCTCGCTCTTTCCCGTGGATGGGCCCTCTTTCCTCTTACGTAGTCTCTCGCGCTCAATGCATCCGCTATCTTGTGTGTGCCTTCAAAGGAAGGAGCAATCAAGGTGTAGTTTGCTACCGTCTTCTCCACCTATAGGTGCCTCCATATGAATTATTCGCGCTTCTTCTTTTCCTCCCTCTTTGCCCTCCCATCCATCTTCCAAACTCCCTCCTTTCACTCCTCCGGACGTGTCCAACTCTTGCCAACCTCCTTTGATTCGCTTGCTGCTTTTTACTGCCTCTTTTCTTGGAACTTTTTGACACGAAGGCCGCATATGCATTCCGGTCGCACCGCTTTATTTCCTGTCATCGATCAGCCAAAGATACAAAACTAGTCAAGTCAACCAGCTCGCTCTCCTATCGGCTGTGATCTTCTCGTCCACCTCGTTCGAGCTAAGAGATTTATCTCGGCGGCTCTCTTCTGTCCTCATCTTGCACTCTTCGTCAACCGGTAAGATCACTGATGAAAGCACCCCCCCTCCAATGTCATAACCCTGGATCGGTTCGGTCGTCGCAATTGGAATCTGAAGGGCGGATGACGAAAGCTGGGTTCACCATCCACCTTGTCATTCCCTCGGTCTCGGCCCTTTTTCCTCTTATTGCTCTAAAGTGGAGTCACAGCAGGATGCGAAAAGGCTGCCAGAAGTATATACTACGGTTCTGTCCATGCCATTTGTCGATCTATAAGCTTGACAGCTTCTCTTCCCAATGCCACCCGCAACCTTCAGCAAGCGCGCCAAATCCCTTGTCAACAGGCTTTTTGAGCTCCAATTCTATGATATCGAGTTGACTGCCCCTTGCTGCGTTGCTATCAAACACTACTTAAAATGCAGCAAGCACTGCAAATCAGTCGAAGTCCCTGCCGGATCCGACACCGTCTTTGCAATCCGGGCAGATTGCAATTCTGTTCAGAAATTTATCTTATCACAGTTAGAAGCTCAGAGACTGACAAAACAGGAATCCCATTTCGTCACGCTCAGCCAGCTGACTTGCTTTGTTCTGTCCTGTATACCGCCCCGACCTTCAACAGGTGACACCATTCCCACCCTTTTCCATTGGCAAAGCCAAGATACCCATCGGACGTCTTTCATTTTTGCCTTCGTCGATATACTTGCCGCCATGTCCTCGCGTACCTATTCGATCGAAGAGCTTCTAGAATTGCGTGGTCAGGGAATAGCTACGCCAATGCCTGATGCCCCGCTGAAGGGCCGTGATCAAGGTGATTCTATTTCGTCCATTTCGGATTTCATGCTTTCCTAACTGTTTCAGTCCATAATCAAATTAATCGACTGACGGCAAGCGAAACCCGTACACTTGGCCGTGGCTACAAGCATCGACCACAGCTTTCTCATCCCGTTGCATCTGTAAGGGGCAAACTCGACATCTCGGCCACATCAGACGATACAGGTTCTTTGCGCCATCAGCCACGCCGAGGGACTATGGGTAGCCTTCCAGCAGATGTGGAATGGAAATATCGTGGCAGAACAGACTCGGAAGCAGCCACCTCCGCCGAGCCACTGTCCGCACCCACAGGGCTCAACGCTCAACATAGCGAAGGGTTTCAACGTTTCTACAAAGCTGTAGTTTCCCCTACCCACGTTCGTGTTACGGCTGGTGGGCGAATCGTTCCAAATACCCGAGGAGCATCACCAATGTCGAAACGACTCAAGGATAAAACCGAAAGCGGTAGCCAGGGCTCCAGCAGTCAACCCGTCCGTCAACAGATTCAACAGCCTGACGGCCCTTTTTCAACAACTTCCAAGCCTCCGACAATCCCCATATTTGCAGTTCCACCTCAACACTTCTACCCTCAGTACCCTTCTTCTATTCAACAGATACCCATAATGCCATTTCCTATGGGAGTCGGCCTCTCTGGAGGCTTTCAATTTCCCCAGCAGTCAGCCACATCGGGGAACCCTATGCTCACCTCACAAACAAACGCTGCCAAGTCTTCTCAGGAAAATGCGGAAGGTAAAACAGACGATAATAAGCTGTCCGAGGCAAAGATAGCTGCTGCTGAAACCCCCGAGAAGGTGGTAGTCGATCAGTTTGACCACACGAAGCCGTTTGTGATCAATGGCCATGTCATGTACCCCTTTCCCGCAGCCGCCTTTCCTCAACCTGTTTCTTCAGGCTCCCAACCTCAGTACATGCCACCTGGGTTCATTGGACATTCTGGGTTTCCTATTGCCACCTTTCCAAGTCCAATGATCAATCCCTCCATGAGCCACATGTTTCCCGCTGCTATGGGCTATCACGCATTTCAAGGGCCTACACATCTTCCACCGTCAATGATGAACCTTACTG
Organism: Grosmannia huntii; assembly: GCA_019925595.1. Lineage (NCBI taxonomy): Eukaryota > Fungi > Ascomycota > Sordariomycetes > Ophiostomatales > Ophiostomataceae > Grosmannia > Grosmannia huntii. Next base: position 203,083 of record JADHKJ010000015.1, read on the forward strand.
GTGCATCGCAGAAAGTTCCTGTTACATCGCGGACGCCATCATCTGGAAGCATACGCCCTCCGTCGGCTCCCCCTATCTCGTCGATCCGCCCGAGCGACATCAGCAGGAAACAGATTGATTTACTCCGCAACTCATTGAAGTATCATGAAGATCAACTTCACTACAACAAGCATCAGATCGACGAAAAGGAAATGGAGAGGACCATCGATATGCTCCAGTCTCAGATTGATAAATTTGAAAGCCTAAACAAAAGTCAACTTTTGTTTGAGGAGCTTCATTATCCCAGGAAAGACAGCAGGACTGACGGAGCGTCACGCCAAGCCTCTCAAAGCTCAGACAAGACATACAATACTGCAACCAGTTCGAGGCAAATTTCCAGTTGTACCAGGAGATCTGACAGTGGTAGCCAGCAGCCTCCAAACATATCCAGAAGGAGAAACGAGGCGGGCTTCAGTTTTGATCCAGTCGAACATCCTGATCAGTTCACAGATCCTATCAAGAAGTCTACGCTTCCTACTGGGGCAGCTCTTGCACCGCCGTTTGAGCCGCGAAGTGCCGTATCCAGTGGCAGATACCGCGCCACGAATGCGCGATATCTTGGTAGCGATGGCCCTCAATACATCTATCAACAAAATGACCTGACACTTGATGCTCGCACTGCGGAGAGCCGCACGGGCGCTGACCGGAACAAACCTTCTTCCATCTCTCTCCCAACCGAGAAGCAGTCCGACCTAGGGAGACCCTACCTCGTCGGTATGCTTCCAGCAGGAGTGGATGTGCGGAACGCACGAGGCAGCGATTTTGTTTACGAGAGGGAACTCAACGATGATGAAACCCGAGCTCGCTACCTCTACTGGGGCAAGGCACCGCAGTTCATTCGCGAGGGGCTTCCACACTTTGACGGAAAGGACTTCTACCCTCCATCCCCAGCACGGAATGCACCCGATGACGATGGAGTATGTAGCATTCCAGGTCGAAGCATTCCCATTGGAGTCCCTGAGGTCGATTATGGCTTCGCGGCCATTCCAAAGAACACTACGTCCCACCCGCTGTCAACACCGGGCTTTGTGGTAAGATCAAGGAAGGGTGTCAAGGTGACTTTGGTAAGAACACCCACCCTCATGCACCTATGTGGCACTTGTTGACCCAACTGTTTTTCAGAAACGCCCCAAGGACGAGGACACGGACAAACCTCTACGTCAAGCTGGCTGCACAAAATCAGTTGGTGCCAACCATTATGGATCAGAAAGCAAGAATGCGGATGGCCCAGCAAAGTAAGCATTTCATTCCGAATTTACAACAGCCGTCTGGATTCTCACAAGTGGTCTATATACAGAGCGGCCGTTCTGCCCAACATGTTAAGGAGAAACATCTCGGGTAATAGTGACGTCTTGCCTGGCTCATTCTCGCCGGCTACAGCTCAAGGAATTCTGCCTCAGTATTCCTCGGGGTATGAGAGCCTGCTGGCTGCGTCGTTGAGTCCAATTGCCCCGTCGCCTAATGCGTCTGGTCAGCCATCTCCAATCAAGTCGGATGAGGGCAGTGTGTTTCACACTCCATCAAGAAAGATTGGAGAGAATCGACCTCCGCCGGATGATGTTGGCCCAGCTTCCTTGGAGCAGAAATTTCGAAGCGTCGTCACTTTGGGAAACAAACAAACATCGGCCCTCCCAGTGCACTGGGATTCGCAATAAAATTGATCAGGGCATTTGCATTCTAAGGCTAGCCTGGCCTACTGGGTTCTTGTACGTTCGGTATTATTCTCAACAGCATTACGCACCATTGTCGCAGGGCCCAAACAACCTGGGGCTTGCATTATCAAAAGAATTCATTGTCTCGCGTGTTTCGATATCCTCAAATTAGTAATGGTATCTGATAACCATAGGCTTCATCGCTCTCAACACATCTTTCATGTTGTTTTCAATGCGATAACCACCGAGTTGTAACACACCGCACATCATTAATCAGGGAATGCCTGCTATTGATTTTTGGCCGTGGCAGCATACTCCTCAAGGGGAGTTCCAAAGATTTGTGGTTTGGGGGCGCACAATGTGAATAAGCACCATCGTTGATGGAGCAAGCGGTGAAGACCCGTAGGGACGGCCTTTTCGCTCGTTATTTGACCAGATGCCTTAATTATTACTATGTAGACTTGAACATGAATTTTGCCGCATTGAGCTTTATAAAAGCTTGAGCTGCATCGATAGTGCCTACAAGTTTGCACCGCTGTGAAAGCTTACATGGATGTTCCTCACCGACAGAATGACAATCTCACCGAGGTTGCCCCCTTCATTGACAGTCTGCAGGCGAGAGCGTACGATTATTGAACCACGCCGAGTTACTCTTCGCTAGTCGTTTACCTCAAAAAACCAATGGGAAGTGGTTAACGAGGTGATATCTAGCGGTTGTTGACTTACTTGAATCTGCATGGCGCATCACAGCTGCAACATGCGCTTTACGCGGTTTTTCTTCGATGGTGGCGAAGGTAAAAACAGGGAGGGGGTGACTTTGCCAAAGCCGGAGGACATGGGGAAAGGGGGATGTTGAAAACATCTTCGGGAGGACCTCCCATGGAGCATTTCACGCAATTTTCCACTTGTTGGTTGCACGTGAAATGGCCATTGAGCAAGAAAAAGTTTTAACTCTTCTTTGTTGTTCCTTTGCTTTCCTTCTCTTATGGTTTGCTCGAAAAGGATCCTTTTCCTGCCAACCAGATCCTACCATGGACGCCATGAAAATAGACAAAAGAATGTTCGGAGAGGAACACAGACTCCGCGGGAGGGTATGTATAGGGGGTTGCGGTAGGGAATCGTGGAAAGGTCGGAGATCAGGAAGAGGCTGAGGCCGGCGATTGCACGCCCTTTTTCACGTTTTTTTTTTCGTTCATCCGGAATTCGTTTTTTCTATTCGTTTAAGCGGTGACCTTGGCCTTGATGCGCTGATCACGGCCAGCCTTGGACCGGGCCAGGATGCTCTCCCGGTCCTTGTCGAGCTTGAGCTTCGTGATGACGACGTTGCTGGGGTGGATGCCCAGCGGCACGCTCTGGCCGTTGGCCTTCTCGCGGGACACACGGTCAATGTGGATGACGTACTTCAGGCGGTACACCGAGGTGACCTTGCCCTCCTTGTCCTTGTTGGAGCCGCGAACAATGGTGACCTCGTCGTCCTTGCGGATGGGGATGCTGCGGACCTGTGATGCGGCATCCGTCAGCATTGAATATCCGGTGGGTCGATATCTCCCAGAGCGAGGCGAGCAGACTTACATTGTACTTCTCGCGCAGCTCCTTGCTGAGGGGGGCGCTCATGATGGTGCGGCGGACGCTGGACGGCGCCGAGAAGTGCGCCTTGCGCGACTTGCTCCGGGAGGAGTGAAGGTCTGCGGAGAGTCAGCATGGGGGGGGCGCAGGACGGCACAGCCAGAAGAAAGCCCGAAATGATCGCATACTCTTGTTGGTCTTGGCCATTGTGTCGGTTTTGCTGGGCGGCGGCGTGATGGCTGGAAAGGATGCTGTCGTGGTCGCTGCAAGATGGAGGAGGGAAAAAAAAGAATCCAACTACAAGTTGAAATTTCGTGGAATAGAAATTTTGTGTGTGAAAACTCGGTACCCACTTTCTAGCCCTCACGTTGTCAGATTGGGTTAGCTTCATTGGCTCCGATAAAGACAGGTCAAGATCGACCCGTGATCTGTCACGTGGAGATACCATACCGCTACCCCTGGCTGACGCGCATACAAGTGCTGTCCAACAGGTGAACACTTTCCCAAGTCGCGGAAACACCGTCCAAAGGCATGATCGGCTTATCGTTTTACCTGTCGAGCCTTGAGTGAAGCAGCAAAGCCGTCCATGAGACATGAATTGACGCACCTACCAAGCATTCCTTTTCCTCTTCTTCATCTGTCTTGACCATACCATATTTTCCCTTCTCTGGCCCCCCTGATACATCTATACGCCGGCGTCCAGACGACGCAGCCATGCCGAAGCAATACGTCCTCTTTGGGCGGCTGCTGCCGCCCATCACGACGCGACGAATCACCGTCCTGCTGTTGGCCGTCTTCATGTTTGCCGTCTTCTCCGTCATCTTCACGCTCCCGAGTGCCGTACCGACGGGCCCCAGTTTGTCCAAATTTGCCGACCACAAGTTTTCCATCCCATCCAACACCTGGTCCAGCGCCCTGAATCCGTTCCGGCCCAAGTCGCACGCCCCCCCCCATCTTGACACAGAGTCGCACAAGGGCTCGTCCTGGTCGTCCCACTGGTCATGGCTCACGACGCCGTTCTCTTCGAGTTATACCCTCGACGAGGATCGTGCGCTGCTGCCGCCACTGCCGGAGCGTCCGCCGATCTACTGCTACTACGACGCCACGCTCGATCGCGACAAGGCCAGGAGAGATGCCGAGAGCGCCCTGCTGCTCACCTGGCGTCGTGCCTGGTGGGCACAGGGCTTCCGCCCCATCATCCTCAGCTCGGGCGAGGCCACCAACAACCCGCGCTACGAGCAGCTGCAGCAGCTCAAGGTCACCCCCGCCGCCAAGGCAGACATTATGCGCTGGCTGGCTTGGGAGAACATGGGGGGTGGCCTGCTGGCGCAGTACCTCGTGCTGCCCATGGGCGCCCGGGACGATGCCCTGCTCACGTTCCTGCGTCGGGGGGACTACCCGGTCCTGACGCGCTGGGAGGGCCTCAGCAATGGCCTCTTTGCCGGCTCCAAGGAGGACATTGCCGGTGCGATCAAGCTGGTCCTGGACAACCCCCTGTTGGTCAATTCGGAGAGCTTCCTCGAGGCAATCCCTGCCGTAAAGGTAGCTCCTGTTGCAGCTGCACCAGCGCCAGCGCCAGCAGCTGCGTTGGCCGTGGCACCAGCGCCAGCAGGAGCAGCCGCGCCCGCAGGAGCAGTAGCACCCGCCGGAGCAATAGTACCAGTTGCAGCGGTGCCAGTCGCAGCCGCTCCGGTTGCAGCAGCTCCAGTCGCAGCACTTCCAGTTGCAGCAGCTGGTGCAGCCGCGCCGGTCCAGCATGCAGCCCGGGCCATCGTTGAGCCAGTGAAAGTGGACACGACAAAGGCTGAGGCACCACAGCCAGAGGCACCGAAGACGGTGACCGTTGAGACTGTGGAGGACGACTACAAGCAGCCGACAAAGGACTTCCCTTTCAGGGTTGACGCGACTCCGACTTCTCTCGCCTTTTACGAAGCACAGACTGTCGCCATGAAGTACACCAGAGTGGGCGACTCCATTTCGCAGAACTGGCCAGCAGGGATGCTGAAGCTGAACCAGCTGATCAACTCGCATCTGCACGTCACTTGGCAGAACACGTTCTCACGCGGCATTGCGGTGCTCAAGCCAAAGTCCGAATACATGACACAAATCGTGGAGCCGGCCTTGGAGCTGGCAAATCGCCTGGTTCAGTGCTCGATAACGCCGTTGGAATCGTCGTGCCCGCCCAACTTCCTCACATGCAACCCCTGTGTGGCAAAGTCGCCGATGCCAGTGCACACGCCGCCAACGTACCGCAATGTGTCCACACTCTTCACGATCGGCACGGTGCCACACCCATACACGTACCAGTCCGTGGCCCACAAGCAGGGGTCCCTCGACGTGAAGTGGGTGCGACGCAAGTCGCAGCGGGATGTGTGGCTGTTCGACGTCACGAAGGAGTTGCTGGGCACCGGCGTATCTTCGGCGCGGCGCGTGCTGCGATTCAAAGAGGCTGTGGCCGGCCAATACGCACGAGCACACACGCTGTGGTTTGCGGCCGAGCAGCCAGTGCCGGAGGACGTCGACTGGCGGTTCGGATTTGTGGTGCCACGGCTGGGCGAAGGCCTGGACAAGGGTGAATCACAGACGCCGGTGCCGGGTCCGGAACGGCTGCCGCCCCCCAAGCAAGAGAAGGACGACGGACCGATTGCCACGCCGGAAAGGCTGGTGATGGAGCGTGACCTGCTGGCCAAAGCGAAGCTGGTGACTGCCAGCAAGGAGCCTAAGAGCAAATCGATTCGCGATGCGGTAGAGGCGTGGAACATTGGCGACATGGAGGCGTGGAAGTTTGCACGAGCATATCTGGCACGAGCGGATGCAGAACGGGCGGCGTGGGAAAAGGAAGAGGCCAAGTACGCCGGTGGCGTCGGCAGCGAGAAGAACCGACGAGATGGCCACTTCTGGGGCTACTGAGTTTTCGTTTGGGTACTTGGTTTTCCCTCATTATTGCACTAGTTTGTGCTATTCTATTACATATGTTTTGGGGGTCAGCTATATAAATGCTCTATTAATACGGCGAGCATGGATTGGGAGTTTGGGGCAATGCACAGACGAGACTGTCGATTTTTATACTCAAGCCGTACCATAGAGAACATGGATATGACTACATGGGATGTTGGATCCGGAAAGAAACTAGAATATTGGGTTGGACCAAAACCGACACATTCCCCCTACCGCCTCGCACCTTCCTCCCCCTCCCCCATCGATCCCCGTTTCACATGCGTACAGTATCGCCGCCCATTTCGCCGCTGAGCTCACGTGATGTCGGTCCGCGTCGCGTCGCTCCTTTGGCGATGGTGATGTCGTCGGCGGCTCCGGCATGATGATGGCCGTTTGTGCCGTTGGCGCTGCCGCCGTGACGGTATGTGGCCAATGTGAGGCGGGCGGTCTCTGCGGCCTCGTCGGCCGTGCGGAGCGTCTCCTCAGTCTTGGCCAGGATGTCCTCGAGGGCCAGCTCGGTGGGCGAGGCCGAGACGGCCGTGCTCTTCCCTGGGTGGTCGTCTGCCTGCTCCTGCAGCAGGTCCCAGATGTGTGCGTTCAGCCAGAGGCCGGCCAGCTGGTCGCGCCGCATGGAGCGCGCGCCGCTGATCTGACCGCGGCAGGTGGCGGTGCCGCAGAAGCAGGAGAACGGCTGGGCCATGTCCCACTCGGTGGAGGGGTAGAAGAAGGTGAGCTCGTCGCCCGGGCGGAGGCCTTTGGGGCCTACCCAGACCGTCCGGCCTGCGGTATCAAAGATCTGGACCTGTCAGGAGAGACGAGGGAAAGGGGAAAGGGGAAAAAGGGGCCGCACCAGAGATGGCTCGCACGAGTGGTTGATGTACAGCAGATCGCTGTTGAGGTGAATGTGCCGGTCACGAGAGACCTGGACGGTGGCATAAGTCGGCGCAGCGGCCGGCGTGCACGGCGGCGAGGACAGGCGGGCAAACAGCGCAAAGGGCGGCAGCTCTATGCGGGCAACGCTCTTGGTGGTAAAGGCATGGTCGCCGTCGGCGGCGACGAGAACCTGCTGGATGGCCGGGTGGGACGGCTGCTTCCAGTGCGGTTTGAGGGGCGCCATGACGACGGGATGAAGCTGAACAGCGGGAGATGGAGGGCTTGCCAAGGAAGATGGGTCACTCTGGTCGTCTACGGATCGGGTCTCTGCAAAGCACAGAGGAGGCGGTGATGAAGCGGTCTTTGTCTCGGCGTGCCTGAAAAGGTCGCGTCTTTGTCCTGGATTCAGCTTCAGACAACGGAAACGGCAGTCGTTTAAATACGGCGTCTCTGCTTCGGTTCCTGGACCTAGTGCCAAGTGTCCAACACCATGGTTAGCCGATATATCGTCCCTCTCTGTCTCCTGCCATTCGGCTTGGCTCTACGCTCGCCTGATTCCCCATTCTCCTGCTGATTCTCCTCCCGTTGGCCATTCCTTGGAAGCCGATTCGTTGCTCCTCATTTCGGCAGACGGCTGCTTGCTCCTTCCCCATGTGCCTACTGTGCTAGTGTGCTGTTGTCCGGTTCCATTTCTGCGAGCTTCATGTGCTAGTTGCATGGCCTTCCAGTAGTCTGTGAACGTGCCTCGAGGAAAACTTCCTTGCGCCCGCGAGGCCGTGCAGAGCCCCCCCGTTGTGCCCGTTCAACGCGGGGGGCTAGGTGGAGCTTGTAGTGGTATGTCTAGCGCATGGCAGAACAGCACAGCAGCCAGGATGACGTAAAAAGTCACCTGCCCTCTGTACTCGTACCTCGGGTCGAAATACGAGTACTCGGAGTACGGAGTAGCACTCGTAGGAGATGAAAAAAATGGAGAGGCCAGTGGAGCAACTGCCTGCTTGACATACCGCCTCGGCTACCAGATTGTCTTGCTTCTGAGACTTGTACCTGCAGCCGTTGTCCTCCGCATGTGATGACTAAGCACACAGGAGGGCCGTGTTCGCGACAGCAGACGTTGATTTGAATTTGAGATGCCGGAAAAGAAGGACCGAAAGAGGGCAATGCGCGGCCGAGCAAGAAAGGAGGTGTGACAACAAAGGAGGAAGAGCACGTGAGCTGGGCTACAAGGGGTTGGCACACAAAGGTCGACTCCGTGCCCATCGTGGTGCAGTGAGCGAGGGCTACTCCGTAGGCGAGGCACAGGGCGACGGATGGTCGGTGTGAATCTGGGGTACCGAGTATGGTCTGAAGGAGCACAGACGCAGACGAGGCCGCCGGCCAGGCCGTCTCTTGCTCGGACGGCCGCCAACACGAAGCAGGCGAGCAAAGAGTCCGTCTAAATACCCATCCAGTCTGGGTCGACGATAGGACAGACACGCCCTGCTCGATCTTCAGGCATGTGATGGGTGGGGGGGAGGGGCGCGTGTTCATGCAAAGAGGGTACGGAGCACTCCGTACGGAGTATGTACTCGTATCTCATGAGTATTTGTAGCGGGTGGACACTCGGACAGGCAGACAGGCAACAGGCTCTCGATTTGCCGTTCTGCAGCCGTTGTTGTCCAAAGCTCGGCGATGGTCCGCCTCTGCTGCTGCGGCACGCAGACGAAGATGCCGCCTTCTGGCCCCGATGGAGCTGGCCAGCAACATGGACGTGGTAGCGCCTGCGACCCTGCAATATGCCGTGTGCCTCCTCCTGTCCGCGTTTCCGTCCTCCTTCGTATCTCTCTCTTTCCGTTCTTTCCGTTCTTTCCGCCTCCCGGTGCTGTTATCAATGTCGCATTCGCCAAACACGAGCCAGCTGGCTAGCCTCCGGACGTCGTGGTTGGGTGAAGAAGGACGGCAGAGAATGAACGGCACACGACTCTTCCGATAAGGTGCCGCGATCACTACATGATACAGCTGTCGGGAGACTACCCTGTGATGGATGCAAGTAATAGCCCGGCCGCCCCTCGGTCTCCATCCTCGTAGCAAGATACGAACCAGCAGGCGTACATACGGAGTATCAGGAAGGGAGCTTCCGTTTGTCTCGGCTATGTGACGCGTCCCCTCTTTGTTGCCTCTCGCACAACGGTCTGTCTGTCAGCCTCTGACACACTGGACAGCCTTCGCTTGCTGGCGGTTCAGACACATGTACTCGTTATCTCAGTCACCGGGGGGGAACTCGGTACGCAGACGAGCCGGCAAGACGCAACAGGCCATGTACGAGGTAGGATTTGGGTTCGATACATGCCGGCAGTCCCTCGAAACCTCTCTCGCTGTTCGTGGTAATACACTACGTCGTGTCCAACGCGTACTTGTACGGAGGAGGGGCAAGGAGGCAGAGGCGACTGCCACGTGCACCGTTGCGGCACGGACGCCCATCGGGAGGTCTCTGGGGGGTGGTCTCGCCATGTCCCATGACGTCCACGTTGTATTCGCAGCCACACCCCTGTCAGGCCATCTCCATCACAGGGATAAGCGGGCCGGTCGACGGCCCAAACAGCCAGCATTGGCTCCCGTCATTCATGCACCACTCGTAGGGAAGGGTGTGATGAGCTGTCATTCCGTTCGTTTTCGTCCCCCAATGTACTCGTACATACCCATCTCCTCTCATTTGCAACCCATTGACGCGAGCGGCCAGGCGTGGGGGGAGGCTTGCAACTCAAGACGGAGTCCCGATGCCTGCTCGAAACAAAGGGTATCTACGGAGCACGATTGAGGACCAATGTACTATATGGAGTCGCTCCCACGCCCGTCCGCCCTCTCTCCTCCTGCCCTTCTTTGTCTCTCCAAGCCAGCATCGCCCGCTTCCGTCCAGGATCAAAAACGGCCTATAACTTTGCAATCCTCCTGTCTCTCTATCCAGTCGGCCTACACTGCCTTTTCTCTCCAACACTCGCACACCGAGAGGATCCTCTTGCGCTACATTATCTCAGCTTCTGCTACTTCTAGGCTAGGGACCTACCTTCTCATCACTTCGTTCCCCATGCGTTCCTGCCATCATTCTATGGCGCCGATGGCTGTCTTAGTAGAGAGCGAGCCGAAGCCTGACCCGCCCTATCCCACGCCTAAACCGGAACCCACAACTTCTTGAGCCACCTAGCGAGGAAGGTGTTGGTAGCGGTACCTTGCTCCGAAAAGACATGGGGGCATGACGAGTCTGGTGAATGTACTATACGAAATGAGGATTGGCAGAGATGTTGACGATACACAGCGAGCTTCCAGCGATCAGCAGATAGGTCTGGACGCTTTTTGTGGTAGTCGCATTATGCTGCATTTGTCGTTGTCTTTTACGTCTTTTTTTGTTAGCCGCTAAGTTTCAATGCAATTTGTTTCCAAACCACACTTCGGGAGATCAACCTCGGTGTCCAAATGTGCATGCAGAAAGAGATAATAGCGAGTGCTCAAATATAACTGCAACCGATAAAGATATTGTACAGAAGGGCCCAGTACCTCTTCCTTCCTGCTGTGCTGGATCGCTCCTTCCCGAAGCCTCGGTACCACGTTGTATTTTACCTAGGCAATATTCTTCCAAATCTCTTCCTCATTTCGCACATCTCTTGGCTTTCTGATTCTATTTCCACGGCCATCGCTCCAGATTTTAATCCTCACCAAAGCCGGCGGTACGCACCCACTCCATCACCTCAAAGGCCAGGCGCCTGCTTGATTTGTCGTCAACCAGCTTCCTGTTGGCGCTGTCCTGGCTTGGTGGCACGTGGAAAACCATGACGCCCTCTTGCGCGTGAAGGTTGACCACACTGTCCATCGGCTTCGATGCCGGCTTGGAGTCGGCATATATCACCAGATCGGGGCCGGCCGTACCTCGCCACAGCGTTGCCATCCATTCCCAGTGGCCGATGGGCGGAAAGCCGTCCTCGATGGGCACGGATGTGGCATAGTGGTCCGAGATGGAAAGGCTATAGCCGCCGGTGATGAGCGCTACCGGCAGGCGGACCACGGTTGCTGACGGTGGCTGTGCTTTCTGCGGGTGAGGAGAGCGGTTGGGTGACGAGGTGGCAGTCGCCGGAGACGACGATGCAGGTGACGGTGGAGCTGGAGGGGACATTGCCCTGTCCAACGTGGCAACAACGGCGCCCGCGTCCTTCCTGATCTCGGGCTGCGGGGTGGCACTTGAGGAAGTCGACGGTGTCGGTGCCAAAGCAGGCTTTCCTCTGGCCTTGACGTGCCGGACGATCTCCTGCGATTTCCTGTGCCAAGACACGATAAACTTGTGATAGGATGCCAGGGCTTCAGAACCGCTGACTTGGTCGTCATCGGTCCCCTCGACACAGTCGTCCGCTCTGCTACCCAGCCCTCTGTCTGCCAGCGTCGACCACAACCCGACAGCACACTCGCCACTTTGTACCAAGGCCTTTTCGACAATACAGCCGACCTCTGCAATCAGGGCTGAATTGCAGCCTTCGATGGAAATGATTGGCCCTCGCTTCGACAACCCCGCCTGAGGCGGACTGGTGCGTCGCAGGACCTCCAGTTTGTTTAGATAGGGCACGCTCATCACCATGGCCCGGACACCACTCGCCTGGTCGTCCTTGTCCATGGTCATGGGCGATATGGCAAACGAGCGCAGGTCTTGCAAGCCGTCACTCCCGGCACTGTTACAAATGCTGTCTGACGCCATCTTGACGTCGGCAGAAGAGCCTGACTGAGTGGCAGATCGGCTTCTCGTGAGAGCGCATTGGCTTTCGCTTCCACCGTCACAGCCGCTCGAAAGAGGCCTGAGTGGAGACTGTGCCTTTGGCAGCATATGTGTTTGTAGTGGGGGGAGCTTCAGGGAGTCATCCACAATACCAGACTGGGCCTGTTGCTGTCTACCAGCAATACTGTGAGCATCCGGCTGCGGCTCAGCCAGCAAAGCAGACCGCGGGGTGGCTGCCGCCATGGGCATTCCTGCCATGGGTGTGGATGGTGGTTGGGGAAGTTTGTCGGTGCTTCCTGCCAGATGATAATAGCCATATGAGCTTCCGGGTGGTGGGAGACGTGCTAACTGCGGTGCATACTCCCGCCCGGATGCCACTTCTCCAGGCCGCCTTACAGCAGACACCAAGAACTTGCTGTCGACCGGTGTGCGCTGGATCTGAGATACTGAATGATACGATGGCATGGACGGAGTCACAAACTGACTTCTTGTAACGGGCCTGTGTGGTGGCGGTGGCGGCAGATCCATCCACGTCTGCGGGGGCCGATGGTACTGGGGCGGAAGTGCAGACGTCGGCGTCATCGGTGGAGGGTTGCCGGTATAGTGCTGGTGAGGCGCCGGTCGATACGAGGTGAAACCGGTGTCCCTGGCCGGATGTGCAGGCGAAGCCGCTGGCATGTCATACCGTCTCCGTTTGTGATCAGGAGGCATATCGTCAATATATCCAGCAGCCGCACTGGCACCAGAGCCAACACCAGCACCGGAACCGGGATTAGACCCAAAACGGCCATGTTGTGGCAGTGGCCGACGGCCTGTCTCTCGCTGGTAGTTTCGGTCAAGTATAGATGGATACTGGAACGGTGTAGGACTGGCGAGTCTATGGCGGTAGTTCCGCTCGGCCTCGAAGCTCGCAGACATTGTGTGGCTGCCATTTGCTGTGCCGTTGCTCTTGCCTTCACTCGTGTTGAACATGGTGAAGGCCGACGTCGATGTGCTTTGCATCTTTGCTGACCCTAGCGCATACCGCGATGTTGACGGCGTGCGAGGCGTGGCAATGTACCGTCCTCCACACTTGGGACAGCGGCTGGGGTCGAGCTCGCTGTTTGCAACGCTGTTGCCGCCTGCGCCTTCAGTCCCATAGACGCCCGCTATGCCCGGTCGGCCACTTGCAGGTGCGCCTTTGCTGACACGCTTCGGCTGATAGCGGTAGTCTGGGTACTGGATGCGATGCCGTGCTTTCTCTTTATCGGCTAGGTTCTTCCACTCATCCTTGATGTCTTTCGGCTGCTTCTGCCACATCTTGCCGATGATCTTGGATATGTCTGGGTTTGTGAGGCCCGGGTTTTCTGCCACAACATGTGCCTGGTAGTGCTGCCGAAACAGGATGAAGGCTGGGGGTTTTCACACTTTAGCACAAATTACAATGGAACACGAAGAGCTCAGTATGCTTACCATTTCGGGGTCGCGGAATCTTGGGAGCCGGCGTGCAGAGGCAGATGAAGTCGCCATTCAATATGCTTGGCGGATCAAGAGTTTCCAGTGCCGAGATGCCTCTGCGAGCGTCTCCATCGGCGGTGTTCACAGACTCGCTATCATCAGAGTCGGTCATGTCGCTGCGCACACTATCCACATCCAAGAGAGGATGAGGTGGCGCAGACCTCTTTCTCTTCAGACGAGGTGAGTTGTCTAGTTCAGGCGTGTTCCTGCTTTCGTTCTTCTCGTACCCATCAGCACCTTTCGGGAGCGGTGGTGGAAACATGGCAGATGTCGAGCGGTGGCTAGGTGATAGCACTGGAGAAAAGCCGGCAGCGGTTGACGGAAGACGGGGGCAACGAGATGTTGCTACCGTGATGGATAGACGATCTTCGCTACCTGATTCCCTGCTGCTTCCACTACCTCTATCCGAGGCGTGACGCGGAGGAAGAAGGCACCGGGGGCTGTCTCTCCCATGTGCACTTCTGCTGCCATCTGTCATAGACGACATGGCCATGTATGAGAGGATGTGAGGTCATTAACAGGTTGAGAAGTGGTGCAAGACAGAAGCGATGAAAGAATAGACGGCGTACAGTTGAAGGGGAGGTAGAAACAAGAACAGGTGCAGGCAGCCAACGAAGCAGAACAGAGGTGGAGATGGTAAGAAAGAAGACAACAGAGAAGAAAGGGGATAGCAGGGTAAGAAAGGTGAAAGAGAAAACGACAGCCAGAAATAGAACGAAGGATTAAATAGTGACGGCAACAAAAGGGCTTTCCAAAACAAGTTGGGGGAAAGAGGCAAAGAGGCAAAGAGGCAAAGAGTCAAAGAGGAGCAGAGAGAAAGGACCGAGAGGGAGAAGCAGAGTCAGGTCCCACAACGGAACCGGAGAGGTAGGGTGTTTGGGTCGGCCTGGAGAGCGTTTGGTCCGCGAAGGGGGGGTCTTAAAATGAATAGAGCGTCAGTCTCGTAACAATATATATATTTTGTGCGAGAGATGACATGTAAGGAAGATGGAGGCTGGCGCCTGGCCAGAACGAAGCTCAATACGTCGTGAGAGAAGGGTCTAAGGTAGAAAAAAGGGCTTGATATATCGATATGAGAGAAGTGACAGCAAGGACTGCGTCCGGTCGACGTGGTTGGACAGAAGCCGTTGAGGTGGGCTAGCTTCTGAGGAAAGTGTTTATGACAGGTGGGATTGCAAAGGGCGAGATGAAACGGAGAGTATGAGAGGAAGTCGGAGTGGTGGGAGATCTTATTCCGTGGACGGAGGACTGGCAGAGAAGCAGAGAAGCAGGGAAGTTATGCAGCGGAATGGAATGCCGTCTGGTGAAATAAACGAATGCAACTGTTGGAAGCTAGCTCGTCGAGGTATTGTCCCTTTGTGTGATATCCTGGGATGAAAGTAGACTTGTTTGCATTTTACGTTTTTGAGGAGAGGGGGGGCTTGTGTTAGTATAACTACGTTTGTAGCAAGCCTCACGTCTTTTGTCTTTATGCAGCCCCCAACCTGTCACATTGAAAGCTAGGCTGAATGGCCTCCTTGCTGTTGTTCCCAGGACGTGGTTCTAGCTTGTCCGGTCTTCACTTCCCTTCCAGAGACCAGTCATTACAACGTGTCAACCCCCCCAAACCATCGCAATACCTGCTGGGGCTGATGGACGGGGAAATACAGAGTAGGAAGAAATAGACGAAAGGGAGGGTAGCCTACAAACCTCACACCATCTTTCCTTTGGCTGTTGTTATTGGTGGTGCTTTCTGTTGCTAAACAGGCCCCTGCCCTTGGGTGAGAACTATTGACAGGGAGCCAGAGGAGAAAAAGGAAGGAAAAAAGTCAGATGTGCCCCAGGAGAGGGTGAGACGAGAAAGCAACAAGGCGGCAATGTACACTCGACGTCTGGCCGTCGTGCGCTCCCAGTCGCGCGAAGACGCTGTTGGGAAAGCGATTGACAAGAAACGGTCAAATTAGGACATTCCTTCGCTGCCGGGCCTACGGCGACTCGTGCTGGCCTCTTCTCCCGTGTCTCGGGAGGGGAAACCAGCGCGTGTTTACTCCATCTGTTCCTTTCCTTTCCCCTTTGGCCGCCGGCCTCCGTCCATTGCGATCCAGACGATGTGGCCGGTTGAAGCCATCCAAAGGGTTGCATGCTGTTGATTGCCGTCGGGGCGTCTGCTCTTTGTCATCGTTCTGTGGCCGTTTCCGTCGATGACGGAGGAGCCACTGACGGCCAAGGGAGACAGCAATGGATCGAACCCCGGCAAACAGCAGCCGTCTGGCGTGCGCACAAACACGCCCAACGACCAGCGTTGCAGCTGCTCCTTTGCCATTTGCGGCAAACAATGGCCCTGTATCGGGCGTGCTGGCACGATCCCACGCACCCAAGGCCTCCCTTGCTTGCTTGACGGGCCTGTTGTTTCTGGCAATGGGCTGCGAGGCTGGACGTGCTGATTGGATCGTACACGAAAAAGACAGCGGACCAAGTGGCTGGAAACAGATTAGGCTCGTGGGCTCGTGCCACATGCATTCGGGGCCAACAAAGACAATGTATGTTGGTCGACGTGCGGCTGCCTCTGTACATGGCTCTCCAGGGACCGACAGCTGCTGTCGGTGCCATCGTCTAGGACCATCCATTTTCGTATTTTCGCCTTGCGCGGTTTTCGCCTTCGAGCTGTTGTCGCCTGTGTCCCGGAATAGTAGGCTATTGGCTCGTTCAGAGGGTCGGCGCAATATACCATCACGTGATCCAACCAACAAACCGGCGAGCTGGTGCCAAAGTTCATGCCAACGAGCAGGGGTGGATACACGTGGGTGGCGAATCGGGGACTACGTAAAGGACGGTCATCTGATTGCTTGACAAGGCGACCAGGGGAAGCAACTGTTTCTCCTGCAGATTCCAAGACAAGGATCCCTTCGGGCAAACGAAATCTCCAACCAAGAGGAAGGGCAGTAAGACACATCATGGCGCAAGAACAGGCAGCCAACAGGCAGGCGAGACGGGCAGTCTGATGCCGGAATGCTGCTCCTTTTCATTCCGGTCCAGTCCCCGTTTGGGGCTCCTGTGTCGTCTGTCATGTATCTCTTGCTCCCATGGTCTGCATGCTGAAGATAAACCCACTTTTCAAATAAGAAAGACCGATGCAGCCATTCGGCAGAGAAGAGCAAAGAAATCAAAACCAATAAGCTGTCCCCACCAGATTCTCCGTGCGGCCCTGCTCCCTGTATCCGAGATCTGACAAGTCTGTTGCGTCTCCCATCCTCCTCCTTTCATTTCTGGGCCGCCTTTCCTCTTTGTCGTTCTTTTTGGCCAAGTTCAGCTGGACCACGGATGGTCATCGCGAGCCACGGGTGAGAGACAAAGCTGGAAATGAGCTGTTTCGCCAAGTTGTGGGGCTGCCTGGCATAACGATGCCTGTCGCTTGTCGCTTGCTCTATGGCAGGAAATCCTTGCCGTTTTCGCTGGCCAGGAGCGCCGCGCTTCGCCGTGCGTCTAGGAAGAGTTCCTCGCACTCGGCCACGTCCTTGACGTCGATTTCCTTGCGTCCGGCAACCCGAGCCAGGATGCTGTGGATGTTAGATAGAGGAATGAGAAAAATGAGAAAAATGAGAAAACAAACACATACCTGGCTGGTGCTAGAAGCTGTAGACAGTACCGCAGGCTGATGCGCACGCCGTGCTCGGCAATGCGGTCGATGGCGGCCTCGCTGACGGCGACGCCCTCGGTGGTGGCGCGGATGCGGACGATGCGCTTGATCTCGTCGCCGTCGTAGGCGTGGGTGGGGATGATGAGCATGCGGGCGAGGAAGTCGGGGGGGACGCCGTGGGCAGCGACCAGGTCGTCAGTGCCGCGGATGGTGGTGATGCCGCGGTTGGAGGCCAGGACGACAATGGGCGAGATGGCGGACTCGAGGGCGCGGTTGAGGTAGGTGAAGCACTCGACGTCGAGCATGTGGGCCTCGTCGATGAAGAGCACGCCAGGCACGAGCTCGGCGACGCCCTGGTCAATGTACTTGCTGACGACCTTGTTGATCTCGGCGCGCAGCTTGTCGGTGATCTCGGTCATCTTGGGCTTCATCAGCTGGCCCATCATGGACATGATGTCCTGGCCGCCCTGTGGCCGGGCGTTGGCAACGTCGAGGTCGTGCAGCGTCACGTCCTGCACGACCTCCTTCTTCTTGTGCACCTCGCCCTTGGGGATGGGCACGTACTCCTCGGCCTCGAGGTCGAACTCGGTCGCGTAGGCGTCCGACCGGCCGACCCGCTTGCAGGCGCCCGTGTTAGCCTCAATGTAGATGACGTCGCCCACCGTGACGCGTTCCTTCTGGATGGCCTCGTAGATGCTGGGGTCCAGCCGCAGCTTCTTCTGGCCCTTGGCGCTCTTCAGCCCGATCAGCAGCGTGCTGATCGTCTTGCCATAGCCACCCAGCGGGTTCTCCGCCTCCTCCGGCGTCAGCTCCGTCACCTCGCCCTCGTACACCTCCTTAGTCTCCCGCACCTTGAGCCCGATCGCCCGCCGGAAGTTCTCCATCAGCATCTCCGTCTTCTTGACCTCAGTCGAGTAGATCTCGCTGCCCACAATCGGACAAAACGGGATCTTTGTGCCCAGCTCCTGGCTGATGGCCAGCGCCAGGGCTGTCTTGCCCGTGCCTGGTCCGCCCGCCAGCAGCACGCCGCGCCCAGCCATCTTGTGCGCCCGGATCAGGTCCACCACCACGCCGGCAGCCTGTGAACAGCTCGTCAGCAACCGCACCGAAAACGGTAGTCGCCCGCGCCTGCGCCTGCGCCTGCGCGCGCCGTCCCCGTCTCACCTCTCGTGCCGTCGCCTGCCCGACAAAGCCAGACGCCTGCCGCTCGGCTGTGCCATCAGGCTTCAGACCAAGGCCCTTGATGTGCGTGTGGGTCGACGTCCGATGGTCTCGGCTGCTGCTCTTCACTTCGCTGATCTGCACCATCTTGGCGGTGGGCTCCTCGCTTCGCTGCGCAATCTGTGCGGCGGCAAGAGTTCGTCGTTGTCGTTAGGAAGTGCGTTCGCGTTCGATGCAGGCCTGGAACAGCGGTCGATGGCTGGATGACAAGGGAGACAAAACGGCGGCGCGCCATTCGATTTTTTGGCGACCGCGCTCCTTATCGATTAGAGCTTGGTCGATGTCACGTGCTGCATACGTTGAGTACGAATCCGGCTTTTTACCTAATTCGTTCCAATCCGTTCTTCCATATCTGTCAAGAGGCAAGACGTTTTCATTTGCTATCACTAGAATGTCTCTATATCACGGGAAACCAGTCCGACACAATCGTCCTCTTCCTCGCCATCGATAGCCGCCAGCATCGGAATGCTCTCTGCCGTCGGGTTGGCAACCAAGGCACTCCGCGTGACGTCGGGCGCTCTCGAGCGGATCTGACCAATCTCGACATTGTTGACAGCCCCTGGCCGGATGTCGGGGGTCGGCTGTCTGGAAAGGACAACCCACAGGGCGCTTCCGATAATCAGGCCACAGCCTCCGAGGCTGACGATGCCCATCTGGTTGCCAAAGACGAAGCGGTCAAAGCCGGCAGCAAAGAGCATGTTGGTGTAGATCATGGCGCTGGCGCGGTTGGACCGTTCCAGGCCCAGTCCCTTGGTGATGCAGAGCTGCGTGAGGAAGCCGCAGACACAGGTGACGAGCAGCAAGGCCCACTGGCGCAGCTGGTTGGGCATGCCAAAGTGCAGCGCCGGCTGTCCGAAGCCCAGGAGGGGGGCCAGGACCAGAACGGCGGTCGAGACGAGCGTGCCGGCGGTCGAGAAGTAGTTGACGGAGATGAGCGGATGAGCGCGCGTGCCAATGGCCCGGATGGCCGTAAAGGCGCACGAGCTGCCCGTGACGCCAAACAGGGCGACAGCAACGGCGACCAGGCGCTGTCCGGTCGAGATGTGGCTGCCCAAGGGCACATGGTCGTCGAGGCCGGTCGTGCCGTTGGTGGCTGCAGGGCCGAGAGCGTCAAGCGTGGTGTTAGCGTGTAGGGCGGCGAGAGGGTCACGCGCGGGCGCGGGAAAGAGAGAGACCGGACGCGCAATCAGGATGACGCCCAGCAGAGCGATGCCAGAACCGATCTGCTCCGGGCGCGTAAAGGGCTCGTGCAGGAGCAGATGGCACAAGTAGCCGGACAGGCTGGGCACCAAAAAGGTGATGACGGTCGCCTCGGCCAGCGGCAGGTACATCATGGAGTACCACATAGAGAAGATGCCACAGAAGCCGGCCAGGCCGCGCACGACCAGATGACCACGCACGCTCGACGGACCCAGCGGGAAGTGCGGCACACCGGTGCGGTACATGTAGATGCTGCAGACGACGGTGGTGACGCTCATTCGGGCAAAGAGCAGCTGCAGCGGGTGCATCGGGTGGCGGTCGTCCAGCTCGAGCAAGCGGGCGCATAGGTTCATCAGGGCGCCAAACAGCTGCGCGAGAAAGACATAGATGACGGCCCGGTGGTCCAGCCACAGCCGCTGGAGTCGGCCGGTCGGTGCTGCGACCTCTGGGGCTGGCGAGAGCGCCCGGAACGGCTGGGTGGCCATCGGGCTGTAGGCGTCCGACAGGGAACCAATGGAGATCCGGTGGAACCCATCAGACGGCTCCCGCTGTGGTGCGGATCCCATCTTGTGGCCGTTCTTGGCAAAGACGCCGTCCAGGGAGACATCGTCGCCTGCAGGCGCCACAGACAAGGCGGGCGACCGGCTTCTAGTTGGCGTGTGTTGTGGTGTCGGCTGGTTGCGTTCGTTTTCGAGCCTCGTCTTGGCGCTGGTCTGGGGGACCGCGAGATATGGTGACATGACCTGTCTCTTTGATCGCCTATCCTCTGTCTCTTCTTAGTCAGATGGTCTGCTTGTATTCCGCAGTCTATATGAGAACGTGTCTGGAATGTCGATCCTATCCAGAAAACAAGGACAGCGCACAAAAAGGATAGAAAGCAGTGAAGAGTCAGGCAGTTCCATGAGGGGTCGCAGTAGCATTTTCTTGCCTTCCCTCATTAGCTAATGACATATGCGATTTTCTCGCCCATTGACGCTTTGCAACTTCCGCTGTACCCGATATCGCTGATAAGCTTTTTGTAGCGCGTGATTGATACTCTGGGCCTGGAGCGAGTCCAATGTCATCACCATACTGACGACAGAAAACAATCCATTACGCAAACAGTCAAAATAACACACAGCATGCCTTGTGCCTTGCCCCGAAACCATGACGCCACGCTGCTATTCCCGTCCCATGCATCCCATCATCGTCTGCGCGTAGCTCATCGCAGCTCGGCATCGATGTCGTCGTCCAGATCGGCCAGGTCGTCTCCGTCGTCGGCGCCCACGGCCGAAGTCGGGGCCACGCTGCGCCGGGCATCGACCGCATCGCCGCCACCGACAGCAGAGGCAGTGGTCGCGGCAGTCGTCCCGCTGGTCGGATCGAGATCGGCGGCACCGTCGCTGAACAGGCCGCCGTCGCCGCCTCCCTTGCCGGCCGCTGCCAGTGCCGCCAGCTTGGCCTTTTTCTTCTTCTTGGACTCGCCCGTCTTGTTGTACTTGCGCTTCTGCGGCACGGCGACCGTGCTGCCCTGGCCGTCCGCACCACCGCCACCGTCGCCGTCAGCGCCACGAGTACCCGCCTCGCGCGTCGCGTCCGTCCCGACGCCGCCCAGCTTGGCCAGCTCGTTGACGTCTGCCTTGCCCAGGTTGCCCTCGCCGATGCCCGGCATCTTGCGCGCGTCCTTGACCTCCTTGCTCATCTCAAACATCTCGCGCACCTTGCCGAGGAAGAGCGGGTTGCGCCGGAGCGCAAACTCAAAGTCCTCGTACTTGATCTTCTGCCGGCCCGCGTAATGGGCCACGCGGGCGGCCTCAAACGACAGGCCCTGGATGAAGTCGGTGGCGATCTCGTCCAGCAGCCGCATCGTGTCCGGCAGCGGCTCGCGGGCGTCGCCGCAGCCGTAGAGGAGCTGACGCACTAGAGACACGTCAGCGACCCGTCGCTTCCTGCACCACCGTCGGCCGGACACGCACGCTCGCCGTAGCCAAAGTTCATCTTGCCGACATTCTTGCCGGCGCGCGCGCGCGGCTCCATCCGCACTCTTCGCTGGCTGTCCGCCACACAATGGCCAAGACTGGCACAAAAGGAGGCAACGGGCGGGTTCGAGGATGGCACGTTCGAATGCGAGGGCCAGGCGAGAGTGGCGCGTCGACTTGGTCGGCCAGAAGCTGTCTTCGTACAGAAGCTTCCCCACGATTACAGAACACCTACGCTAAAAATGGAGCCTTGGACGGAAGCCAGTTGATCCGGTCCGGAGAGACGCGTGAACCTTGCTGGCCATTGCCTCGCCAGCAGATTGCGACAAACTGGAAGTGACTGTATCGCTTGCATAGTACGCTGTGGTGAAGAAGCACGACGGACGAGTGAAGCGATCTGTCAAAACTAAAACACCTCCAGGCAGAACGTCGCCTGGCTGCCGTTGTAGCGGCCTTGAAGTTCCAGACTAGGATCGTCTGGCCAATCACGTGTGCTTTTTGCTGGCTACGCGAGGCAGAACCGAAAACGTGTTACGAAACAGAAGCGTCACGAAAGTCAACCAGAACCCGTTCAAGATACCACCCGTGCCGCCTTCTTCTCCTTTGCCAATCGCCACCATGGTATGTTCCTTTCCTTCTCCTGGCAGCTCCCAGCTAACGCCTGCAGTCGGCTCTGTTCAATTTCCAGTCTCTCCTTCTTGTCCTCCTCCTCCTCATCTGCACCAGCACATACGTCCACCAGATGTTCCCTGCGCTGTTGGACAATCGCAAACAAGGGTAGGTCGCCTCCGTCCAGGCCACGGCTTCGACGCAATGCTGACACCATGACAGTCCGATGGGCGTCTTCTGGAAGGGCGCGCGGATAGGAGAACGGCTCAGCCCCTACATCAGTCTCTGCTGTGTGCTGATGGCGGTATGTTGCCCCTTTTCCTCTCTACAATGCGACATTGTGGCCTGCGTGTGCCCGCTTTCGTATGCGCGCATAGCAAAGCATAGACGAATGGCTAACCAGCTTCTGGACAGATCTCCGTGTTTGTCGGCAACTGAACGGCTCGCCAGCTCCACGACAGCCACGATCACGATCACGATAGGCCGCACTGCGAGCCGCCCACCCTAATTTATCTTATTCTCCTTTACTTGACATCATTTCGGGACTATGGCGAATGAGGCGTTTGGCCACGACGGCAGCGGCCGTCTTTACATTTGCTTTTAGAGGGGGTGCGAGCAAGACGGGGTTCTGATACCATGTACCTGATACAAAAGACAGCAATGACATTTGAATACGGATACAGGGTATGGGGACGGGAAAAAAGCGATACACTGCAAGGGGGTTGCTATCGACCAGCTCTAGTCACGCCATAATAGAATTGCATACGGACACATCGTATCAAGGGACAAAAAGTGCGTCGAAAACAGTCTGGGGAAGGCCCAGGGCAGTGAAAGAGCAGACCTGGCGGGAGACCACTCCCTCACATCAAAGCCTTTCATTTCGGTTATTGCTCCGGACGTGAGGCAAGGAGGCCTTGAAGATTCGATACATTCCTTATCGGGAGTAAAATTACGAAATCCGACCTAAGCAGGCCTTCTCCAGGACATTATCGTAAGTTTCCGTCCTGGCGGTCTCAGATGACCAGATAGTGCTCCTATCATATGATGTGTAAATTTCGGTCGTATTCGAGCCTTGCTGTACGGAGTACTCCGTATGTGCTCGGGCTCCAGCCTAGAGTGCCGCTGATCACCATGTTTACTCACAAGACGAGCAAGGGAGGAGAGCCATGGCGCGAGGGGGATTGTCTAACGCAGACGAAGCCGTAGCTACGCTGCCAGTTGCAGAGCACTGTACACTGGCATAATTTAATTTCGAAAGTGGCGTAGGGTCACAAGGCAACAGCAATGCTCCTTTGCCGAAACAGCATTGCATCTCTCTTCGGGATGCAGACGGTCGGCCGTTTGCAGACATGCCTGCGGAGACGTGCATCCTTTCACGACTTCTTCCACGGGATACAAAGTACAGGAATCGGGGGGGTGCTCGTATGATCCATACGATACTTGATCTGATAAACCAGACAAAGAGGAAACAGGGTAAAAGGACATGTGCCGTTTCGAAAACCGGGCAGGACAAAACAACAGATGAAAGAAGAGGCCGGCTGAGGCGATAGCCCGGACATGTGTGGATGTTCTGGCAATTTACTGCATAGACTGGCGCTGAATTAGGGCCAAGAGAGGGTCTCCTGTCTGGTTAGTCTGGACGCATCGACCGCGACGGCAAATCGCATTGGAGCCAGCCGAGAGAACAATGGGATAGAGAGGAGAGGCCGATGTCTGAGCTGCGATATCCCTGATCGCCGCTGCCGAAAGGGACCTCTGGATGACATTGCCGCCGATGCCGTCGTGGTGACGCACGGAGTATGGCCCAAGTCCGAAACAGTAGGATGCACCCGACGACGGCCGTCCAAAAAAAAACCGAGCAGGAGATCCGCGCATAGATTCAAGCAGCAAGGCATGAATCCAAAGGCCAGAGCTGTCCCGTCGCCCGGTCAATGGACCGAAGCCCTTTGCCAACCAACCAGCGTCCCAGCCTCAGTTCCTCGTCGTGAAACCCGACACGTACGTCGTAGAGAGGCATCCGGGACGGACCTGCCATCCTACAAAGTACCGTATACCGTGTGTCCGCTGTGCTATGCCGATGGGCCATTTTCATTTCGTTCACTGGTCGGCAGCCGCAATGGGGCCATGCAAGGCAGAGCTTCGTGGCAGCCAGGACGTCCTCCTCTTCGTAGCTCGGACACACCGCTCCTGCTCATACTGGCCTTTGCCATGGCGAAGCGAGGTAAATATCGCATGCAGGATATTGCAGTGGTTGGGCATAGGACATTGGGGACGATCCTTGGCCGAGTCGAGAGCTGTATTTACGGAGTCCCTGGATCATGCGGTGAGCAGGAAAAAAACGAGGCGCATCTTCTGAGCCAGGCAACGATATTATGGACCGCGCTACTGTACTCTTTGAGTCTCATGATGCATCGTCGTGCTGTAGTATCAGGGCTTCCTCGGGCTTGCGTGAATCTACAGCTGCTGGGCGAATGGACGGCGACCAACAAGACGGAGCAGATGCTCTGTCGACAGGAATATGCCGAGGAACAAGCGGTTGATTGGGTCAAAAGTGGCATGCTCTCCACGTCCACCCACACAGAGAGGAACCGGAATGGGCAGTACGCCATTTTTATTGTCGAGACCAGCTTCAGATTTCCGATTTGTCCGTTTGGGCGGTTGTGGGTATTGTCAGCTCAATATACTGTGTGAACAGCAGCAGCAGCAGCAGCCCGTTCAATACCACGATAATGGGAGCCGAAACCAGGTGCTTCCCTGGTATTGGCAGACGCTCGGATCTCGTTTCCCATTGTCAAGACAGCAGAGAGGTGCCCCATTCATTCGCGACGGCGTATCTCCGCATGACGTCTCATGCTGGCCGCCGAAGAGGGCGGTCTGAATCCTTGCGGACCGTTCAGGGCCAAGGCGGTAAAGCGAAGCATCGTCGACGATGGGGCGCCGGCAGGTATTGGGTTTGTCTGCATCTGGACTGCTTCGTGCAGGCGACACAAGGCGGTACATACATGGTCAGATAGCCATAGAGGGCCGTGCAACCACCTGTTGCGGAAAGGGAGGCAGGATTGCGGGTTGTGTCAAGAGAAAAAACAAGTCCCCTCGAAAAAGATGAAAAGACGGAAACACGTCCAGATTGGCCGATCCGCCGTGATCCGAGTCCACCTGTGGCTACGGGACCGGGAAAGGCCTTTTCGTGGTCGCCAGGCTCTCGCGCGCTTCCCTGCAGGATGTCGGGTGCTGTTGAAATGAGCAGACGGAAGGTCGAGACTGGGGAGGGAGGTTTTGCGTTGCAGCTTACGTTGGACAGCGTCTTTCTGTGCGCAGCCAGTCCGCCCCGAAATGAGGCCTGCAGCGATTACGACATGAGCAGACGTGAGCACCATCAAGCTCTACACACGGCGAGTACCACATAGGGTGTGCGCTATGTGGATGATCCCCATTTCGCAGGGAGGGTAAGATATGTCGCAGAGAGCAGAGCGCAGCGAGCGGGTGTCCAGCTCGGCTGGGCAGCGGCCGATCGTCGTGGCTGCACATGTGTCCAGCCCCCTTTCGCTGTTTCTGCCTCTGCCTCTTGCTCGTCTCCGTGGCACCTTATCGCAGCAGGCAGGACAAAGCAGCCGAACCTGGAGGGCTTGGCGCAGCAATGCTTTGTCTGCTGTGGCCACATGCCGTGGGACGCCGACCTGGGCCTCCAGAGTGTCCATTCCACCTGTGGAGAAGGGCCGACGACCTTTGCCTGAGGCTGCCCTACAGACAGATAGGCGCAACCCTATCTTGCAACGCGTCCGTGGCCTCGCGTCGTTCACGCCCCTTGTCCTCGCCACAGGCCCATATAGGCATTCCTTCTCTGCATCTGCCTCGATCTGGGTGCAGGACACGCTTTCTCATCTTACGTGCACGGCAAGCGCAACGCTACAAGGACGTGACAAAGCTGCACTCTTGTTCTGTACGGTACTATGCAGCTGGACACGGCGACGGAGTGACCGACATGACAAAGGAACAGAGCGGAGAGCACCATTTTTCCCTTTGGCAAAGTCGACATGTGACAGACAGTATTACGAAAGACGTTTTGTCCACGGAAATGCCGAGCTTGCAGCTATTTGTGGCTTCTTCTACTTGGCCCGATTTTCTCTTTTTTCTCTTTTATTTTTAATCCTTATTTTCGGCTGGGAGCCCTCTTTCATTTTTGGCTTACAGGCAAAGTTTCAGTTCAGCAGCACTACGCCAACTGTATGACGTTCTGACTACTCAGTTCTCCGCTTCGTATTTAGCGGCTACTCCGGCCAGCAACGAGTACCGAAGGCGATGGGAGACAATGGCTGAGCTTCCCTTCTAGCGTCCGGTTTTACCAGATATGGACTGCCCCGTCTTTCTCCTGTTCCTGTACTCTGTACTCCCTGTGGCTGCGTCGTCGTAGCTCTCCGAGGATTCTCCTTTGCTCGGCCGACAACGGCTGGCAGCTTGCGGCAGGCAGACAGGCCGCACCTGTGTACCCGCCCTCTCTTTCCCATTCTTTTGATCGAGCACATCCTTGATGCCTTTACTTTCCTAATTCGGACAATGGGAGATACGACTGCTCTTTCCAGCACCGGCAATTTTCCCGGCAATAGAAGATTGCTGGGGCCCTCTTTTCTCTGCTTCTCTTTGTTCCTTCTGCATTCGACATAGGGCCTCGAACGACCAGTTTCATAATACGTATCTTACATGGCACGAATCCATGGAAGTCCAGGGGAGAGGCCAAAAGCTGATACAGAAACCCCGTCTTTTCTACAGCGGCGTTTTCGCGTAGCATCCTATTTGACGGTACATCGCTCCCTGGAAACCGGGGCCGGGGCGGGGAGGCATCGTTGCATTTTCTACGAGTAATTTGACCCGAATTCATTTTGCACCCACAGATTTTCCCCCCTTCTCTCACGATCGCAATTTACACAATTAGCGTCTCCGTTCTCGTAGAATCCCAGCGGCACCAGTAGCGCTAGCAGGGATATTTCGTCTGGTGGACCCTCGCTCGAATTGCCATGTGGCCGTGATTAGCGAGGGCTACTCGTGCTGAAAGGAGTGGGTGGCTTGGGCCGGGGTGGCAATCAGAAAACGTGTTCCGTGGCCCAAGGACGGGAGGCGAGGCGAAAGCTGAGGGCTGGCATCTTGGACGGGACATGGCAGCCGTCTGGCAGGTCGAGAGGCCGAGCCGTCCGAGTGCTCGTATGGATAGGGAGTACGGAGTACGGAGAACGGAGAACGGAATACGGAATACATACGACGTAGCAAAATACGGAGAGATCAGGAAGCGACTGTGCACGATCGAACCAAGGCTGTGCGCAGCGAGTGGCCCAGACAAGACCATTGCTCGGCTCTCTGCTGCGTCGCAAGACATCCATTGGCTCGGCCGACGTAAGAGGGGCAGCCTGGCCTGGCCGCACTCCGTCTGCACATGGTTTCAGCTCAGACAGCCCACCGTTCTTGTACGAGACAGTGTCTTTGTATCTTGCGATATCTTATCAGCCGGTACGGAGTACTGTATGTTTGTACCTATGTACGTTTGGACAAACATGGATCCAAAGCTGGACCCGCTAGCTGCTCGCTGTACAGTAAATGTACATAGTATCTTATCTGCTAGGTGCGCGTGGTGATGTGTATTACATATGGCTGCTAATTTGGCCTGTTCCTGCATGCATAGTCTCGTAGCGGACGGACGGGACGGGGACCCGACTGGGCGGACGAGACGACAGGAAAGGAAAAGAACACTTCTCCGTAGACCCTCAGCCCCCTTGCTCGTTCTGCCTTCCACGTTTTCCGCCGTCTTCGCATCCGCTTCAGGCGATTGTTGGCGCTAGGCTGTCCTTTGGCGCTGGCTGTTGGAGGCATTCTCCGTCATGATGCCATCGTTTCTGCAGATTCTGTTAGATCGAAATAGGACAGCGTCCCGGCCGGGACAAAGAACTTGGCTAGTTGCGTATGGTCGTAGGTAGTGGTGTGGTGTGGTAGTGGTAGTGGTAGTGGTAGTGGTAGTGGCAGTGGTAAGATATAGTAGCAGTAGTAGTGTCGTAGTAGCAGCATAGTGTACGTCGTAGAGCAGTATAGCAGCGCAACTTTCCTTCAAACGAGCACATGCCTCCCTGCAGGCATGGCGCGCAATCGTAATTGCAATTCGTTTCTTGCAGCCTTTCCGTACGGGGACCCAAAGAACCGGGACAGGGGCTAGAGACAGGGACCACGGTAGGGGTACATGCAGTCTTCTTCGAGCCTAAGTCGTGGTGGGGGGTGGGAGCGTGTACTGAGTATGGCATGGTACTCTGTACCGAGTAGTGGTGCTGCGTATGGGCAATGAGGTACTGCATACATGCGTTAATGTGAGTGGGGCTACTGGCTGGCACGAAAGGGGTGGGTTTATCACTTTGTACGGAGTACGTCGTACAGCTGTGCTCCTACTCCGTACTCCCCCCTATTATTCGATTTGGTTTGTCTTTTACATACTACGTTCGTGCCTTCCTCAGACGGAGAACTTCCAAAACTCTCTTTTGTCTAATCCCTCTTTGGCACTTATGCCCTTTTGTCTTTCAAGTACGGAGTAGCCTTTCCTGTCTCTGTTGCTGCTCCTTAATAAATCCAGGTCCCCCCTTCTCGCCTTTGACCACCCTCTCTACCTTCTACGACTTCAAGAGAGACGAGCACCCTCTTGCTATTTTATTCGGATCGTCCCCTTGAGCAATTTCGACAGTCTTGCCGTCGCTTCGCCCTCAGGATCATCAGCCAACCTACTTTCTACCTATACCCGTTCGCTTGTAGACTCGCCGTCTTTCTCACGCCCCCCTGGAAGCTCCTCTTTTCAAACTGCCCTCCCTCCTGCCCTTGACGACACGCACCTCGCGACGCTCCTCTTGCGAATTGCTGCACAGCAGACCTCGAGCCTCATGGTCCTTCGTTCCGGCTGCTATCGAGAGATCGACACC
This sequence comes from Grosmannia huntii, assembly GCA_019925595.1. Taxonomy (NCBI): domain Eukaryota; kingdom Fungi; phylum Ascomycota; class Sordariomycetes; order Ophiostomatales; family Ophiostomataceae; genus Grosmannia; species Grosmannia huntii. The sequence goes on from JADHKJ010000015.1 coordinate 231,927, forward strand.
TCCGCCAAATAATCGGTTTCACAACATTTCTATCCCACATTTCCTCTGCTTCATTCCAGTGAGCTCTCCCGATTCGATCTGTCTCTCCGGAAGCAGACCGGCCCCCCCCCCATACGCCAGCAAAAAAGTTTGTTTCACTCCCCGTTGATTTGACTGCTTGGCTTCAAATCCTGCTGTTCTCCGTACATTCTCCTTCTCCTTTGTCCTTCCGCCGCCCCCTTGTCCCCACCCCAAGCGGCATTCTGGACGGCCGTCTGGACAGTGTTCTGGACAAAGTACCCTGCTATTGTCCGCAACCCGAAGCCAGCTTGTTCATTATGCAACCAGCCGCCAATATTGGGGCGTTCGAACAAGTGAATGCTGGCCGTCTGCTTGCCTATCCTCCCGTCATCCACTTCACTTGCTCATCGGCACACAAGTCATACCCTGTGTTTGCGCTCATTAAAAATACAGCGTGGCTCGCCTCCCGTTGTCTCTTCTTTGCCCCCCGCAGACTATTTACATTGCCGCCATTTCCGCTTTCCTTCCTCACCGGCCCTGGCTCCAAGAAAACACACATAGCAGCTGCTAACCAGTACCCTAGCATCCACTCTCATTCACATTTAATCCTTCTCAGCATCCGTTCTTACCGCCCATCACCCTAGGGGAACGTGCACTTCATCTTACCTCTATATCCATCCAAGGATAGGGGGACACTTGAGAAGACGGGATTTTCTGCCCTTCCAGCACAACAGCTTCAACTGAATTCAGAATGAGCGAGCAAGGCACGAGTGGTGGAGTCGACAGCACTCTGGCGTCGGGTCGCGCTAGGGCACAGACAGAAACCGAAACTGGCCCAGTCGAGCCGGCTGCCGAAGTTCGGAGCTCCCCAGCACCACAGAATGTCGTCGTGGGCAACTTTACAGGTGGCGTCGCATCACAGCAAGATCCACGGTCATCAGCAGGAACAGCAAATAGGGCACAAAGCCCTCCAGATGCTGGATCCGCCACGCCGCCCATGGCATATCAACCAAGTCAGCACCCATCAGCATTACATCCCCAACCAATCTCGCCTCAACAATTGCAAGACCAGCAGAAGCAACTGCAGCAAATTGCCGAGCAGCAGCAGCAGAGCCCACAAATACCACTGCAACACCAGCCCAGCCACCGACAGCAGGCAACACAGATCAAGTCGAAGCAGCGGAAACAGCACGCACACCAGTCGCCTTCTCAATCACGACAAGCCCAACAGTCCTCGTCAGCAGCACATCCTGACTTGTGGCACCCCTATCACCAGCGGCAACAGGACGCGCACTCGCAGAAACTGGAGCCCCCCGTAACTAAAGCTACACTCAGCGAGCTGGACGTGGGCAAAATCATCCACAACCCCAAACTTCGCCACGACATCAACTATGACCCAGACCTACACTTCCGCCCTAATCTCGACGGAGAAAAAGGCCGCAGAAAGCAGGAGAAAGCACAGCAGTTCTGGAACACCCTTCGTGATGAGCTCATCCAGTTTGTCACCAACCGCGATGAGTTTCTCCGGGCTCACGACAACGGCGAGGAATGGTCATTACCGGCCCTGCTCAACGCCGTCAAGGACATCATCCAGACGCTCGTGCCAGCCCGTGATCGCGAGCTGCTTGAGGAGGGACTTAACGTGCCTTTACTGATGCAGCAGTTCAGCCGAGGCATCGTCGATCTGGAGAAGCTGGCGGCCTGGCTCTCGTCTGTTCTGAAACTGCACTGCGCTCCGATGCGGGACGACTGGGTGGATGAGATGTACAAGGAGCTTAGCCGCGGCAACCGGGAAAACGACATGGACGAGCTTGTCCGAGGCTTGTCCAGCTTGCTGAGTGTGCTCGAGGCCATGAAGCTCGATGTGGCCAACCACCAGATCCGCTGTCTGCGGCCGCTGCTGATCGAGGACACGGTGAACTTTGAGCAGCGATTCTTCCGCAAGCGGGTTGAAAACGGTCGCATGTCAGTCTCGAGCGCCGAGCAGTGGTATGAGCAGGCAAAGGTTGACCTTGAAAGTCCTGCAATACGGCACCGGCAAGCTTTTGGCGAGATGGCAACATTTTTCACAGGACTGTGCCAGCTTCTGTTGCCGTCCGTCGAGGCCAAGAGGGTCCCGAACACGTTCTTGTTTGACGAGGAGCGTATTCTCAAGCTGCGCTCCGACATGCTGGACGCCATCTACTTGGAGATCTGCATGAAGGTGTACGACGAGGCCGACGGGGTTGCTTCGTCCAGTGCGGCGGCTTCCCGGTTCAGTCCGGCGGCTCTTGCGATTCCGGCTTATATATTGCAGCGAAACTCACAGATTGGAAGCGAGTCCTGGGTGACGTCCTCGGCCTCCGTCTTCGACTTCAACACGCCGCCATCGTCCATCGTCCCTGCTTCGCCAGCATCATCGCGCCCGTCCAGCCTGGATTTCAGTACCTTTGGGTCGACCGCGTCGTCTCCCCGAAACTCTGCCACTCCTTCTAACTGCGGTTCAACGCCGCCGCATCTCGCTGCCGACTTTGCGGAAGACCGTCTGCGATCTCAGGATCTATACTCCCGGCTCGTGGCACTGCTCCAGACGGCAGCGCCGGGTGTTCCAGCAGCACAGCGATGGAGTGATCTGGGACCCAAGATGGCGGTGGAGATTTACCGTGCTCTCTCCAAATCGCGGCATCAGCAGCAAACGTCCTTAGACCGGATCGAGCAGCGCCTCGAGGCGGCCATGACCATGGGCTCCCATGTGCAAAAGGAGGTGGAGCATACCTTCCGGGGACGGCTGCTCTCAGCACTTGCACGTCGTGTGAGGGACTACAAAACAATGCCCAGCGTTGGTCTGTTTGTTGTCGCTGCCGGTGGTCGCATCCACCCGACTCCAGGCCGTGCTGCAGAGGCCACGCCCGCCATTGCTCCAGTGGCGCCGACTACTCGCAATGTCGATCCTCGGGAGGACGGCGGAGTTGAGGAGCTGGCCACCCGCCTCGCACACCTCGGCATTCTCCACTGGCGAGTCTGGGGTAGCATTGTCTACGAACGGCAGCCTTCGGACGAAGGCGACATTCTCCTTATCTGAGCTCTGGGACCGCAAGAAGAAGGACACAAGATACTGCGCAAAGCTCTGATCATGGAGCCGGCATGGGACATGGGGCATGGGATCGTGGATGCGATCCTTTTTGGGTTTGCTTTATTGTTGGAATACCCCTGGAGCATCATATATTTCTTGGCAGCCGTGCCTAATCATTTGGGAAATGGACTTTGGAGTACATAGAATAGACCTGCATTACAGTAGACCTGCATTACTTGGTATCGATCGCTGCCAGATTAGAATTACATGAACTATTTATTACAAAACCCTTGGCCGCTTATCGTTTGTACTGCACTGAACAAGAATTCGCTTACACTTGCGGGAGGAAGTAGCAGTGACAAGGACATTTGCATGGCGCATGTCTATTCCTGCGGGGCCTCATTTGAAAACGCTTGCAACATCACCACGAAGCAGACGAGGGTGTGTGGCCGGGCTCTCCGGACGGTCCTATAGTAGTCAGGTGTGCTGCAGCAGAGCGATAATTCCTGCACAGTCTTGGTTGGGGGGCAGTCCATGAGGAAGGAGCTGTGCAGCTGCTGTGCATCCCTCTCGTGATTGCCTCGTCAGACGCAGTACGTCGTATGTGCTCTGTGGAAGGAGAGGTAAGCTAACACGCCGACCAGAGGCGAGGCTGCAAGGGTCTGCGCTCGTATTGCATCGTAATCCTATTACTAGAACGATACGATACGATACGATACGATGCACTCGTGGTGGCTGTCTGCCCTCCAGGCAAGGGGCGCTAAAGTATAGCACACCCAAGGAAGCTGCGCTATTTTGGCGGTCATACAGAGTCCATCTCACCGGGAAATTGCGCGTGTTTGGCATGCGCACCTGTGCCGTTGGTTAGGGGTGAAAATAGGTATCAGCGCAGGCACGGCGCACTTGCAGCCAATCCCAACTACCCGGGAAGGACCAAAAAGGGGGGGAAACCCGAAAGACAAAAGAAAGACCAAAGGAAAAAGGAAAGAGGAAAGAGGAAAGAGGAAAAAGGAACGAGAAGCAACAGGGAAAATAAGCAACCCCCTGACAGTGGTCTCACTCGCGTTACCGGCGAATATTAGCCAGCACGCTACTCATGCGCGCCCAATGCATGCAACATCATCCTTAGTAACGGAGGATGGCCTAGCCTGGAATGGTGCAGTCACCGACGCTACGGACATCCAAACTAATGCATAGATAGCATGCAGCAAGCAAACCAAAATCTCTTCCCTATTATGTCTACTATGTTAACAGGAAAACAAGAGGCAAAACAAACAGGAAACTGTTTTTCACAAGTCTGAGGTGCAACGGAAACCAGGAACAAACAAAAAAAGCAATAACAAACGATGAAACCCGAGATAGCAACTCCCAAATGGCAATGCGAAGTGGGCGGAGCCGAAACACCGTAACAGCCGTTTATCCTTTTAGCCCAGGTACTCTTTCAGGTCTTCCGAGTCCTCCATCTGCTGCTTGAAGGAGAAGGGCTGGAACGGCCAGCCACCAAACTCGGCAAACTTGGAAAACGACTCGACCCAGGCAAGACGCAGGGAGTGCAGCATGGCCGACACGCCCTCCATGATGATCAGGATGATGATGCTGAGCACAAAGAACATGGCAAACGTGACGACAATGGCAATCACGCCCACAACGCCGCGCATCGCCAGAGCCGGCCCCAGGGTCATCGACCACAAAACGGCACTCAGCTGCTGGTGAGCCAGCGACAGAGCCCACAGACGCAGGTATGAAGCCGTGTGCGAAACACAGTTGAGGCAGAATTCTGCATTGTCAGAGAAGCGGAAAGCGGAGACAGGAAACGAGGAAATGAACAAAAAACTCACCGATTGTGTGAATGACCTGGTGGATCATCACCTCGCTAAACTCAAACTCCTCGTGCTCGCCGTCCTCGTTGAGATCCTGTGCCACCATGCCCACAGCCTCACCATCGCTGCCCAGGCTGGGCCGGCCGTCAAGGACGGCATGGCCGTTCCCGGTGCCGTTGTGTTCGTCGTCGTCGTCCAACGCACTCACGCGCGCGCCCTCGCCGATTCCCTGGTAGCCGTGGCCCTGCGTCCGGTTGTGCTGCCAGCGCAGGTACAGCGGCTTCAGGAACAGCAGGATCGGCACCTGGGCTACGGCTAGCAGCAGCAAAAAGACTTGCACGTGCTCCTGGCCCTTGTACAGCCGCATGTCCAGCGTGCCCGGCTGCAGGAACATGTAGATCAGCATGTTCAGCAGGCCGGGTGGCTGCTGGCCGACGGCCGGCCAGTCGACCGTCCACTTGTAGATGATGCAGAGAACCAGGTACCCGAAGATGGACTGGAAGAAGATCATGCCCGGCACAAAGTTGCCCCAGATGTCGATCGGCCGCTTAAAGTGGCGCGCGTTGACGTATGCAAAGCACAGCGAGTACGTCATGTGTGCCCAGCCCAGGATGATGCTCATCTTCATCTTGTAACTGTTGCTGAACAGCAGGTCGTTCTCCGTGCCGTGCCACATGTAGTCCAGCCCAAAGGGGTAGCGTTGGTCGCCCTTGAGCCGCGCCGTGACCGTCATGCCGTCGCGGAAGTTCTCCGGCACGTCCCACTCCCAGGCGCTGTCGAAGAGCGTCATCGACTTGGAGAACACGTCATTGTAGACCAGGCCGGTGAAGACGGAAAAGGCCGCCATCACCAGCGCAATGTACCGGCCGTAGTACACCATGGCGAACAGCTCAAACGTCACCTTCTTGAGCGGCCGCTCCCAGTAGATCATGGCCAGCGCCGCACAGAGCATAATGGTCGCGTGTCCAAAGTCGCCAAACATGACGGCGAAGAGGAAGGGGAAGGTAACGATGACGGGCAGCGCCGGGTTGACCTCCTGGTACGTGGCCGTGCCGTAGGCATTAACAATCGTCTGGAAGGCCTCGGTGAACTTGTTCGTCTTGAGATACGTCGGCGGCGTCTTGCTGGTGCGAATCTCGTGGATAATCGACGGCACCGCCAGTCCGGCCCGGTTTGTCACGTCCTGCAGCGTCGACCGAATCAACGGCAGGTCGTATGTCGGACACCAGCCCTCGGCGATGAGCGTGCGGCGTGCCCGGTCGTACGAGAACATGTTGAGCGTGTTGTACACGGCCTTCTCCTTGCTGATGAGCACCATCCAAGCCGAGAGCGACCGCGCAATCTGCTCGAGCTCGGCGTCCAGCGTCGTCTGCGTGTTGCGCAGCACGTTCTGCACGTCGCCCAGCCGTGCATTGACCTCGTGGATCTGGTCACGTCGCAGCTCGCTGTTCTCGTCCACGCTGTATACCTCCGCCCCCAATGACTCTGAGATCTTGCGGATCTTGGCCAGGATCTCCGACCCGTGTGCAAAGATCACAAACACGTTCTTGTGCACCGCCTCGTTCGTGCTCGGATCCACCAGCGCCTCCGGAATCTCCGACTGGTTCATGTACAGGTTGCCGCGCAGCGTCCGCCAGAGAATCCGCTCAAAGGCCCCGACACGGTCGCGCGCAATCACGCCCGCCACGAACCCAATGTTCATTCCCGAGAACGACGCCGGCTGCGGCTCGCTGCTGTTCCCGTTGGCCGTCGTCGTCTGGCCCTGCTGCTCCACATCGTGCAGGAGAGGGGCGTCGTCATCCACGTCGTCGCCGTCCGTCGACGCCCGGATCTCCTCCACGTTGCCGTGTGCCCGATCAAAAAAGCCTCCGGCCTCGCGGAGCACCCAGCGCCACTCCGTCAGCTCCACCTCGCGCTTCTTCAGCGTCTCGTAGCTCTCGTTGAGCTGAGAGATCCGGTGCTCCAGGCTCTCGCTGCGTTCGGCCAGCTCGTCGATCTCGGCCGTGCTCGGTGCCGCCAGCGTTTCCAGGTCCAGGTCGAGCTTCCGCAGTGGCACCCCGGCCTTTTCCATCTGTGCCGCAAAGTAACCTAATCTGGCGTCAGCCAATCTGCCCCCCACGCGAATTGTTCGTTCTTCACCTACGCAGCTGTCGTTCCACGTTGTCGAGACGTCGGATCTCCTGCGTAAAGGCCCGCTGGAAAGCACTGACGCCATCGTTCAGCTACCTTGGTCAGCATCAAAACTCCGTCATTCCGTCATCACCATCATACCACGTCGCGTCATCCAGAGCTTACATCGCGGAACTGCACGAGGCCAACCTCGCCGAGAGAGTTGACAATTTCACGGCCGATCTCGTTCGAGATGTAGAGCTGCACCATGCTCATTTCCGCCGAGCGGAACGGCGTGTCCCGCCCTTCTGGCGCCATAATGTCGGTGTTCTGAGAGGTGCCTCACACAGAGGTCCCGGTACACGGTGGGGTGAAAAGGCGATGAAATCAATGGTAGGAGCCGATGTGACGGCGGAGCTTAAAGAGACGAAGAAGGGGAAGCTATGTGAAGGGATCTGAAAAGCCAATTGTCCTAGGCTGCGGGATATCCAAACGCGCTAGTTTTCGAATGGAAACAACGACTGCCTCAGGCAGGAACTTTTTACCATCAGCCACACTCCAGCCTCAGCACGTTCTCTTCTGACCAATGCTAAATACCATGCTTCATATTTCACTAAACGCTGAGACTGTGGTATCTACTGTCATGAAAAAAAATATGGCTGTTTGAAACCGCAAATTTCCCTGCAAAAATAAAACAATTTGAAACCCTTTTCAAACGATGCTATAGTTTCCTGCCAAACATGTACGATCCATACATGCCGCCAACTTTGGCGTGGGCGACAGGAAGTTTGCGCATCCCCCAGGACTGCGCACCCATTTTCCAAGGTCGCTGGCCGTTCTCCATGGCAAAGCTGCCTACAGCCAAGGCTGGCCGGCTGCCACTAGGAACGCCTCCACGAACCAACCAGGATCGTGCGCCAATTTCAGATCTGCGCCAACCCATGCGGCTCAGTGGACCCATTGACTTGGAGACACGCTTGAACACGTCCTCTGCTACCTCGATGACTTCCAGTGGCGCAGTGACAGCATCTAGAAGTCGGCTGTCTAGATAGAGGTAGGACAGATCAAAGGTTTCCGCACTCATGTCCGTCAAGTCGATGTACCGAAGAGAGGGTTGAATCCAGGCTTCGTCACCGCTGGTACCATTACGATCCGTGTAATTGGACTGTGGAGGTACCACAAGGCCCCCGACATCCCCAAGAGTCAAGCCACGGCCAAGGGCCAGCTCTTCAAGGTGTTTGGAAAGTGACCGCAGCTGAGGCAAGTGGTTCTGGCTCATCTTGCTGCCCTTGAGGCTGAGCGACTTTAACGACTCGGGCATGATGCTGAGCAGTCGCGAAACGTCAGATTCGCTGAAAATCTCTGAAATAGAGGCATCGAAGCTCAAGCCTAAAAAAACGAGGCCGTTTTCGTGGTTCACAGCGGGGTGGTGTGCCAGGAAATCGATCACAGAATCTGCGGTAAGTAGTGAGCACTTAGCCAGGTTCAGATGCGTTAGGCAAGCTGTGGCGGGAATGCTGTGGAGGGCCGCGTTCGTAATCCCAGTTCCGGCCAAGTCTAGATGAGTAAGGTTGCCAAGCTTCGGCAGCAAAAACTCAAAGACAGCAGGCGTCAATGAGGTGCACTTGTGCAGAGAGAGCCTCTCAATGTCAAGATGTTTAGGCCAATCCCTAGTTGGTAGTGGGCGGGTAACAAGAGAGGTGAAAGCGTTTCGAATTGAGGTAGATGAGGAGCCGCATAGGTCAATGGCTTTGAGCTTTGGCAGGCCAGTGAAAACCTTTCGAATAACGTCCTCGTCCATGTCGCCGTCAATGTAGTCCTGGGCGAGAAACTCGTGCAGTTCGGGTGTGAGGTTTAGACAACGAAGGAGCGTCTCCGATGTGAGGTTACGGGCGGCGTAGCGCTTGCTGACAGATGAAAAGAGGCTGATGGGATTGAAGTGGGAGAAGTCTAGACGATGTACCCAAGAGCCGCGGACAGGGTAAGCCTCGATTTGTGCCAGGAACTTCTGAAAGATGCGTGAGTGTGGGATGGTGACTCGCCGATACAGTGCCTCTATGGTCTTGCCATAGATGGACCGCGACGTGATGATAAGAGACACCAGATCGACATTGCGGCGGTCGATGCCATTTGGCGGAATATCGACAATGAGATGTTCAAGAACAAAACCTGTGAAAGTCAGAAAAACATACATCGGACCGTTTGGCATAGGGAACTCACGAAAAAGCTCGATGGGCAGCAACTCCAGTGGCTGCTTCATGTCCACGGTGTTCGTTATATCAGCTCCAGCCTCCATAGCAACGTCAGAGACTTCCATATTCAATTCCGGCTCGTCCAGCTGCATGGTGCTGAGCTCAAGGAGGCTGTCTTGCCCTTTCGTGCAGCTGTGCGGCTCATCGTCGTAGCAAGGATCCCCACTTAGCCAGGAGAGTGAGGAGTTGTCGGAAGCAGGAGCCCCCAATGCAGCAGAAGATGGTGAGGAAATGTTGACTGTGGGGGAGGATGGATGGACAGGAGAGACAGAGCACGAGTCGTCAAGCACTGCAATCTCATCGGCAGACTGCCGCCTCTGAAAATTTCCTTGCTGGTTTAGAGAAGTGTACGAGGATATCTTGGTTGACGTAAAGGACTGTGCACAGTCGCAATCCCGCTCGCGAATGGACGAGAAGGAAGGCCGCCCCGAATCCGGGGCCGGCGAGGGCGCCCTCTTCTGAAGAAGCATGGACATCCTGTTCAAATCTCGGGTTGGTGGGTAGTGTTGCGTGGAGGGACGGGACTGGTTCATCCAAAATGGTGCTGCACGGATTTGATATACACTTGGTGTGATCGGGTTGCGGGTAGTGGGTTGTGCAGTCCTCGAAGCGGGAGAGGGCAGAAGACGAGGCGAACGTGACAAGACCCGATCTGTTTAAGCGACCCAGACACACAACGACAAAGCCAGACAGGTCTTTTCTATTAGTCAATGAGCCGGACTTTTAGGTAACAAGATCGTTGCTTTGTTGCAGAGGCAGAAGAGGGGAAGTGCACAGTTTCGTATTCTTCCTCTCGACCTTCCGCTTTTATGGTCCAGTGAGGGAGTCACCCCGTGAATTCAATGTCGCTCCTCCCTGCCTCCCTCGCCCCTCTCTTTCTATCGGTGTGGGTCCCTCAAGCCGCGACAACGAGGCTGTGGGAAGGCGCGAAGGAGAGTACACGAGGGTTAATAGCGCAAAGAGAGCAAGAGCTATACTAAGACACGTCACGGCTGGGCGGGATGGCGTGTCGTTCTTTCCGTTTTAGTGAAAACACCGAAGAATAGTGATCAGTTGCCCAAACAATGAAGTGGTTCAAGACGGAAAGAGTGGTGTGTATCTCGTAGATAGAATGACGACAGCCTCGGTATGCTTTACGAGTTAGATATAGAACAAACAAAGGGTGAGTTTTTTTTCTAGTATGCTGGACAGTGAGGGCAAAAGCAAGTTGGATACTCATACAACCAGTTCCCTTATATAACAGCGCGCATCCGTCTTCGCCACAATATAAAATCCTTGTCTATGTGTAGAGCGATTTCGCAGCTGTATACAACAATGCAGCGAAAATAATAGCAAGGGCAAGAAGAATGCTAAGCGACCAGGAGCGGAAGAGGCAAGGGGCAAAAAGTACGTATTACAGGGCGTGAAACCCCCCAAAACTAAACGGATAGCAGGAGGCAACGTACTCGTACTCTTTTCTTTCCGGTACTGGCGCTCTGCCATCAGTCGATTAAGTAATGAAAATCGGACGGGCAAGGCACCATTTTTTTGGCGCGTTTCCAGTCACTTGAGCACGAGGCCACTGCATATGCTGTACTCTGATTGGCCGGCGATTTGCTAATGGATTGTGCGGTTTAGCGTTTTAGCTACTGTCTGTATGCACCACATGCCCAGGCTCTGTTACCCCAGCAGCCGCCTGACGACCAGTCATTCGGTTTGTGTTATTTAACAATTACTTCACCGGCACGCTGGTCCGCTGGGGCGATATAGGGATGCTCTTGCGAACTGAATGACGCACAAGAATGCGAGTCTGGTGATTTGCTCGCCCTATCCCCTCCGGCCATCTCATTTCAGACAGTTGGCAGTGATGCAACCGCTCAACTCGAGTACATATCCTTGTACGTAGTGGAAACCTGCCAACTCCAAGCTCTAGTGTTGGCCGCTTCCCCCTTTCTGAGAAGAGCAGCTACGCTGCAACCCCGTTACCGCTTGCTGGCCAATGCCGCCACCTTCTCCGACTATCTACACTTTGGAGCAAGAAGGAAGAGAAAGATACTGAAGCGTCCGGCGTGCGACAACGGAGGTCTGGTGGAGAAGTGTCAGACAGTTGCGATATCGCTTGCAAGGTTCAAAATCTGGGGAAGTTTATTTACTCGACGACGGAATAGGGAAAGTGGGAACATCTCGCCACTGGCACGACAGCAGTGACTCTTAGGCTGTATGGAGTATAAAACTGGAGACATCTGACTCACAGCCACTCAAAGCGTGCTCTCTTTGTCGCAGCTTGCACCATGCCAAGCCGAGGCAAGCCGCCGACGTTCGGCTTTACTCCGTAGGCTTTCAGCGTTCTCCTAATCTCCGCCGCACCTCGCCGCTTGCGGCCAGCCCCGTGACCGGAATCGGAACAAAGATTCGCAGACCACGTGCGTGTGACCAACAGATTAGAGTTCTGAACACAGCCACGACTTCAAACGCCAAGTCCGCCACTGTCCGTTGTGCCCACATGTTGGTAAGCAAAGGAGTATTGTATGAACGAAACACGCATGCCTCACAAGATCTCCCACAACGGCCTCTAATGACACGACTTATTGAGAGGAAATTACAAACGCTGAAACCCAAATGCATGGGTGAGTGACAGATCCAATGCCGAGCTGTGAAAAGACCATGGGAGGAAAACCCCGCAGAAACCAGCCCAATGCTCTCAGGATGGGACCCACCCCCTCAAGATGTATCTTACAATCAGATCTATGTATCAAGCACAGCTCTTCGTCACCGCCCATTAGTCTTGCGCTCCCCAACCTTGAGTCGCTTTTTGCAGTCGTCGCAGTACCATTTCACTGCAGCGTTGTCAGCTCGGAACGCTCATATCTGGTAAGGTAAAAGGGAAGAGCCCGAAGGCACGTACCGTTCGCCTTGGGCGCCACACGCAGCCCTACACATTCCAGATGGAACCACTCGCGCGCACAGTCATCGGCGTCGCACGCAATCATCTCACCAAAGCTGGTCTGCTGACAGTAGCAGTACAGAGGATCTCCCTCATCCTCGTCCTGGTGCTGACGCTGCTGCTGGTGCTGCTGTCTAGTGCCTGTGCCACTACCACTGCTGTTGTAGCCATTGCCATTGCCGTGTGCTGCCTCAACAACACTGCTGTTGTTTGCAACCAGGGCTGCATGTGCATGGGCCTGCGATGATATCGACGCACCCTTTTTGTGGCTGCGCTTGACGGCCCCGTTGCTGCTAGTGCTGCTGGTACTGCTGTTATTACCGCCGGTGCCTCCGGTCTCTGTCGTGCGCGATGGCCGCGAACGAGATGCCTCCGGGAATGTTCCTAGGGCCGGCGTCGAGGGTTTGCTAGCCCGCCCACTCTTGGTTGTGACTGGCTGTGGCTGAGCGATCGGGACTGATATCGCATTTGGCGTCATTTCTTTCTTCGCTACCGGCTCGTCCACCTTGGTCGGTGGTGCGTTAGCTGGTGGGATGTCGATTGTTTCTGCCTTGCATGGTTCGCCCCTGATGGAAACTCCTCCTACAGCCACTGATGGCGGAGCTATGATCTCCTTTCCTGGCATCTCCTTTCCTGGCATCGCCGCCTTGTCGACGACAGAGCGCGCAATCGGAACATCCTGTGTTTCCTTGGCCGGTCCAGGATTTGAACTGCTGGTGTTCGCTTGAGTCTCCACCAGCAATGCTAGAGGCGTTGGCTGCTGAAGTCCATTCTCGACAGTCGGTAGCAATAGGTCAAGGTTTCGACCAGGAGCCAATGCGTCTGGCAGGCTTCGGGATGCGGGTTGTTCAATGACGCTCTCGGCTTCCTCAATCTTCTTCACAGTTGCACCGCTGTTTGGGGCCGTGATGGGCGTCTTGCTACCGCTAGCAACGACCCCATCACCAGCTCCGGGCCTTAGACCAGCTTCGACGTTCTCTGCGGCTTTAATGCCACCGTTCCTGTCGGATTCGGGAATGCGAGTGGCTATTTTCATACTGTCTATAGCCTTGTTGCTACTAGCGACCGCACTGCTGTTCCCAATGTCACTGATAGTGCTCGATTTCTCGACGGTGCTACTGATGCCAAGACCGCCGTTGAAGGTATTGACTATGTCGTCGAACCTGCCAATGCTTTCAGGCAAGGGGCTCTCGAGAATGCTATTCGCAAGAGCCGGCGAGCCGCGGGCAAATCTCATATCGGGAAAAGCGCCAATGACGGGCGATGAAGCAGCCGAGGTTCCATTGCGCCTGTGCGATTCGGTGTGGGTTAGTAACGGTAGGAACAAAACGGAGGTAGAGATGGAGACGCACGTTTTCTTTGCTTGATTCCCTCCTGAGGGGAGAGCTTTGCGCTTCTTGGCACCACCATCGGGTGCCGGCGATTCCCTTGGATTCGAGGTTCTCGTTTTGCCGTTAACGCCAGCTGCACCAAAAACACCGCTGAGAGCCCGTTCCATAAGCTGGGCAGATGCTGGCTTCTCGACCTTCCTCCGACGCGAGGATGAGCTGGTTGTTCCATTTGCGCCAGGCGTCACGGTAGCACCAGAGATGCCCAGTCCGACACTGACGGCAGGGTTCGGCTCAGGTAGAGGCTTTCTCGTCTTCGAATTCGACGCCTTTTTCGCGTCTCCCTTCGGGTTGTGACTATCAGCATCCGAGTCCTGGTGGTGGTTGTTCTTCTGGCTTCGCCTGGCAGCCACCGCTTGTTTTCGCGCGTCGCTGCGCGCTGCAGCTTCTTCGGCGATCTGTTGCGCAGCAGCTGACAGATTGGCAGCACCTTCGCGTCGTGATCTTTCCGCCTGTGCATTGTTGTTTGCGCGATGGGCCGCTCGATTTTCTGGATACGCCCAATGCGTCGCACTGCCCCATTTGGCCTCCTCACTGAACTCTTGCTCCAGATGTGGCCAAATATCGTCGATCCGGGCGAGCTGTTTATTCAAGGCATCGTTCGCTGTGGAAATGACGTGGTTTTTTTCTTCCAAAGCTACGAGCATCTCCTTTATCTCGAATGCGACTTGGCGAAAGAGTTGTCTTCGTGGCAGGTTGCTCCGATTGAAGGCGGGCTCTCCCAAGACATCATCGGCATTATGCAGCTGGCTTTGGCTTGTCTGGAGGGGGAGGGCTGGCAGCGTGTGGGCTCTGTGAAAATGAGGGCCGGCACCACTGGTGCTATTATGGGCAGACACTGGAGCCGAAGCCGGTGCCTCTGTGGTAACGGGTGTGCCATCGTAAGGCGACCTTGTTGAGTTTGGGGTGGGTAAGCGAAGGGCATTGTCGATTAGCTGGAAAAGTGCTTGTTGGGGAACGTGGATTTTGGCATCGACCTCTTTCAACAGGGTGAAGTGCTTGACGAGCTCTTTTGGGAGGGCGGTGATCGTGTCGGAGAAGTGGGTGATACCGGGGAAAATGTCGATGGGCTGTTCGTGTCTCGCGTTGCCGATACCGCTGTCGCGGCCGAGGTTTCGACTCGCCGTGGTCGAAGTTCGCGGCGGATTCGTCCGGGTCTGTCGCACTGGTTGCGAGCGCCGGGCAGGGAGCGTCTCGGGCGCGGCTGTGGGAGGCTTTGCCGTCTTCATTGTAACGGCAGGAGGCTGTTCGACAGGTCGAACCAGAAGGCCGAGCCGGATTGAGAAAGGAAGAGGAGTCGGGGGGAAGGAGACCGGAAAGCCGGCGGTCGTAGCAGAGCCAGTCGGGTGAGGGGAGGATGAGAAAGAGAAGGATCTAGGAGCGAAAGAGGAGGGAGAGGCAATAAGGGAGAGGATCGGCAGAGCGGCTTGGTTTAACAGGAGGAGTACGCAAAGAAGATAAAATTTCCTCTCAGCGCGACGGTGACGGGGAAGGATGGTGGACGCCAGAAAAAAAGAGTGGAAGTGATTGTGGTTCGCAAATGACCTGCAGAATCACAGCATAGCTGCGAGCAGATTCATGGGTAGAAGTTGTTCCCCGGCTCTCGACTGTAGACGCGCAAATTTCCTTGAGATGGGGGAGAAGCGAAGAGGAGACACGGCAACAGTGGGATCTATTCCTCCACCAAAATGCGATAGTTGCTCACTAGACGCACCTATCCTAGCCACCGCCCGCCGAAGCGGACCCACGTGTCGGAATTTTGTGGCACCGGAGGCCGAAACCATCGTGTCATGTCGCAGATAAGGTAGCTATACCGTGTAAAAGGTGCTAAAGATACATTGGGTGCAGTTAACTGTTCGATATGCAGCGTCCCTTTTCTGGAAGTGCCCACTACAGCCTCGCCTTATTTTAGCATGTATACAAATGAAACCATCTTGTTTATTGAGTTGCAATAGTTGAAAAGAACGCCGTCTTAAGCCACCCATTCTAGAAAAAAATAAAAGCACATGAAGCTGCCGGTTTGACGAAAAGAGAAGGCAAGAACTGTACGCATATGGAAAAGGCGCGCATCAAAGAGTAATAGGGCTCGCTGCCAAACGAGCACGTTGGTGGATATTTGGTGTAAGAAATGTACATAGGACGCAAGGTAGAGTTCAGAATTGCTGACGAGACGATCTGTTCCTTGCGAGTATGTTGTCGAAGTCGTTATTTGTGGAACGGATTACCACTGCTTGACAAGCTTGCGCGGCTTCTCGTCAGTTGCTTTTTGCTTTTGACGGCGCTGCCATTCAACAAGGACGGGAAGGAAGTGATAAAGGTCAAACTCGGGCCAGTAACACTTGAGGAAAAAGATTTCGGTATTCTGGTGGCATTGCCATAGCATGAAGTCGCTCAGCCGCTCAACGCCGCTCGTTCGGATAAATATATCGAGCGGTGGGTCTCCGGTGATGTACATGTGGCTGTCGATTGTGTCTGCAGTGATTGCCTCGGGGTTCGGTAAGATGGTGATGCCTGTAGGGCCAGTATTCCGAGACGGGGAGTCGGGTGGCAAGGTAGTCGAGGATGAGACTGATCCTTCGGCTTCGGAGCGCGAAACAGACGGGGCTGGTGAAGTCTCCCTGATGGTGGACAAAAGCTCAGGTCGGTCCAGCTGCTTGGATAGGATCGTCTGCTTGATGCGGGCTTGAGAAAAGGGCGTGTTCTGCGGACGTGGTGGGCTCGAGTATTCGCTGACTGTGTTTCGGATGGACTGTGAGATTTCCTCCCGCGAGGTGTATGGAAAACATATGTTCAGGGTCGCTCTGAGTAGCAAGAAGTCAGCAGCAATATCTTTGGACAGCAGACATGAGCTAAGCTGAGATGGGAGGAGAGAGGATCATACCTGGTGTTATGCTTTGTTGTTTCAACGATGCGATGGACTACTTCCAACACGTCGGCGCGAATGAGATCACGCTGGCCCTGCACACGAACGCTGACCCCATACCGATCCAGAACAGCACCGTGCTGCATGAGCTGCTGCAGCTTGACTTTGGCCAACTCCATCAGGCCATCGACCTCATACTGAGGTCTGTGGTAGTTTTCGATGCTAAAGGCATAGACCGTGACGACCTTGACACCACATTTGTAGCAGATTTCAAGGACCTGCATGAAAGAAAAACAGGGTTAGGTTTGCATTGTTGCCCAGGCAGTGGGAGACGGCACGTACTTTAGCGAGAGCCTCAAAGCCGAGGTGATGGCCTTCAATAGCCTCGATTTTGTGCATCTTGGCGTAACGCCTGTTGCCATCCATCTCAAAAGAAATATGCCGCGGGATCGGGCCTTGACTCAGAGCTCCGATAAGAAGCTCTCGCAACTGCTGCAGCGCCCATTCTGCCGGAGGAGAACTGAGCAACCAGTTGCGAATGCGAGATATGTAAAGATCAGACATGTCGAATGGGATCGGCAGCAGGCTCAGAAGATGCTCAGAGAGTGGACGATGTGGAGCGGATTCAAGTGTATGGGGTCCGCATCAAGGGTTTGATGGGGTGGCGGTAGCCGTGTTGATGGTTGTGGTTGTGAGCAGAGGATTTGCAGCCACGACAGCTTAATTTTGTTCCTTTGCTTGTGATAGGGCCAGCCACAGTTACACAGCGGTAACGGGCTGCTGACGTGATCCAATTGTTAGTGGGGCTGAAGGCGCGGCGGAGCTCTCCTTCCTTGACGAAATAAGTGCACCGTGGCAACTGCGACTCACGTTCCCAAGCTAAACAAAGCACTCGAAAGGCCGTTAGGCAAGCAAAGCTGTGTCTATGTGCATCACTACTTCCCAGAATACAGAAGTATCATGCGATAGTTAATCCAGAGCCGGAAACAGCTGGTGCAGAAGGCAGTAACCACTCGGCACCGACACCGGAAGCCCGGAAGGGGAAGAGCAAGCGAGCAGTCGAGAGCAAAATAAGCCGGGGAAAGCCGACAGAGCAAAAAAGCGACGAAACGGCGAATATTGAATATCTTGCTTTCTCTGCAGACACAACAACAGGACAGGGAGGAGCCGACGTTCATACGCATCGCATTAGCCCTGACCCGCTGATGTCATGTCCTTCACAAACGCCCCTGTCACACGCAGCCTCGTCCTGGGCCTCGTCTCGGCGTCGATAGGCGCGAGCCTCTTTGACATCAAGCACTATTTCTACATTCTGATCGACCCACAGATCCTGCGATACCACCAAACATGGCGTCTTTTGACGTACCAGCTCTGCTACACCAACTCGTCCGAGGTGCTGTTTGCCTGCATGACTCTCTACCAGATGCGCGTCGTTGAGCGCATGTGGGGGTCAAAGAAATACGCAGTGAGTTGGCGTCCCTCTCTGTACCAATCGCCAACTTCCCTTCTGCAGAAGAGTTGCTAACGACGACAACCGGGATAGTCCTTTATTGCTACGACAACCCTCCTTACGTCTGTCATACCACCGGTCCTAGCCTTCGTGCTAAGGGTCGTAACTCTCGGCCACGTCAACTATATCCCAGCCGGCCCAACAGCCGTCGTGTTTGCGATCTTGGCCCAGTACTATTCGATAGTGCCGCACATGTACACATATCGGATAGCTTTCTCGTCGGCGGCCGAGCCGCCGCCTGAGAGTACGGACGACTTTGCGGGTGTCGCTTTTTCAGACAAGTCGTACCGCTACTTCCTTGCAGCACAGCTAGCACTGTTTCAGTGGCCCGGCTCGATGTTGACGGCAGGCGTTGGATGGATTGTCGGCCACGCATGGCGCAACGGCGTGTTGCCTGACCG
The DNA here is from genome assembly GCA_019925595.1 of Grosmannia huntii. Classification (NCBI taxonomy): domain Eukaryota; kingdom Fungi; phylum Ascomycota; class Sordariomycetes; order Ophiostomatales; family Ophiostomataceae; genus Grosmannia; species Grosmannia huntii. The sequence continues at coordinate 250,245 of JADHKJ010000015.1, forward strand.
GCTGACGCGGTGGCGCATTCCCGGCTGGCTGGTGGGCGAGCGACCGTACAAGCGCCGAGAGGAGTTCGAGGGTCTGCGCAGACGGCTGGAAGAGGAGAACACGGTGCCAGGTGCTGCCGGCGCCTCTAGCGGAATCGACGGCAGGCCGGGCGATGCAGGCAGACGGCGGAACATGGGACAGCAGGTCCTGGACCGGTTCGGGGGTTCTCTGTGAGGCAATATAGCAAAAATGATGCACAACCTCGCTTGTGCAACGTTACATAAGCAGCAATACAACAGTCTGGCATACTATGTAAGAGGACATGGTCCTACGTCGTATGTGCTCTGTATGAGTGGTGTGAGAATCGTGTGTGGACGGGGCTTGTTTCTGAGAAAGAAAAGGCCTCTGCTAAAGAGGCGAGAAGTTTCATGAAGATCTACCGGCAAGCCCGTAGTGGATATGGCGAGTTTTAATAAGATACGGTACGGAGTCACTATTCTGTTCTGGCTGTCAATGGACGCTAAGTTGTAAGCGGCAGCCCCACAAATCCATCAAAACGAGCCTGCAGCAATAATAATAGCTGCAGCGCAGAGAAAGGCTTAGCACGGACTTGGGAAGCGCAGGGCGGATCAGCTGGCCTTGGCTAGTAACGAAGCGCGGAAAAAAGGAGTACGGGTACAAGCAGAACGCGTTCCCCTTAATCGACCGTTGCGTCCCATCCCCTTCTTCTCTAGCACTGCAGACTCCTCTTCCGTTGGAGCCTGGTTCCTTCCCAAAGCATTCGCTCCTGCCTCCTCACAACTCAGATTCGATTGGCTCTCTGGCACCCCTGGATCTACCGTCTCAGATCCGCCTTCTCCTTTTTCGGGCGCGACGCTTTTTTCTTAAACCTCGAACTCCAGCTCCAGCCATACGACGTAGGCAGTCTTCCCCCGCCTTGCGCGAATTAGGCGACAGCACGCGACCAGAAAGCCCGAGAAGGACAGGACGAGAACCGGATTGCGAATACGATTCTGCGACTATGATGCCTTGACAAAGAGGGACATCGAGAGGTGCTTGATCTGATTATCGGATCCGCTTTACGCAGCGACACAAGACGACGCCCGACTACACTGAACGTGCACACACGCAAAGACGCGCAAACATACGGAGTACACAAACACACAATGAACGGAACGGGAACGAGGAGAAGCTACGACATGGACCCCGCGCCTTTATCCCCATTCCGAGACGTCAGGCCAAGCCCCCGGGCCATGGTGAACGGCTACAGAGAGGAGGTCATGGACGGGTTTGAGACACGGCGACCAAAGTACAACCCGGTAAGTAGCAGCTAGGTGGCGCCGGAGCCCCAGTTGCTCGACTTACTGACTTTGCTAGATGAACGCCGACCGACCGCAGAGCTCGCCCCTGGTGGACCTGAAGGACCCGATCCAGGTGCACCTGCTGACGGAGACGGCGTTGGCCGATAGTCGGGAGTGGGAGATTCTGTCGCAGGAGGAAGTGGACGGCCTGAAGAAGCAGGTTCTGTCGCTGACACAGCGCATCGAGCAGACGCGGGCGAACCTGGCGATCCAGTCCAAGTACCGTGATGCGGCCATCTCGATGACCAAGCTATACTCGCCGGGGAGGCGACGCAGCATCCTGGGCAACCGAGACAGCGGGGGTGAGGGGGTGCGTGAGGCGGAGGCAGAGCGGGCGGCGTGTGAGCGGCGATGCGAGGAGCTGGCGTCAGAACTGTTCGCGCTGGAGAAACGAATTATGGAACCGCAGCGGCAGCTGCTGCAGCACACGGCCGGGATTCTGCAGCTCACGCACAAGGCGACGGCGAGGCGGCAGGTGACGCCGGCGAACATACATGCGATCAACGGCATCCCAGGCAGCCCCGAGAGCCTGTACACATACTCCAACGGGCGAGAAAGCATGGAGCTGACATCCAGCCCGGACGGCCTGGATGAGCGCGGACTGTATCTGCCGATTGGGCTGGAGCAGTCGACGACAAACCTGATCAAGATTCCGCAGAAATCGCCGATTCGCAAGGAGGCGAAGGAGCTGCGCGACGAGACGACGCGGCTGCAGACGGAGTGCGAGCAGCTGCAGGCGTCCAACGAGTCCCTGGGCCAGGAGCTGAACGCACTACAGACGGCGAGCGGCGAGCGGCAGCAGGTGGTGGCCAACGCCGAGCAGCAGATGGGGTACATCAACGGCCGTCTGCGCGAGGTGGTGGTCGGACTCGATCCGAAGTACGACGGGTTCCAGACGCCGCCACCTGCGAGCGACAGCAAAGCGGGTGCCGGGTTGGTCGACCAGCTGCAGTACCTGGACGAAGCGCTACAGACGATAGAGGGCGAGCGGGAGAAGTTGGTATCAGCCGGCGCAGGACAGGCCAAGTCAGAGGCGCTGTTCCAGCAGATCGAAGAGCAGATGGCGGCGTTGAACGGACAGATTCAGCAAATGCTGTCGGCAAAGGGCGGCGACGACGACAGCAGCCTCGCTCCGGTACCAGCGACGACTAGCACGGGCGAAGGAGGGGCCGAGGCGGGCATCGATGAGCAGCTGAACTGGCTGCGGGGAGCTTTGCCGGTGCTGGAGTCGGAAGTGATGCGGGCGGGAGATGCGTCGGACACATGGCAGACGGAGCGGGACTCGGCAGAGCGGATCAACGCGGTACTGAGCGGGCTCTGGGACATCATGCAGTCGGGGCTGGTCGAGCTGCAGCAAAAGCGGGCAGAGCGCAAGGCGTTGCAGGCGCAGCGAGGCATGGCAACAGACGACGGCGACGACGAAGACTTGTCTGGCGACGAGTCACCGATGGGAGTAGACGAGCCGTACTCACTGGAGGCATTCTCGGGCGAAGTGCAGTGGCTGTACGAGCAGACGACGAAGCTGCGGGAGCACAAGTCGGTGCTGAAGCGGCAGGTCAAGCAGCAGCGGGAGCTCAACAACAAGTCGGACGCACAGAAGGATGAGGAGCTGCGCAACAAGGAGATGGAGCTCGAGGGGGCGCGGCAGACGGCCGAAGCAGCACAGGACGAGTTGGCGCGAGCGCTGACGGACCTGAACGGGCTACAGCAGCAGCTGCTTGAGCACAGCGAGTCATCGGTTAAGACGGAGGGCATGCAGGAGCAACTGGTCGAGCGAGACAGCCGGGTGGCAGCACTGGAGGCCCGAGGCGCAGAGCTACAGCAGGCATTGGCAGCAGCACAGTCAGACGTGGCCGAAATTGCGACACAGCTGCAGGAGGCGGCCGGGGCAGAGCAAGCGGCACGGAAGGCGGAAGTAGCAGCCAAAGAGACGGCAGAGCAAGCCCAACAACAGGCCCAGCAAGCACAAGAAGCAGCACGGCTAGCGTCACAGCAGGCAGCTCAAGAGGCGCAAGAGGCCCAGCAAGCATTGCAGGCGGCCCAACAAGCCCAGCAAGCCCAGCAGTCACAGCTGGCAGAGCTAGGCCGGCAGTCCCAGCAGTCACAGGAGGCAGTGCAACAGGCAGAGGAGACGACACGACAGCTGCAGCAGCAGCTGCAGGAGGCGCAGGAGACAGCAGAACGGGCGAAACGCGAGGTGCAGGGCAAGGAGGAGGAGCTGGAGCGACTCAACGACATGCTGGTGGAGCTAAAGACGGAGGCGACGATTGCCAAGGCAGAGCTGGACGGGGCATACGGGTCGCGGCGACAGCGGGCGGCAGACGTGGCAGCGCTGGCCAAATCGTCGGCAGATGAGGCGCTGCAGGAGCAACTGGCCGGCCTGAAGGAAGAGCTGGCCGGAACGCTGAAGGAGTACGAGGACCTGACGCGGGATTCAGTGGCGGCCGAGCGCGAAAAGACCGACCTGGAGAGCCAGCTGGACGAGGCGCTGGCAGCACGGGCAGCACTCGAAGCCGAGGCGCGGGCATTGCGCGAGAAGCTGGACATTGAGGTGACCTCGCTCAAGGAACAGCTCGATGTCGAGAGGCTCAAGGTTGTCGGCGGCGTCGGCACGCGGGCCGGGGCCAGCCTGCTGAGCGACCAGTTTCGGGCGACGATGAAGGAGGAGCGGAAGAAGTTCCAGGAGGAGCTACGAGTAAGTTGTGTGTGGTGGTGTTGTGTGGATGAGAGAAGGCAATGAACTCGTGCTGACATAATCACAGGGCGAACTAGCACTGAGACGGAAGCTCGAGGACGAACTCCGGACGCTGAGACGGGCTGCCAAGCCGGTCAAGACTCCTCCCAGCCCACTGGCCGAGAAGCCGACAGGCTGACAACCTGCTGACAACCACAGGCTGACAACCACAGGCTGACAGGATGTAAGGCCGACAACCACAGGCCGCCACACACCCACGACAGAACAACGGCCAAATGACCAAAAAGGCCCGGCAGGTCGCCGGGCCAAAGGAGTTGCTGGTGTATGAATACATGTCGCTTTCCTCTTGTACTCTGCGTTTTCAACATTCACAATGCTGCATTTGAATAAGACATCCATGGGATGGGTTTTGCATGGTGGAGTTTTTGCGGTGGTATGTGTGCTGGCTATCCTTGTCTTTCTACCTCTTCTTTTCAAGTTTCCTTCCCTTCATTTCTGCATGCTTGCATATATAGGGGCATTAGCGACAGGCCCTGTTCTGCCTGATCGGGGCGGTCCGTTTCGGGTAGAGAAATAGAAACGAAGTGTCTTTGGACACAGTGCGCGTGATGCCCATCCATACCCATACTGTGTGTGATATCTGCGGATTCGTCATGTCGATATTTTTGGAGCAGTCCGTCTACAAGAGACGAGCCATCCGCGAGACAACCGCCCCGAAGCCAGACAACGTTCGCACACGCCCCGCCGTTCCGAGACTGGAAATGGGTGCACAAGACGACGACGCCGCCGCCGCCGCCGCCATGCGAGTCGATCCTGCACGCGCTGCCGTCCTGGCCGCCAACATCCAGGCCGTGCAGGCGCGGATAGCTGCAGCAGCCGCGGGCCGGTACGTGTTGGGTCGCCCGCCTCCTCTGTCTGTTTGCAGCGCACTCACACACTGGCAGGACTGTCCGGCTCGTCGCCGTGAGCAAACTCAAGCCGGCCAACGACATTGTGGCCCTGCACACGGGCCCGGCCCAGCAGGTGCACTTTGGCGAGAACTATGCGCAGGAGCTGCGCGACAAGGCGGCACTGCTGCCACGCAGCATCCAGTGGCACTTTATCGGTGGTTTGCAATCGGGTGGGTTTTTTCTTTTTTCTTTCCTTTTTTGTTACTTTTTCTTCTCTTTTTCTTTCCCTCTTTCTTTTTCTTTTCTTTCTCTCTTTTTCCCTTCTTTTCTCCCCCACTCTTCTTCTTGTTCTTTTCCTTCCATTCTAACACGGAACAGGCCACTGCAAGGGTCTCGCCCGCATCCCCAACCTGTGGTCCGTCTCCAGCATCGACTCGGCCAAGAAGGCCAAGCTGCTGGAAGCCGCCCGGGCCGCCTTTGCCCGGGAGCAGGAGACATGCTCCTCAGCGTCCTCTCCCCTACCCCCCATCCACGTGCACGTCCAGGTGAACACGTCCGGCGAGGCGAGCAAGTCGGGCTGCACACCCGGCGACGACACCGTGGCGCTGTGCCGCACCATCGTCGACGAATGCCCCCACCTGCGGCTGCTCGGCCTCATGACGATCGGCGCCATTGCCCGCAGCCAGGCCACAGACGCGGAGGCGGAGGCCGCCAGCGGCGAGAACCCTGACTTTGTCGCCCTCCGGGACCAGCGCGACCTCGTGCAGACGGCCCTGCAGACGTCCCTCGAGCTCAGCATGGGCATGAGTGAGGACTTTGTCGGCGCCATCGCGTCCGGCAGCGGCGAAGTGCGCGTTGGCAGCACCATCTTCGGACTGCGGCCGCCCAAGGCGGAGGCGAAGCTGACGGTGTAGGACAGCAGCGGAGAGGACTGCACATACAGACATTCTACAGCACATCCCATTCTACAACACAATCCCATCCGCAGGCAACAGACCATACCTGAGCAAACGAACAGGCAAACACCTGACATGTGTATACTTTTGTCCCTAACGATCCCAACGGGATAAAAAAAGGCCAAGACGACCAGACAAAGCTCCGGTATGATGCTATGTCAAAAAGAGAAAACCAAAGAGAGGCCGACGGTATCGGGAGGAAACTAGATGCCAAGTTGACAAGATGCCAAGGCCCGAAACAAGAAACATAAAGGCCAGACTTGGGAAAACATGTAGGCAATGCAAAACAGAGTTAAATAAAGCATGATGGCTGAAGGCTACAAGAAGCAGCTCGGACTAGACAGCTGCTGTGGCTGTGACTGTGGCTGTGGCCGTGGCTGCGGTTGTGGCTGCGGCTGTGGCTGTGGCTGGGGGCTATTCCTGCCGTCTGCATCCACGGCATCGTCCACCTCCGCCTGCTGCCACCCTGTGGCCGACTCCTAGCGGCCGTCGTCGGGCGACACCATGACGCTTCCAAAGATGTCAGAGATGTCTCGCTGGGTGGGCTGGCGTGCCGGTTCTGCCAAGGTCGACGCGCCCTGGGCCAGCCGGCTCTGCATCAGTTTGAGCAGGACTGGCGGCACGGACTCATCGGTGGCCCGGATGGTGAAGCGGATCATCTGTGAGTGAGGTTAGACTTGGGGGGAGAGGGGGGGGGGAAGAGGGGGGGGGAAGAAAGAAGAAGAAAGAAGAAGAAAGAAGAAAAAAGAAGAAGAAGAAAGAAGAAAGAAGAAAGAAGAAAGAAGGAAAAAGGAAGAAGAAAGAAAGAAAGAAGAAAGAAAGAAAAAAGGAAAAAAACCCACTTGTGTCGTATAATTCGGCTCCAGCCGCATCAAGCACCCAAACTTGCCACCCTCGGACGTGTGGACGACGCTGGCGCCGACAAAGTTCTTCTGGTTCGGGTCGACGTGATCGAGCAGGCCCCAGCGGAAGCCTTCGAGCGTCTTGCGGAGGAAGGCGGCGGTGAGTTCGCGCTGGCCGGGCTCGAGGCCAAAGATTTGCTGGGCCTCGCGCGGCGCACCGCCAATCTGCTTCCAGCGCTTGAAAAAGTCGTCGCCGGTCAGCTGGGTCGGGTCCATAAATTTGTGCGCCGTCAGCGGCAGCTTCAGCGTGATTGCTTGCAGCGCGCCGGCCAGGTAACTAATCCGGATCGTCGGACTCTTGGCAAAGACCCGGCGCGCCTCAAACATGACGACCTGCTGTGTCTGCGTTCCGGACGCGATGCTGGCGTCGGCCATGGTCTTGACGTCCCACGTCAGCCGCCCCTTTTCGCTCGCGTCCAGGTCCAGCGTCGTCGTAAAAGACGTCACCGTCGCCGGCGTCTTGTTGCTAAAGTACAGGATCAGGCACGCCATCTGACCCCGGTACTCGGACCGTACGCCCACCTGCAGCTGCCCGTCCTCAAACAGGATGCCGTCCGCCCGCAGCAGCAGCCGTTGGTAGCCTCGCTCCCAGCCGGGTGACAGGTGGGCCGCACTCGCCAGGTTCGGCACCTTGGTTGCTGTGGTCGTCGTCGTCATCGCTGGCATGTCGATGCCCATCAGATCGTGTGCTGCCTTGTGCGGCTGCGTGCTGCTGCTGCTGTTGCTGCTGCCGTTGGCGTTGCCCGCCCCGTTTCCGTTGCTCGCGGCCACGCTGCCGTTGCCCGTCCCGTTGCCTGTCCCATTGCTACCCAGGCTGCCCAGACTGCCCAGCGCTCCATTCTGCTCGTTCACGCTAAAGGCCCGCTTCAGGCCCGGGTTCTTGGCCATGCCCAACTCAGCAGAGTCCGTGTTGGCGTCCTTACCGCCCAGCACCCACGTCCGCTTGTCGCTCGTGTTCGCGTGCTTCTGGTGCAGCCGCGACAGCAGGGCCGACTGCCGCTCCGGAAACGGCGGCATCTCGTCCAACACCGTCCGCAGCAGGTCATCTGTCTGCATGTTGACCAGCGCCAGGTACTCACACGCCCGCTGCTGCAGCTCCGAGTCCAGTGCGTGGCTGAAGACTTCAAACACCTGCACCAGCTGCGGCTTGATCTCTGGAAACAGGTTCACAAACTTGACAAAGCACGACAGGATCATGGCCCGCGTGCCCGCCGAGCAGGCCGGCACCTTTCCGTGCAGCGCCAGGAACTGCTCGATCGGGCTGCATCCGCGCTCTTCTGCAATCAGGTGGCCGAACTCGCCCAGGATGTACGCCCCGATCTTCACCAGCGTCTCGTGACAGTGGTCCTGCTTCACGTACATCAGGCTGTTCTTGGCCGCGTACACCTGCAGCTCCTCATTGTTCGTCACGATCTGCGTCACCCGCTGCCACACTTCGTCGCTCACGTGGTCGCCCGCCATTGCAATCAGCCGCAGCGTAATGTCCACGTACCACTGCACGTCGGCCGCGTACTTCTCCGTCAGGATCGCAATCTTCAGCACCATCTCCTCGCGGATCGCAAAGTCTGCGTTCTGCAGGTAGTGCAGCAGCTCGCCCACAATCTGCTGCGCGTTCGTCCCGTCGCACATGCTGTACAGCAGGTCCAGGCCCTTGCGCCGTACGCTAATGTCCCGATCCCGCAGCGAGCCCACGATGATGTCCTGGTGCTGCTTGATCGGGTCCAGCGTGTCTGCCCGTGCGGCCAGGTGCGTCATCGCCTCCAGCCCGAGGTACCGCACGTTGGTCTCGCGTGACTGGATGAACTTGCCCAGCCGTGTCGAGATCTGCTGCATCAGGGCCTGTTCCGTGTCCAGGTGGATGATCAGGTTGATCGCCTCGAACAGCACCGCGTTCTGCGCATTGTTCTGCTGCACGTTCTTGTTCGTCTCCATCGCCTGGTTTAGGATCTTCTGCAGCGACTCCCGGATCATCTCCCGCACGTAGCTGTCCTCCGACGGCGGGAAGTACTGCAGCAGCCGCAGCAGCTTGATCTGGATCCACGGACACGGCACCTTGTAGTAGAGGTAGTCCACCGTGTACTCGCCGTCCACCACGATCCGCTTCAGCCGCGCGGCCGCCTTGACGTACGCCCCCTTGTACTGCTCCTGGTTGTCCTGCGCCAGCGCCATCACCAGCGACGTCACCGACAGCGCCACGCCGAGGTCCACGTCGTCCAGCAGCGAGATGATCCGTTCCGTCCATTGCGGCTGCATCACGTCGGGGAATTTGCGGTACAGCCGCAGAAGTGTGAGTGCCGCCTTCTTCTTGACAAACGATTTGGATGTCCTGGGAGGTGGTTAATGCTGAGAAAAAGAAAGAAGAAAGAAAGAAAGAAGAAAGAAAGAAAGAAGAAAGAAAGAAAGAAGAAAGAGGAAAAAAGAAAATAAGAAGCAAAAACAAACAAAAACAAACAAAAACAAACTCACGGCGAGATCAAAAGCCGGTGCACCTCCCCGCTCAGGGCCTCGCCCATCTCACGGCTGCCAATGTTGGCAATGGCGTGCAGGGCCAGGCAGTTGAACAGCTCGTTGTGGTCCAGCAGGTCTTTGCGTATGCTGTTGACCACCAGGTGAAGCAGCTCGTGCTTCTCGTGCAAAAAGAGCGTCATGGCCAGGTAGCCAATCTGCTTTTCCGAGTACTTGTTGGCCGAGATCAGGTTGACGGCCTCGAGGTGGCCAAAGTCGACGTTCCAGCCGAGAATGTAAATGTAGAGGAGCTGTCCTTGTCAGCGTGCATCCCCACACAACACCGCCTGGCCGGACGATCGTCTCACCTTGCACACGTATTTCTTCTTGTGGTATCCGTTGAGGCTGCCATCTGCACGCGAAAACAAGGTCAGGTCCGGTCCCAAAGACACGAGGGAAGGGGATGGCCCACCTTTGAACTTTTGCCGGATGTTGGCCAGCTCCTTGTTGATGCGCTTCTCCTCCAGCTCGCGGGCCCGGGCATTCCGCAGGTCGGCAATGAACTGCACCAGGCCGCGCATGTTGGAGTTGCTGGTGCTCGACCGGCCCAGGAAGCCGCCGGTCGAGGACGACATGGCTGCCTGCGTGTGTGTGGGAAAGGGTCTGGGTCTCTGTACGTCGGCCGACACGGTATTACTCCATGGGGGAGCTGGCGATGCCTCGTGCCAGCATCCAAGGGCCGGAAAGAGCGGAGACTCGAGCTCCGAGAGGAAGCGGTCGGGACGCGGATTCGGAGATGAACAGGGCGGCGAAACGGGCACCGGATCGATGGTCTGGCCAAGTCGTCTCTGTCTGCAAGGGGGGAAATCGGTCAGAGGAACAGGCAGCGTGGCTTTCTGCCGTCGCAAAAACACAATGTGGTGGCGGTAAGGAAGAGAGCAGACGAGGACACGGCGAAGCGACGCACTAAGCAGCTACAGTGCGTCTCTCGACCGCTGAACAGAGGTCTGATCCCCGCGACTTGCCGTCCTGCTCGGCCGCACGTTTTTTTATTTTTCTTTTGGTGCTAGCGCCGCCTCCTTTTCACTGTTTGGGTGGTGTGGGGTCATTGTGGCTGGGTGGGGCTTGTGGTGTGGCTGACAATATTTTCCATCTTACAGACTCGAAAGTGAAGACGAAGAAATAACTCCCTTCTCGACCAGCTTCGACAGCAGCCATGGGATAAGGACCTGCCTCTTTTCGCAGGACGAGGAGCACCGGCCGAGAACAGAACACTGCGAGAATGAGCCGGCTCCGTCCTCTGCGCGATGCCACTGCGGCTGTGGTGCGGCCAGCCAGCAGAACATCGACCAGCGTCCGTTCGTCCACCCAGAGGACCTCCGGCCTGTGCGCCCACCGGGACTATGCCTCGCAGGCAGGCGGACCGCCCATATTCGAGGTCTTCAACCGGCGGGCCAAGTGGCTTCAGAAGGAGCGCGCGGCCGCCGACGTCGCGATGAGCCGGCAGACCGACTACCTCAAGGACGAGGTGGCCTTCCGGCTGTGCGAGCGGCTTCTGGTGCGGTCCCTGGATAGACAGCTGCGGCAGACAAAAGACAAAAGACTGACACGCCCTCCAGGACATCAAGCGGACCTTTCCCCGTGCCCTTGACTTTGGGGCCAACTCATGCAACATTGCGCGGGCGCTCGTGCGGCCGAATCCGGATCCGGACCCGTCGCGGCCGACGTCGCCGGCGCTGGCTACTCATATTGGTCATCTGACGGCAGCCGAGTCATCGCCGACGCTGCTGTTCCGCGACGCCGCGCTGCCTTGTGAGGGACTCTCGATGTCGCGTCACGTGATGAGCATCGACGAGGAAGAGACCCCTCCGTTTACCCCCAACGCCTACGACCTCGTGCTCAGCAGCCTGAGCCTGCACTGGATCAACGACCTGCCGGGGGCGCTGGCACAGATCAACCGGCTGCTCCGGCCAGACTGCCCGTTCCTGGGCGCGATGCTCGGTGGCGACTCGCTCTTTGAGCTGCGCACGGCGCTGCAGCTGGCCGAACAGGAACGCCGCGGCGGCCTGTCGCCACACGTGTCGCCGTTGGCCGACGTGCGCGACGTCGGTGGACTCATGCAGCGCGCCGGCTTCAACATGCTCACCGTCGACGTCGAGGACATTGTGGTCGACTACCCCGACACGTTTGCCCTCATGGCCGACCTGCAGGCCATGGGCGAGAACAGTGCCATCCTCGGCCGCGAGATGGGACCCATTGGCCGCGACGTCCTACTGGCTGGCGACGCCATCTATCGCGCCCTGCATGGCAACCCGGATGGCTCCGTCCCGGCCACCTTTCGCATCATCTACATGATCGGCTGGCACCCGTCCGAGAACCAGCCAAAGCCGCTGGCCCGTGGCAGCGGCCAGATCAACCTCAAGGACATTCTCGAGCAGACGTAGTGAAAAAGAAAGAATAAAGAAAGAGAATAGAGCAAGAACACTGCATGTCATCGATGCCCTCGTAGACAAGGCCAGACTTTGGACACGGATACATTCACGCAGCAGTGGATCCGTCTCTATGGCAATCCGGAACAAGTACACAAGGCATCTCCTATATCACAGCCTCCTCTTTTTCGTTCCGTCCGCGTATCCTCTGTCTCCTCACACCCTCCGCCAGTCGGTCATCGTGCGCTGTATGCTCCCCACCCCGGCCACCTCGACCACCTTTTCGTGCCAGCTCAGCAGCACGCTCATGCCGCCAGCCGAGTTGTCGTTCATGCCGCCCGGCCGTCCGCTCATCTGGCTGAAGCCTGTCTGCTGCGGTGTCATGCCGCGCGTCGGCGTGCGTGGTCCACTGCTGGCGGGCGCGGCCGAAGAGGCCATGCCTTTGTATCTAAGAAAAGTCAGCCACGATCGGGTTACGGTTACGACGGGCTCCAAGGACACGCACAAATACTTCATCAGCACGTCCAGCAGCTCGCTCCCGTTCTCGGACGCGTACAGCCGCGACAACAGCGGGTTCATCTCGCTCGCCTTGATGGACTGCAGCACCTCGACGACGGTCTGCATTGCCGCCTCCTTGGCCACCTCCGAGCCGGCATAGACCGGCATCTCGAGGCAACCGCGCAGGGCGCCGTCGTTGTCGCCCGCCCGCAGCAGCTGGCGCACCTGGCTCGACAGCTGGCGCACCTCGGCCTCGCTGATCTCGGCCACGGGCGGCCGCATGATGGACGTGTCAAAGTTGTAGGGGCTGTCCTCCTCGAGGGCATCAATGTTGATCGTACGCCAGGCATCGCTAAACGACGAATCCGACACCTGCTGGATGATCGACATGGCGGGCAATGGGCAATGGGCAGACGGAAGGATGGGCGTGTGCGATTGTGTTGATGGACGTAGTTGTTGACGTGTGGCTTTGCCTTCGCGGGGAAGATCGCCCGCTTTGGCATAGGCGCCTGACAGCTGGCGGCCGCCAAAGCCCCACTCTAATTCACCGCAAGGCCGTCTGCCGGTCTGCGGCTCGTGAATCGCAGCTGTTGGGGATCTAAAGAATTGGCGCCTCAGTATGTAGAGGAGTTCAATTCGAATATTGTTGGTTGCCTTCTATGAGTGTGTGTAAAGATTGATGAACACAGTCACGTAGACAAATCCAGTGTGATTAGCCTCTCCAGTCCATACACCGAAGCGTTGAATACTAGACACTCTTGATATTACATAGATTTATATTTTTGTCTTCATAAAGTGTTGTCAAGAGACTATGTGCCAGCTTTTTTGTCTTGCACTTCACACCTTGAACATTAGTCGAGGGATGGATAAAGAAACTTAGAGGTGTGCGAACTGCCAACTTTATTGAGTTCGAGCATCTAACAAAACAACACACACTCAACTAAAGTATATCTCATGGTATCAATGCCACAATAGACATCGTTAGTTAATGCCTGAAAATACCGGCTCCCTGCCCAAAACGTGCCAATCAATACATCATACATGACAAAGCATCCCGTTGACCTTCTCCAAGCCGGACTAAAGCTTGTACATGGGTTTTATCTGAAAATATATGTATTGCATACATTTCGAATTAATTTCAGCCAATACGAACAATTTATGTGGTCTCACATCATTTAGTCAATTGTATTGGCCACCTCAGTCACTATAAGATTCAAGCCCGGTAGAAGGCACATCACATTCACATGCCTAGTCTTATATACCGCAGTCGGACGTGAGATGCTCGGAAGTAAACAGAGGACATGAGAGAACCCCCAACATATTTCAAGGCACTGGTCAATTTTTATTGCGTATTTCTTTTTAACAAGGACGTTTCAGTCGCTGGTTCGACCGGATCACAAGACGTTCCTTAAATTGATAGGCGATCAAGATTACTGCTACAATAGATCATCCAGGGAAGTTTGTTCGTGTACGAGCCGTATTTCCAAGATCTAATCTGCCCACAGCCTGCTATGTACGGTTATCCGACAAAGAGGCCTCCGACTACAGAACCATGGTAACAGTTGCACCATCCAGTTCGCAGATTTGTCCAGTCATTTCAGCCCTTGGATCAGTCACAGTATGCCGGACTACGAATGCTGACATCGATGTCCATGACACAAGGCCCTGTCCAAAGCATCTGACCCACAATTTCTACGGGCAGAATGCCAGTGCCATTTTGCTCTGCGACCGAGTTTCCGAGACGGACAACCCGGGATCGTCTGCGTGCGCCGCCGCCCCTTTGAGCAGTTACTCGTACGTGTCCAGCGATGCCGCAGAGGTGGCCCTGAAGCTATCCTACACGCATTCACTCGCCCCGTATGTTTACGTGGACGCGTACGCCTGCATATGCCAACACGTATGGACGCATTGTTGCAATGGGGATGCCTCAAACAGTGACAGGACCGATTTGGTATCTGACTTGGTGCGTGTCCGGTAGTGCTATGGGACGGTTTATGCGTGCCTTTATCTGCCGGGGTATACCTTGCAGACCAAGGCCCAGGCCGAGGTCCCTGTCCTGGTCGAGCCACAGCCCGTAATAAACAAGAGCTGGCAGGAGACAGACAGGCAGCACCTTTGTGGTTTTATTTTGTATCGCCATTCTCATTACATAGTCGTACTACGAGAGCATCCTCCGCCGCCTTTCCGGCGACTGCTGCTTTGACACCTGGCATATCGTACGGAGTACTCCGTAGACGTTCTGGCGGTAAGGCGAAGCGAAAGCGGGAGGCTAAAGTGACAAAACTGACAGCTCACCTCGATGCCTATGGGGAGCGGGACCCCAACGACCGTAGAACAATTCGGATGGGGGGGAATGAGTAGAGAACATTACGGGGCGCAGGGTGGCCAACCAAGGAAATTGCAAGCAAAGTATAACAGTCGTACGGCCAAGGCCCCCCAGAGAACAGGGAAGCTCGTGAGCTGTACATACGAGTACGATCCTGAGTACGAGTACGTAATTACTGGAGGAGGGGGTGTGAGCAAGAAGCGACTCGTTGGTGGAAACAAACCACTAAAAAAAACGGAACGGGCACAAACGGCTTCCTATCCGTGAAGCTTGCGAGCTCTTTCCGGCATGGCGTACCGGCTAGAAGGTGCAGGACAGCAAGAGAAGAGGGGGCGCTTTGTCCTTCGGCAACTGACTTACGGAGTACGACGTCCTTGTTGGCTTCCACCGTCGTTTCCAAACAGAAAAGGGATATTTTCCCTTTTAAAATGAGTGAACGAGCGTTTGGTAGGCGCCATGTCACCCGAGAAGGCATGGTGGAGCTGTCTGGAGGAAGCGGAACGCTTTCCCGCGCCCTGGTCCTACTATGTACGGAGTACTCCGTACGGAGTATGTATCGTATGTACTCCGTACTATGTGCTCCGCACCAGGGATCAAAACAGCCGGTACTATGTAGTATAGTTGATCGCCGATGAAACAGCTGCATGCTCGTACAAAGCTCAATGGACGCTACTGGCAGGTTTTGCCTTCAGTCGGTGGACGGGACAGCCGGATCGCTGCCGGCAGCAACGGTCGCCTCCTCTGGCCTTGTTAGCGTCCAGATGAAGGGGGGGAGATCCGCGAATGAAGAGGTCGGAAAGCAAGCGAGCACCCCTACATTCGTAGCACGGCGGCAGCTTGTAGCTTGCTGTGCTCGTACTCTTCGGCGTCGGTCTCGTGTCGTCGCGGTCTAGGCGTCCTGTCCGAGTACGTCTGTCCATCCTGGCGGCTGCTCTGGCGACCAGGTCCCAGAAAAAAAGGGGCAGGGCTCCACCCACAACGTTCCCGGCCAGGAGCAGTCCGTCCCCTGATATTCTCCTTCTGGGGCCTTTTCGGGTGGGCCCAAGGCGTGGCTGTCCCGACCGATTGGATCCAACGGAGGGAAGCTGCTCTGTCCGGGTCAGTCTGTCCTCTGTGCCGTGCTATGTATGTACTCCGTACACCGAACGAGGGCCCGGCTCTCGCGGCACCATGGCGTACGGGTGCGCGCACAAGCATCAGCCCTTCGGCGACGATGCGTGTTTGAGCGTGTACATGGTAAGATACGAGGGCGTCGGGCACGATGGGGACTTGGGCTTCCTGCGAGCATCGGGCCAGGCGGTTGCGCTTGGATGTCGGTGGGCTCCTGCGGCGGCCGTTCACCGCCTTCCAGGATCAGGAGCCCGGCTCACACGGACCCGCCGTTCTCGTACACGTCTCTTGTACAGAGTCGCATGGATCGGTTGGGAGCATGGACATCCGGAGGCAGCTGCCCATGGTCGCTGTGATCGTAGCGTGTCCGATGCGGCCATTCTCGCTCTGATGGAAAAATACCATACGAGCCAGCGGATCGCATGACCGCCCAAAAGCAGACGGTGAGGGACGGATGGGAAGGCCAGAAAACCGGTCGCAGAGCCATGCGAAAAGGAGAGCGGTATCACCAAGCCGGAAAGCTCGTGACAGCTGAGCCGACCAGCTGGACGGAAGATGCAGACAGATCGGTCCTTTTCTGGCCAGAGCGGGCAGATGACGACGACCAAAGTTCGGTGTAATGGTGCTGCCAGGGAGAAAGAGCAACACTCTGTCACGAATCGGCCACTCTTCTCCCTGTTTCAGGCAAGGCGTTGCCAGGGGGGATGCTGTGGTCTTATTGGAACTGGCCGGTTTTAAAATCACAACAGAGAAAAACAGATGGGTAATTTCGTCTTCCCACGAGCACGACTGATACGCGCGCCGAAACAGCTCACAGGTGCACTGCTGTCGCTAGGCCTATCGACGGCATCTTACGACGGACGGCGGGTGGCCGACAAGGCCAGCGCCGAGCGAAGAGAAAACGGGTGATCGAGCAGGATGTGGTAAGGCCCGCAGGCCCCCAAGTCCCTGTAATACACCTGCGCTGTAGCGCTGCACCCACTCGTTATAGCGCATCCGACTGCCACGCCGTAGGGCGACTCCAGCAAGGTGTACGAGTACAGCGATGGAAGCATGGCACCGAAACTTGTCAGACGTCCGCGGCGATACGACGTTTGTGCTGTCCGCCCGGTTCCACGGCCAAGGTCACCGTGTCTATACCCACCCCTTCTCGTTTGCCGTGTGTGCTCTGTTGCCTGCTTCGTACCCGAGCCATACAGGGCACATACATAGTATCATGGACTCGAGACGCACGATTCGAGTGAGACAATGTCTCGGGCAGCGATGCGAGCCGCTGCGGCCAAGCTGCGGCCTGGACCACCAGAGCACGAGGCTGTCACGTCGAGAGCAGCAGCGACGGCGCAGCAGCGCAGCAAGCTTGCCCGGACGTGTGTCAAAGTCGAGGTGGATTCCTGGCTGATGGGCCTGTCTTCCCCTGCAGCCGGATCCGGATGCTGGCCGCCCCATTGGCCAGCCTTCGCCTCTACTGCTTCCTGCGTCTGACTCGCGTCTCACGATGGGATGAGCTCGTGCGCTCTGCAAACAGCAGCTGTGGCGGTGCGTGCGACAGCTTCCTGTCTGGCTGCTCGCCGATCAGCTCGCCGAATGCACAGGACGCTGTCTGGTCGTCCCCCCAAGCTTGGACGTGAGATCAGATTCCCTCGGTGCATCGCACGAGAACCAATATTCGCCGTCTTGGACAGAGGATACAGGCAGCCACGACCGTCGCTACGTTACCACCTGGCGCGTTGCATTGCTCTGCAGCGTAGCATGGCCGTTGCCCTTTTAATTCGGGCCGCTGGGGCAGGACAGCAAAAAAGGCTATTAATACTTGGCCCACTCTTGTCGCGATTGGGGACATCTCAATACATGTGCTCCGTACTCCGTAACACGCAAACGATGGCAAGCTTAAACGGCTCCGTCCAGGCAGCAGCAATTACGGAGCACATTCCCATTCGTCCGTCGTCTGTTACCAAAGCGACAAGGGCACTCGGACCTCGTCTCGCGTTTGGAAGCCGAAAAAGGGGAAGGGCCTTCTAGAAATTTTCCACTGCAGGCCCTGCTTAGATTAATGGTAAATGAGGGCCCTCCCAAAAACGGGCCGCCCTGTTCTGTTATCCAGAAAGTGGGATTAGACAGCAGGATAAAAAAAGAAGCCGAGTTTGGGCGTAGTCTTTCGGGGTTTGATTGCATCGGCCAGGGGTCCCTGCTCAGGCAGACGGCTCTGATGGCAAACGAGAGAGCGCAGCTGAAACCGGACCTGGAGGAGAAACAACAAACAGGAAATAAGAAATAAGAAATAAGAAATAGGAGCTGGTGCACAGTATCACAAGTGTACGGTAAGACGCCGTGCTGTCAGCCTCTCTCTGCTGCCGTGACGCCGGGAAAGGGGGGGAGACTGATCAGCCCGCGAGATATGTTCAGATACAAACACCAACGGTCGGGGATTACCGCTACGACGGGTACCGGACTCGCTTGTCAACCTTGTCTGTCTCCCACCAGTGGCGAGATTCATGGGGTCCCTTGGACGAACGGCGGAGACGATACGAAGGCACTGAGGGACCCTCCTTCCTACTCGGTGCTGCACCTCTTTCCTCTTTTGGCCCCTGGTATGAAACATGCGTCTTTTGCGGGTTTGCGGAGAAGCAACGCAAACCCGACGCTCTTTCCTCCAGCCAAGATACACGCAGCAGGCACAGTCAGGGGCGCTCTTTCCCCCAGCAATGCAGGCAGCTCTGGCAGCTTGTCCTTGCAGGCATGATTCTTGTGACGTACGCATCTTGTGAGTACAAGTGCGACGTGCAATTTGGCAGCGATGGCTCCCCTTTTAGTCATTGGGCTCTGCGCATCGCTTGTGATCATTGTTACGATGCTATAGCAAAGACGGATCCACGCCTTAGCTCGCTCGGCTCTCGGTGGCTGGCCATATTCCATATACTAAGTAGTACATATGGTAGTATTCCGGAAATACTCATTCTTCGACAGCGGGACAGCAACGCGTGCCCACTTGCTGCTGTCACGTCCAATTGCCTCATCCCAGCAGCCCCGACCGCGCGGGCGGGCCCTAACCCGGCTGGTTTTGCCTGGACCACTGGCCGACGCTAATTAGATAGCACCACCTCCAAAAAAAGGCCAGGAAGAGAGACCCGGCTGGGTTGTAGCGTGGGGGGGCCCTTTGCGACATGATTGTTCGAACGAGGGGCAATGGGGTGATGAAGGGGGGGAAGCAGAGAGAGGAAAATGAAGAGGGGCTGAGGACAAGCAAAAAGCAAGAGGCAGTGTTTCCTTCCAGGAAAGAATCGTTTCGAACGGAACCGCCGACCTGGACAAGCTGAGAGGGTTGCCGTCTTGGCCCTCACACAGAAGAGCGAGAGAAGACCAGAATACAGAGTGACACGCGGCTGACTTTTGCCTCTCCCTAAGAAAAGAGCCGGTGGCCCAAGCTCATGCAGATGGCAGTCTATGTAGCAGCTCATACGGAGTACGAGTACGAAGTACAGCGACCGTATGAGTACTAAAACGCTAGTAGCACACATATATGTGCGCTCTAGTATTATGTATGTTCCATTTTCAGCTGACTTGGAATCGGGCTTGGAATGGCTGCATTGTCTGAGATGTATCTCACCAGACAGAATACACAAGTGGAGCACGGGAAGGATGCCGTGTTCCCATAGCACATACTATGTAATACTATGTAAGATACGAAGAGATGCGAACGGCAGGAGGCAGGAGCTTGTCAGAAGTGCAGCAACTCTACGCAGCGGCGACTCCAGCGGAGACAGCCTCAAGAGATGTGTTTGTATGAGCTGCATTGCCCCAGCCACATCATCTCAGACGGCATGGCACCCCCTTCCGGTGTGTAACTCAGGCCAATGTGCGTGATGTGGCAAGTCAGAGATAAGAAATGAGCCGGTCTGTTAGACAGATCGGCACGACATGTAAGATACGAAGCAAAGCCTGTGAGATATTTTCGTGTGCTTAGCGCATCGCACCATCAGCAAGTCAGATCGGGAAGCACATCCGCCAATAAAGACAGGCAATGGAACGATGACGGCGATAAGACCAATTGCGACAACAAAAAGAAAACAAGACAGGAGATACGCCGAGCGAACAGCAACCCAAAAAGCAAAAAGGACCGTCGCATATGGGCGTAAACCCGGAAAACCAATATCAGCCGGCATCTGGCCAACAAACCTAGAGTCAGACACACTAACAGGGTAACGAACGGAGTCCCAATCGACGGCTCCCGTCTTCCCCGAGTCGAGTAGCGGCTGTCCGGTCCAATTCGGCCCCAGTTGGACCCGCAAGAGGCAGCCGCTTTTTGGGGGGGGTGTGTCTGCGTGGTTTCCCTTTTCCCCTATTGTGGTCTTGTTTGATTCTTGCTTTCCGTCCTCAGCGGCAATCATCCGAGAGACAGTCCACCGGGCTTTGCCCCATACTTTGATGGCATACAAGAGCAGATCGCAAGGGCGGAATCGCAACAGGAGGATCGCCAGTGTGTATCGTACATAGTCAGAGTAGTCAGCTGGACCGGCCCACCATCTCCAGTGTGTTTGCCTGTCTCGGACCGGCGCCAAGACGGCCAGAACGAGTGCCGCTGGTCGTCGTGGACAGTGTTGGCCGTTGTTTGACCTCCTGAGGCCGGGTTCATGCGGTTGCATTCGTACTTATTAGACCTGTCTGGACAACGGGTCGGCGGAACAGGTATCCGCAGCTTGGGTATGTTTGAGAGTTAGCCCCCAAAGGGGGGATGGGGAATGGGGATCACTCTTTCCTTTCCTTTTGCCTGTCTCTCGTCTTGCTCGGGACGCGAACCCCTGTCGAGAAGCGAGAGGTCGACTCCCAGGCCGCCAGGCAGGCACTTTACGGGGCAGAACGAAAAAGAAATAGGCACTCCGTACTCCGTACATAGTACGAACGCTAGGGGAAGGACCCGCTGTAGCCGTCTGCCGCGAAAAGGGTCCGTCGAGCAGGAGTACGGAGCACGACGAGGGTCCCTTTCCTCCAGTCGGGTGACTGTCCAAATGGTACGGAGTAATTTAGCAATTTACGATTCGGCGGGTTTCTGGCTCGTGAAGAGGGCTGAGCCGTGAGATTTGGTGTGGTATCCAACGGAGCCCAGCTTGTGTCCCCGCGGAAGGACAGGCGAAAAGACGCTCTCCTGGTCCATACGATCAGCCAGGCCACCAACTGGCCACCAGACACGGCCGGCTCGACGGCGACGCACAAGTACCGAGTACGAGTACTTGCATCTGGTGCGTACGATACGGCGTACGAGTGCTAGCTATCTCTCATGTGAGGCGGCTTCGTTTGGTGGGACGGTGGACGGTACCTGAACGATGGGACCAGGTGGGCCCCTGTCAGCAGGGGGGGTACAAGCTGCTACCCACCTAGCTGTACTTTGGCTCGGCGTGGGCGACAGGGAGGGAAGGGGAGGGGTGCTTTACCGAGAAAGGGCCTGGAGTGTGCAGTTCCAGGACTTGCGACGGAACGGAGTACTATGTAAGATACAGGTATTTTTTTTAGATTCGTATTTCGTGCGGATGAACAGAGAGGCAGGTGCGTCTGGGTAACATCCTATCTTACCACATGCACATCCCAACATCCCAGTATTGGGAAGACAGAAAGCAAAAGCAAAAAAAAGAAAGGACAGCGCCGTGCTTGGGAACGCGATAGCTGAAAAAAAGTAGAGATTATCGTCTGTACGCTGCACGTCGTCCGCTGCGCCTGCTACAAGACAGCGACGACACCCTTCTATCTAGCGGACTTCCCTCTTTTCCCTCTTGATTCCCCATCAACAGTGCTCTCCTCGCAGTGGATGCTCTCGCCTGGGCCTCTCCTTCTAGAAGCCACATCGTCTTCTGCCCAACCCCTGCTGCCTCTCGCTGCCGGGAGCTCCTTCCCTCTCTCCTCTTATCCACACGCAGGCGACCCTCCCACCCAACAGAAAAAAGCGTGCGCCAACGTCCGGCGCTCCCAAAACGCCCTGCAGGTGGCCCCTAACCCCCGGCCTGTTCCTGGCAGCTTCCCATTTCCCAGAGCCAGCACTAAGCAATCGACGGGTTTAACGACACGCCCCCCGTCCCTTGGCACCCCCAGCGCAACTAAACCCACACGCGACCGCGACTCTGAGAACTTCACACACACCCCTATTCTTCTTTTTTCCCTATTGCGCTTGTTTCGTCAAGTTACGCCTCGCTGTCTCCCTATTTCATTTTTCCTCCCATCCCCCTGCGCCTCATCTCGAAAACGCACAAAAGACTGGCCACCCCCAGCTTCATGACTCTCCTTAGCCTGCCGTTCCTTCTCATCCCTTCAGTTCCTTCTTAATATCGCCTTCTGCCTCTTCTAATACTTATATCTCACCTCGCCTCACTCACATCAACACTTGTCTACTTCGCTCGCCAATCACCCGACTTCAAGACACTGTCTTTTCAGCTCCATCTCTCACTGCTATCTACCACTCTAGCCCAAGGCTACCTGCATACAACCTTCAACTTTCAACCCGCTTGGTAAGTACACCCGCCTCTGGCTCTCCTGGCGCATTCCTCATGGCACCGTATCTGCACGCATGCTTCTGGTCCCGACCTGCTTGCTCATTGCTATATCGTCCATGTGGAAGCCCATCGTACCCCGAGAGCACTAACTAACTGGCACAGACAAGGCCCTCAAAGTCACCAGTCTCCAACTCAAAGCCTTTTTACGATCACACCACTCACAGCCCACATCCAAGACCAATATCCACAATGGCCCAAATCGATGTGCAGGACCCCCTCAACATGGGCCGTGGCGCCTATGACACAACTGGCGTGCCGAAGCCGCCGCCGCCGAAGACCCGATAGATCAGCAAAGAACAACACGATCAGCTACAAGATCATGGCCTGTGGCCATGGTAATCAGCTGTTTCGAGAACTGGCCTCGCAATCCCCATTGTCGCAAGATGCTTCAAGCTCCTGATGTGTCGTCGAGCAATGCGCATTCCACCACTCTGCGCCTTACGCACCAATATCTTGCCCCAAGGCCCTCAGCTATTCGCCGATCAACCTCTGCCAGATCGGATGTACAACACTGTTCACAATTCCTGCTCTTGGCTGTCTGTTTCCAGCCACACTTCTATTCGACCATCTGGACATCCATCTTTCTCTTTACTCTTTTAATATGCTCCACATTGGGCGAGAAAACGAAAAGGACGAAGACATTACACGTTTCGGCTCGGTGCCACAAAAATCTCTTGCTTCCCAGCAGCAAGGCTTGGGAAGGAGGAGGCCAACACTACAACAACACGAGACGAGGTCATCTGGTATCTTTCCGTTCAGTTTTATGTGCATGGTATATCTGTTTTGCACTTGGCGTTTACTATAGACGGTTACTGGGTTTTGCTTTATCGTCCGGCTTTTTCTGATTGGGAAGGCCGAATCACCTCTCACATCCGTCACTCGACTGCAGCTGTCTGCTCTTTTCGTTTTGCTTTCATCAACTTCACCGACAGAGCAGGATCTGGTCTAGAAAGAGAAGAAGTGGCCTGCGAGGGATCTACATCACTCGTTGAGCAGGATTTTTTTTTTTGGGTGGGATGGGAAACAACCGGGTGGGCGGGAAAAAGAACTGTTTTTGTTTTGGGGGGGGACCATAGATAGACTGGGCTTATTACTGATTTTTCATTC
This sequence comes from Grosmannia huntii, assembly GCA_019925595.1. Lineage (NCBI taxonomy): Eukaryota > Fungi > Ascomycota > Sordariomycetes > Ophiostomatales > Ophiostomataceae > Grosmannia > Grosmannia huntii. The sequence continues at coordinate 273,480 of JADHKJ010000015.1, forward strand.
TAGGGTTTCTCGTCTCCGCGGACCAGAAACCCACCTGTTGGGCGCTGTCTTTCCTTTTCCACTTTCCTGCCACTTATATATCATATCTGCTTCACTTCATTTGCTTTCCGACACCTCTGTACGCATAATCGGGTTATTTGATCAGACTGTTGGTCTCCATTAATGGTGGAACAGAGCTTTTCAGTCCTTGAGCGAATTCCTCTTGGGCGGGAACCAGGATTCACACAACGGAAGCACATTTTATAGAATATATAGATAATCGAGATTCGCTACGCAGCGTTCAGAATTATAATCTACTTTGACAACACAATGGCGCTTCAAATAACGAAATGCAAATTTGACTACGCAATAGTGACAGCAGTCATGAGATCGATATCCAGAGGCCGCACTTGTAGAAGATGGGTTAATTTGGCTTCAAAATTCCATGTGTACTCAATGCCAGACTTGGTCGTTTCCCTGTGCATTACTGTATGAGAAAGGGGCCCCTACCTTGTTCCGGAAAACCTCCGTGCCTCACGCAGCCGGCTGTCTGTTGGAAAAGATCCGTTCCTGATACGACAACCGATGATTACAGCGCCAACAGTCAGGGGATGGACAACTCCCTTGCCGCATGCTGTTTGCCACCTCCTCCTGTGTATGCCAGACTAGGGCCTTCTGCATTCCATGTAGATACTCGTACTCCGTACGGAGCATACACGGCTCTGGCTACTGTGCCCAAGGAGTGTTCAGCTGTCACTGATTCGCCTAGCAGGGGTTACGTCAGCCTCATAAGTGCTTGCAGCTTTTTATAGTTCCCCCGGTTCGGCCGTGTCCTTTGCTGGTCAGCTTTTTACGGGGTTGTTACCGAACCAACCTGCGGCACACTGATACGTCAAACTGCGTACGACAGGATTCAACAGGGTGTCTTGGCTGATACAACGAGAGACTAAATGATAGGAAAAACCCACTACCTTCCCCTCCCCCCTGATGGCTATTGACAGACAGGCAAAACTGCCCGAGTGATAGGAAGGCAGTCCATCCCAGAGCCACGCTCCCGGGTCGGTGAAGCCAAAGCCCCCTGTCCGTCTGTCCTTATCAAGCAAGCTCCGGGACGGCTTCCCCGGCAGCCACTACTCAGTCACAGTTGCAATCACAAGGAGAAAAAAGAAAGAGACGGGCAGAAATGGCATCGCTTTGCCAAAATCGCGGTTTTTTCCTGGGAGAAGTGGGAAAAGAGGGAAAAGAGGGAAAAGAAAGAAAAAAAAATGAGAGGCGATAGCTTGCCGTATCCAAATTACGCCCGCATCTTGCGGTGTCCGGTTTCCCTGTTTTGCGTGCCGGCCGAAACACGACCACAACCAACAAAATGACGGCAACAGTACTCTGTACTCATGACAAGGCTATCTCGGCCGACACGAAGACAGTGTCCTGCATTCCTCGCCGATTTTAACGACAGACTAGTCGTTATTTGTTTTCTTTTGGTCCCATCTCATCCCATTTTACATTTTCAGCGCCATCCTGTTAGCTGCAGGTGATCCGTCTTTTTCACACATCATTCCTGCGTCGCTCTTCCTGTCTTTCCTTTTCATTTTCGTTGGTCCACCCCCCAACGCCAAGTGTACAGGATTGCCCCCGTCTTAATGAGAGACATGATCATCATCTGCCCAGACTCACCGGTCCAACGCAAGCGTCAATGCAGTGATCCTCCCCGATATTGTAGGTTCCATACTCCGTAGTTGTCGCAGATTTTCCTTCTTTGGTACTCTGTAGTTCTGGGATATTCTACGTCACGTGTACGAGCCCGTGCTATGTACTAAGAGTGTGAGGCTGATATGCAGCTCCCAATTTTTTAAAAACTTTAGACATCCCAATCCGCAAAGGCCCGTCGAGCGGCTCATCTTTGTCCTGCGGCTCCGCTCTCACACGGGAAAAAGAAGATACCAGAGTCGCAGTATGCACAGCAGTCGTGCTGTCCTTACTATGTGTGTAATTTACGTCGACCTTCACAGCCAGAGCCGCACAGCCAGTGTTCAAGTTTGTATCTCGTTCTAGCCGCATGCGGTCGTTCAAACAGTCTGTTGGAGGAACCTAATATCGTCTGCTTTTACTCCGTGGACGGGTAAGGGGTGATCATGCTGGCGACACGCCACTTTTGCTTTTCGCGCCTCTTCGGTCCATCTTATGTGAGTAGCACGGGGACATCACGCCGTTTTTGATAGCCAAACCATAAATCGGACACAAGGAGATTGACACTGCGGCGGGATGTGCATGCATGACAAAGACAACGAATGCCGCAAGAGTTCCGGCGGTCGGGAATCCCGAATGATGACCGCCGTAGACGGTAAAAGCGATTGCAGAACCAACGCCTAATTTCGCCACCAACAATATTGAGCTCCCAAACAGCTCGGCCTGGCGCAGTTCGCAACGAGACGAGGAAGAGTATCTGACCGGCAAACCGATGCCAGTAAACCGGCCGGACGTGAAGGGTTGCCGGCTGAAGTGCAAAATGGGACTTTGACCCGAGGTTAAATCGAAGAGACACAGCCGAAATATTACCAAAGGAAAACGAAAAAGCGGACCAGGTGGTGCTGCTTATACTTTCACCCCTGTAGGACTCCGTTGTGCCTGGCAGCAAGCCGTGCCTTTTCGCACTATTGTCGGGTTCTTACTGCCTTGGCCAGGGCTTATTCGCCTTCGCAGCCCAAAAAACAGGCCTGATTTCCGTGGCATTGCCGGATTGGCCGGTAGACCGAATCTAGAAGTGAAAGGCTGTAAGTACGGGTCTACTCTACGACTTATTAAGGTCGCGCTCATTGACGTATGCTTGTACTTAAAAGCAACCTCCCCGTGCCGATCCTCGTCGTATAAGATGCATTTCCTGTGCTCTATCCTGATTCCTCAAAGGAGAATGTCTTGCAAGCTCCTGGCTTTCTGAATATCAATACGAATAGGTCGTATCGTCAATTTCACCTCCCTTCAACTGAAAGAATACTGCAAACCTGTCATACTTGTTCTTGATACCCAGCCATGCCGACTTTTTCCCAGGCCGCCTCTGCGGCTTCTTCCAACAGCACTCCGTCCACGCCTTCCAAGGGCTTCTGGTCTCGCCAGTTCGTCTTCGCCAGCCCCAATCCCAGCCAACGGCCGGAAGGCTGGCAGCTCGACCGGGCGCCCATGTGTCCTTGCCATGACTGCTGGGAAAACGAATCGCCATACCACGTGCCACGTCCGAAGAAAGTGAAGAAGACGCCCGAGAAGACGGTGACCTCTTCCCTTACTTCTACATCGACGCACTCCTTCATCAAGAGGTCGCCTCTGAACTTTCTCAAGAAGCGGATCAGCCTCGATAGTATCGCTTCGGACGTGCGCCCTCTCCAATATATTACGACTGCTACGATCATGGCCATACCGGAGACGCCGACCTCGTCGCGTCCCCCATCTGTGTCGGAGAAATCCTAGTAGCAGGCCGGGAAGCCGTCGCAACAGCAAATGAAGTAACGAAAGAGCCATGACTGAAGAAGAGGAAGATACCCACTTGCCATAGAAAGCTGCAAATTTATATATTTACATATTACTCCGTACGCCTCGTAATTTCAAGCCTTTCAGTTGCTTTGTGCATGCTATGAACCGGATTCCCTCTCCTACACATATGGTACGATAAAGCGATATTTTGCATCGACACTGGAACTGCCAAAATGGCAAATTAATGTTTGCGTCATGCCGAGCCCTTTTACGATGGAGAAGGCTTCGTAGTCACTATTTCCAACGTCAGATTTCAATCCGCAATACAAGGTCCTATAGTCTAGCGGTTAGGACATTGGATTCTGATTCATCATAATTCCAGTAGCCCCGGTTCGATTCCGGGTAGGACCTTTACCTCTCGGTTTTCTGTGCTGCAATCCGTTTTTATTTTTTTGCGCCTTTGTACGAAACAAACACACGCCTTTTAATTTACACATCTTCTAGCTGAATTATCCACGTTCTACGTGACAAAACTTCGTTGGAAACGTCAAACTGCATCTTAAATGTGCGAAACGCCGCTACGTATGGGATACCACGTGGTTAATACGAATCCAAGATGGCGAGATTGCCTGACCTCTCATATTTAAGAAGCATCTCCATTGGCAAGATATATGACCTATTCGCCTTCTAATTCCTCCTGCTAACTGGTCCTTACAAATGACTCCATGGAAACCTAACAGGCCCTGCTCTAAAGCAATATTCTCAGATCCGGATTATGGAGCCCGTAGGCAAACGCGGTACGTGTCTTGCCTTGGCACGAAATTAGTTCTTCTTCGCAGCATCCTCCTTGAGGGAGACGATCCGGTTTAGGATGATGTGGTCTTCCGTGCTGTCTGAATCCAGTGCCTGCACGCAGCAATGGTTAGCACAAGCCTGAAAACTGGGGCATTGAAGCCGCAACCGTAGGGGAGTGTTGGTAGTTGACTTACAAAGTACGCCACTCTCATGGCTTGAAATCGGACGCTTTCCGGTTTTACAGTCTCGCCGCTTTCCTCTCCAGCAGTAGCCGGCCAAGGGGCCTTCTGCTTCACCTCTTCGAACCCGGTCTCAATGAGGGCCGAGGGGTAGACTGCCTCACTCTCAGTGTTGATGTCGTTCAGGAAGCCACCCTCTGCAGCGCCAGGCTCCTCAGATTTGAACAGGGCGCTGTGAATCCGGACTTCGACCTTGCGCGAACCCTCGGGCACCCACTGGATGTAAGTCTTGGGCTTCTTCGACTCCCGGTCTACCACGGCGCGCACTTCCGTCACCAGGCCTGTGCTGGCGTCCTTTGTGAACGTTGTGGCGCGGACTGGGTAGGGAATCTGCAGCAGGCCGACGACCTTTCCGGGAGCGAGGCGGTAGTAGTCTAGGCTGTCAACCTCCCGGAAGTCCGAACGGTCGATGTACACCGTCTTGGTCAACGTGAGCTTGTGGCTACCCATTTTGGGGTCCTTTGGCGAGAAGGGAATATCCAGCTCTTGGCCCTCCAGCTCGCCGAGATCCTCCAGAACGACGGGGAGCGGGTCCAAGACGAGCATGACACGAGGGACCGTCGTCTCGAGGTAGCGCCGAACGGACTGCTCGAAACGCGGGATCTGGATAATGGTCTGGGCTGTCGTGACACCCAGCTCGGAAATGAACGACAGGATCGCACCAGGCGGTACTCCACGCCGACGAAGACCACCCAGCGTGTAAAGACGGGGGTCGTCCCATCCGCGCACAATCTTCCGCTCAACAAGCTCGTGCAGCGATCTTTTGCTCATAATCGTGCCGCTGATGTTGAGGCGGCCTGTGAGATTTAACGTAAGCACTCAGGCATCTGAAGGGAGGGCCGAGGCGTTGCTCTATAAGTACGTACCATATTCGCGCTGCATTGGTTCGTACACCCCCAGAGAGTGGTTGAGCCATTCGTAGCTCTCCCGGGAGAGAACGAACTCGGTTGTGCAGAGACTGTGAGTGATTCCCTCGAAGCTATCGCACAGGCAGTGCGTGAAATCGTATGTCGGGTAGATTCTCCATTTGTCGCCTGTGCGGAAATGTGGTGTCTGGTTCTTAGGGATGCGGTAGGCGGCCAGATCCCACATTTGAGGGTTGCCGTTCTCAATGTCCTGCTTCATGCGCAGGAATGCAGTCTGGGGCTCGTATTTTCCGTCGCGCATATCCCGGAATTTGGCCAGGTTGGTCGCCACGTCCTGTTCGGCGTGCGCGCATCGGTACCTTGGGCCCTCTTTGCCCTCTTTGCCGCCTCGCTGCAGCTTTATCTCTGCTTCCTGGCAATGACATACATATGCCTTTTTCAGTTCGATCAGCTTTTCTGCCAGATCGTACAGCTTTTGGAAGTTGTCGCTCGAATAGGTTATGTCGCAGGGTGTGAATCCTAGCCGTTTATTCATTAGTCAGACATTCTCAGGCCTCAACATCGGACAGTCTATGTTTCGGGGCTTTGCTCACCAAGCCATCTTATTGTGTCCTCGATGGCCACAAAGTACTCCTCCTTCTCCTTGTCCGGGTTCGTGTCGTCGAAGCGAAGGATCTTACAACGGTTAGCACCACCCAGAATCAGAAGCTCTAGGCAAACTCCGCGTACCGTCTTTCCACCATGAAACTTGGCAAAACCAAAGTTGACGGTGATGGCTTTTGCATGGCCCAAATGGAGAAAGCCATTGGGTTCGGGGGGGAACCGAGTCAGGACGTCTTTGGTAGGCCGCTCGTTGTACACCTCGGCCAGAAAGCCTTGCTTGAACATGGCTTCGGGGTCGATCTGAGAATCCTGGTTGCTCTTTAGGTGTTTCGGAGCAGGCTTCGGTGTGCTTGCGACATCAGGGTTGGCAGCTGCAGCCTTTGCACGAGCCGCCGATGCTTCCTTCTTGGCTCTCTTTTGCATCCGCTTCTTCAGCTCGTTCTTGGATACCATCTCACCCGTCTCAAGGTCCAGCTGCAGCTTGGCAGTGGCTTCAACGATCGAGTCCGCCATATTTGCTACTTTCGGTCCCAGTACCAGGAAATGCTTTGGTTTGCTGAGTTGTTGCGTAGAGACGAGAAGCGAAAGAGTCGTGCTTTTCTGAGTCACTAAGAGAAGGATTGGTGGGGTTGTGGCTCACAAGGATGAAGCAACCGGCGCGCACAGACCGTTTTGGATAGATAACAGCGATAAGGTTCTGTTTCTTTCGAGTATGGACCACCTCAGCTCTAAGCAGACTGTATGCAGGAAACAAAGCCGACACAAGCCCCCGAGACGTGCAGTGTTTGGGAATCCTTATGGAAGGAGGGGTACTTTTCAGTTGAATAACATGTTTGTCGCAATACCGCCCTCACGTGATAAGCCGATCTGTATTAGTGACTTCATCGTCACTTTTCGATTTTGTCGCTACCACACTTGTGTCTGATTTCGATCTTATTTAACCATGGCGTGATACCGCCTGTATACGCGTTTTGGTCCTTTTCCGTAGAAGAGGAGGGGTTGACGTTTCCTGCCTGCATTATCTTAACTTCTTAACATCCATTACGAGGCTTCATACTATCATATTCTGACAATTTCTCTTCTACCAAGTTTGCCTTGATTGTATTGGGCACTTAGGGATTGAACACACCGCCATGGTTGGAGTAGACCCGGCCACCGTTACAGCTCTCGGGCTTGACCCGGTAACGACGACCGTACATGCGCATGGTGGTTCGGGCTTTTCATCCACCTTCCGAGTCACTGGCCGTCAGGTTGGTACGACCAAGGACGTGCAGTACTTTGTCAAGACGGGAACGGGACCGGAGGCTGCAGTCATGTTTCGCGGGGAATTTGCTTCGCTCAACGCTATTGCTGATTCCGTGCCATTGTTCTGTCCCCGTGCCCACGCCCACGGCTCATTGCAGGATCGATCCAGCGGATACTTTCTGGCCACTGAATTCCTGGATCTTGGCCGCTCTTCGGCAGGTGCAGGCTCTGGCCGCTCCTTTGCGTCAAAGCTGGCGGAGCTGCACCTCAAGGAGGCCACTGTGCAAGGGCCCAATGGCGAGCGGTTCGGCTTTCCCGTCACGACCTGCTGCGGCGCCACGGAGCAAGATAACTCCTGGTCTACATCGTGGGCTGATTTTTATGCCGAACGTCGGTTGCGGCACGTCCTCCGTGTCGGCCTGCGCAACAATGGGCCTGACACCGAGCTAGCCGAGGCAGTTGAGCGCACGGCGACTGTTGTGGTGCCACGGCTACTGCGAGATGGCCATCTCCAGCGCAGTATGCGGCGCGGCGGCGGAGACATTGCGTCTGTTGTCGTCCATGGTGATCTGTGGGATGGAAATCATGGCCGGGGCCGCATCGTGCGTCCTGATGGTAGCAGCGGCAGCGAAGAGGTGGTATACGACCCAGCATGCGTCTATGGCCACTCGGAGTACGAACTAGGTATCATGCGTATGTTTGGCGGCTTTGGCCGCAGCTTCTGGTCAGAGTACGGACGGCTGGTGCCCAAAGATGAGCCGGTGGGCGAATGGGAGGACCGGCTACAGCTCTACGAACTGTAAGTTGAGCACCAAGGCAGAAAACAGCTTCCCTCTTCCAGGTGCACTAACATGACAGCTACCACCATCTCAACCACTTTGCACTGTTTGGGGGCGGATATCGTAGTGGAGCTATGTCGATAATGCGGAAGCTGTTGATAAAGTATGGTTGAGCAACAATGTGCGAAATGGCAGTAGTCATCAAATTGAGATTAAAAGGAAAACACAATTATGGAGAAAGATGCGTAAGATCTCTGTACGGTATCTCAAATTCCAAAAGGTTCTTTCACTTGTAGTAGGGAAACCACTCTGAATCGAATTGGGGACATTGCAAGTGCATACATACTGTGTAGGCATTTCGGGTTTCAGCACGCAACAAACCCCGTAATAGTAAATCCACCAGCTACATAAAAGGACAACTAAGCGGGTCCACAATCCAACGACCAGAAATGTTCTCTCGAAACGGGGCCATAGTTTAGTGGCTAGAATACCTCGTTGTGGCCGAGGAGACCCGTGTTCGATTCACGGTGGTCCCAGAACATCTGAAATATGCCACTGGTTTTTTTTTTTTTTGCTTCTTCACTGATTGAGTTAGCTTGTTCCTACTTATACAGGCTCTACTCGCAGACTCTAGGTTTGGACTACGGCGTTGAAGCGAGACGAGTTACGTTTGTTTTAATGCGAGTACCGATTGCATCCCGACGCCTAAGCGTAAGAAGAAGAGACGAAACAATATTTCGTCTGGATTCGAGAATACGGAGCAGTTGGTCGGATGTAAGGTACGTCCACGTGACTGCAATATTTAGAATATACACCGCTTTTTGTACTTCTACACAACGGAATACGCCTAATTTTCTTAGAGCGCCCGAACAGACTCTGTGCTCACTAAAACCAAACCAACACTCGATTATTAGCATTCGCCCAAAACTGATACCATGTCTGATGCCGTGGACTACAAAACGCTATTCGAGGAAGAGAGGCGACTTCGACTAGAACAGGAGAAGAGCGCCGAGGATGAGAAGCGTATTCTTTTTTTGGAAGTCGAAAGAAGACGACAAGATGAAATTGACGCCATTTCTGTGATTACCGCTCTGCACAAGGACTTTGAGGAATACAAAGAATCGACTGAGCGTGGGTTTCCTTTTTCGGATTATACACCTATTCTTCTTTCTGTCTGACACTTTCTTCTTCTTGTACCCCAGGCTTTCAAACCATATCTGGTACAGATCTCACGTCTGCATACGTATCTGCCTCGACTTCTCCCTCTACCTCGACCACTTCCATCAAGGTCGGTAACTAAGGAATCTGGCACGCGAGCAACGACTTCAGGACGCACAAGCATCCATGGCAAATACTACCCTCTCAAACTGCAGGTTTGGCACGATTTTCCTGGTCAACAGACGACTACCTTCTCCTGCATCTGTACTAAACTCGACGACACCAAGAAACAGCTTCCTTCTCATATGCAGGTGCAGCAAGAGGAGGAGCGTCTGCTTAGCTTCTTCGACGTGAATGCTCTTCAGACGGAGCTGTTCCTGAATGCAGCCAAGACGTCGAGATTTCTGGATGCTGCCCTAGAGTTGCCCTCCTCACATGTTCTAAAACAGTACCTTTCGGCATCCGGCTCAAAAGAACAGGTTCTCTTTGATAATGGGTCGGCTGGCATGTGAGTGAAGCAAGACCTCTACTCTCAGCAGGATACAGGTAGCAGCAAAACGAGTGACAACAGCGGTATCAGCAACAGCAATAGCAGCATCAACAGCCAGGGCTCCGCATCTAAATTGCCACTCAAGACTGCGCCAGATTGCGTTGTCCTGATCCCAAATACGGAAAAGTCTGGTGATGAGGACAAAAGCTTGCCGAAAAGTCGTCGCATCGCCGTTGGCGAGCACAAGGCTTGCCACGAACTTCGATCCGCGGATGTCCTGAAGATCATCCAGGGCCCCTTGGCGGAAGACTATGTTGTTCGACTCGCACGGGAGGCCTTGCAGCGGCGTGGCAGATCTCGGAGCAACAAAACGCTTGCTGCCCTGGCCGTTGCAGGCGGCACTGGTGCTGGCTCTTCCTCCAGGTCTGGTAGAGCTGCCAGGCAAAGCTACCTAGCCTATGCATTTGCCCAGACGTACCACTACATGCTTCTCTCGGGCCTCGAGTTTGGGTACTTGGCCACAGGCGAGATACTCGTGCTGCTGCGCATTCCCGAAGACGAGCCCACGACGTTGCTCTACCACTTTTGTGGCTATCCTGTTGCTTCGCCTCTGGACAAGTCTTCTTATGCACCGTCTGGCGCCACGAAGCCTGTGTCGGTGGCTACGGATCCTACCAGTGAAGCAGCGCTGGCCAAGCTGGCAATCGCACAGCTCTGCAGCCTGTGCATTCTGGCATCAAACTCACCCGTTCGGCCGGATGTGTGGATAGCACGCGCCCTAGCTGACGTGGCCAAATACCCTGAGTTGCCATCCTCGATCGCCGGTTCTCGACCAGAGAGTCCCTCGTCTCTCGGCCGACGATCCAGGAGGGATGACGGTGATGACAATGGCAACAACGACAAAGACGCCGATGCTGACGACAGTGGCGGTGGCGGCCGGTACAATCTGCGAAGACGTCTTTTGCGTCCACCTGGAGACGGTGGCTCGAAGGTCCGTACGCCATCTCCACCGCAACAGGAATACACAACCGGCAACGCACTTTCAGCCACAACGAGCTGGAGAGATGTACCGGTTTCTAAGCCAATTCTGCCCTATTGTACCCAAGCTTGCTTGCTCGGACTAGCATACGGCCAGGACCTGGACCCAAACTGCCCAAATCACCATATCCACAAACAGAGCTCAACGGCTGCGACTCCAGGCCAGGAAGGCAAACACGCAATAACACAGGTCCGGCTAGCAGAGCTGGTCAAGCAGCGGCTACTGCAGGCTCCCGGGACCGACTGTGAATGTCTTTTCAAGCGCGGGTACAGAGGGGCGATCGGCTGGCTCTTCAAAATCACGCTGACCGGCTTTGGCTACACTTTTGTGGCCAAGGCGGTTGAGGAGCACCACTACCGACAGCTGAAGCACGAGAAGCGGATTTATGCGGGCCTGCAGGCGCAGCAAGGCCTGCTTATCCCCGTTTTTCTCGACCTTGTAAAGCTAGTGGTGCCCTATCCACTTCCGCTCAAGTTTACGGTACTGCCGTACATGATGCTGATGTCGTATGCTGGCGAGTCGATCTCCTTTGCTACTGCCGAAGAGGACGACATGGTGGACTTCAGCCAGGAGGTGGAACGCACGCTGCAGGACCTCGGGGACTTGGGCCTGTATGACAGTGATGATAACGAAGCCAATGTCACTTGGTGCAAGGACACACGACGAGCCATGAAAATCGACTTTGACCGTGCTCACCTGGTCCCGGGCTCTCAACAGTGCAGTCCCGGACCACCAACGCCGGCTTCGACAGAAGGAGTACAACACTTTGCCACACGCAAGCGGGAGTACAGCACAGAGAGACAGGTAGTGGACATGCGGGCTGCAAAGCGAGTACAGTCTGATGACGTCCCGGTGATTGTAAATTGTAGATAAACGGAGGTTGAATTCACGTATCTGGCTAACACTTTCTCTTCCCCTTAGCGCTATTGCCCAATACGATTAACGAGGCAATGTGCCATGGAAACCATTATTTAATAAACATCAGACAAGCGCTCTACGGGCCGCAAAGTGAACATAAACAGCGTAAAGGGCTATTGACCCAGTTTTCGCCTCTTTGGGTGGCCTGGTAAGTACGTGTCTTGAAACTGTCTATGCACACTTTCGGAACATGGAGCAATGCACCAAAATGCCCTGTAGAAAAAATCATCACAAGCAGCCCAGCTTTCAGACCTTGACAATCTTGTCTGTCTCGACCTCGTAGACGTAACCGGTGATGGGGACGTCGAGGACCAAAGGGCTACTCGTGAGGACGGCGATATCGTTAGTTACACTCTGCTGGACGTCGCCAAAGGGCAGGAAGACAATGTGGTCAGCCTTGTGGCCGAGGTCCTTTTCGATCTTTGTCCGGATATCGGCGTCGGAAAAGGCAAGCATGCCGCAGTCGGTCTAAAACGACCGGGCGTTAAGAGGTGTAACCTTAGAACAGTGAGCGACAAATCGAGGCAAGCCTCTTACGTGGTGGATGACGACAATCTTGCGCGTGCCCAACAGCTGCTGAGAGATGATGACGGAGCGCAGGGCTCGACGGTTCTGCCGCGCATTGCGAATGACGTGGGCATCGCCCTCTTTCAGACCGAGAGCTTTTGCCAGATCTGTCGAGGGAGCATAATGATCAACGAGAGAACGAGGCGGACAGGAGGCCAACCACCCAGACGGGCATCCATGCAGGCCACGACTGCGACCTCCCTGCGTGGGCTGTTAGCTAACTAATACAACTCTTTGGACCGGGCGACGGGGATGTTACCGGACGGGAGGCAGGGGTAGGTGGCCCTTTATAAATGACGACGCGTACGCCTTATTGGCCTGTTCGAACTAGGGAATGATCATGCTTGCAGAAGCCATGATTGTGACTGCGGTATGGCTAATATGCCGGGGGATGGACGGCAAGTTATATTGGAAATTTACTAGCCAGGGAGGAAGAGACGCAACGATGGGAATGCTAGGGTACAGAAAACTAGCGGAATGGCCATGCTCTCGATGTTGATCTCACCAACAGGTCAAAGACGCAAGCAGTGCAGCTTCTGGCGTGATTATAGACTGGCTGCTGCCATTGGACAAGGTGGACGGCGAAGACAAAAATGCCCTATGAAAGATTCCATTCTATGTACTCCATATACTGGTATAATATCCAAAAGATCCAAACGCCCCCAATGCTATGTATGAAAGAAAGGTGATACAAGTACAGATTGTTCACGTGACATGGGATGACTATACCAAGCTCTCGGACCAGCTTGTTTTGCGACGGAGACTTCCCGGCCTTTGGGCCAATTCCGGGTCTCCAAGATGCACGGCTCGGCGGCCCTGTGGCCAGAAGGGTGGCTGGGCCGTGTTGTTGTTGTCGTTGTCGTTGTCGATGACGATGACAGTATCGGACGAACACGATGACGACAAGTCGCGGGTGTGGTGCTCGAGGATGGGTTCCTGGGCGCGGGGATAAGCGGCCGTGATGGCAGTCATGCGGCGGCCCATCTGGACGTCATCGCCGTCATCGTCGGAGTCGGGAACGCTGTGGGAGCGAAAGAGGGCGGGAGTGGTCTCTTCGAGGCGCAAGACGACCTCGACGGCCTTTTCGTCCTCGACGACCTTTGGATGGCGGCGGGCAAAGTAGCGGGCGTACTTGAAGAGGGACCAGTAGCAGCTGGCGACGTTGATGGCGGAGAGGGCCATTTTGTAGGGCATCTAAGGGGTGTGAATGGGGGAGAAGAAAGAAGAAGAAAGAAGAAGAAAGGAACCCACGTAATAGACGAGACAGACAGTCCAGCTGACGCTCTCGTTGCGCCTGCGCAGATGGATGAGATTGAAGAGGACAATGTTGACATAGTAGAGGGCGAGGGTGGCGGCAAAGAGGTAGGCACTAAAGGCCGGCTGGACTACAAAAGAGATGGGTAGGACAAAGGGGGCGAGCAGGTAGAGCAGTGTCTCGTAGACCTCCTGGAGGACGAACAGCTTGGCGCCGAGCTCCCACCATCCGAGGCGCCAGCTGGTGAGGACGTAGCCGAGGTTGTACCACATGCCGTTGACAAAGAAAAAGTTCCAGCGGGAGAAGCGCTGGCGAAAGACGGTCATCTCGCCGAAGCCGCCACGGCTGGCGGCGGGGGCGCTGTAGAACACGGCGGCGGGGGTCTCGGTCTGGACAAAGACGGCGGTGCACATGGTGATGCGGCCGCCGAGGCGGCGACAGCTGTGACCGAAGAACCAGTCCTCGGACACGGAGAAACCGGGATGGTCGTGGAACGTGCGGATGAGAAAGCGGCGATCCCAGAGCGAGATGGCGCCGTGCGGAAACGTGGCGCTGCCGATACGGCCGGCGAGTGCGCGCTGCAGGCCCGAGATCTTGTACTCGAGGTCCTGGGCCTGCTGGCACCAGGTGCCGGGATCGGGGCCGGAGCCGGACTCGGACCCGGCGTTGGAACCGGCGCCGACATCGGCCCGGCCAACGCTCTTAATCGTATAGCCGATGCACTGCACACGGCCGGTCAGCCGCTCAGACACGACCGGGAAGCCCGGCGGCAGCGCGCAGTCGTCGTCGATCAGCAGCACGTGGCGGAAGCCCCGGGCAGCGTGGCAGCCCACAAACTGCGCCACAATCTTGGACCCCACCGGCGACCAGATGTGGTTCACGCCGTACGGCCGGCACACGGCCTCGGTGTCGTCCAGCGGCGCGGGCGCGTTCCCATTGGCAATCACAAAGATGTGCGACGGCGGGAAGATGCGCAGCGCTGCCTGCAGCGTGGGCCCGATGATGTGCGCCGACTTGTAGCACGGAATTAGCAGCGCCGTGTCGCCGACACCGGGACGGAAGGCCGTCAGGGTGTGGCTGGTGTCTGTGCTGTGGCTGGTGTCCACACTGTGGCTGGTGTCCGTACTGTGGCGCCTTCCGTCCTCGACCGTGGCCTCGTCCTCAAAGAGGATCAGCAGCGGCACAAAGGCCAGGAACAAGGCGATGCCCATCGTAATGGACCAGCCCCAGACCGGCGTCAGCTTGTGGGCAAACACCCAGTACAGCCAGTAGACGGCACCGCGCCACAGCGGCATCCCCACGAGCACAAAGTAGACAAACGCCAGCAGCGTCACATAGACGGCATATTCAAACAAGACACGCATCCACGGCTTGCGCTCCAGCTCGACGCCGCGCGCCTTGGCCCGCTCGTATGTGTCGTAGATGCTGCCCTGCCGCCGGATCGACGGGTGGAGTAGTGCGGCCGCCCGTTCGCTCTCCTTGTTCTCTTCTTCCTCGTCCTCCTCGTAGGCTCGTTGCGATCTCGGCAGCCGCACCATGCCCAGTGCATCCGACAGCGTCAGCTCCGATGCCGCCTGCGGCGTGAGCCCAAAGTGGCTGACGCCCAGCGCCAGCGCCGGCGACACCCGGCTGGCCCTCTGGGCCTCTTCCGCCGTGGTCGGGTTGCTCGTCTTGCGTGGCCGTCCGATCCAGCTGTTCTGCTGCTGTGGCAGTGGTCGCTGCTCGAGACTGCTGCTGCGCGGCCGTCGTGTGGGTGCGGCGGCGACTGCGGCGGCTGCAGTGGCTGCGGCGGCTGCCATGGCCGACGGCCGTCCGGCTCCTGCTCCGCGTCCCAGGCCTTGATGCTGGCTGGCCGTCCGTCGGATGGCCGTCTGCATCGGGCCATGACCCTCCAGCTCCTGGTCACGACGAAACGGCGTCCAGTCCCGGCCGCCACGTGTCGTCGCGATCAGCGAGTCCGGCACGACAATGTCGGCCACCCGCACCGACTTCTGCCTCTTGAGAGACATGGCCAGCGTGTCGAGGTTGAGATGTATAGGGGAAAGGGATGGGATAGCGTGCGGCTTCAGCACAAAGGGCAGTATACACCGGCTGGAACAAAGCAAGGGTCTAAAAGATCGACGGAACGAGAGTCAATAGACCGTAACCGTAGCAAAAAACGAATGACTGTGTCGAGAGGTGTCGGCACGGAAGCAGAATGGCAACGTATTATTGGATCCACCTAGGCTTCCCTCTTCTCTCTTCTCTCTCTCGGCCTGAAAGCCCAAGACTATATACCGGCCCACCAGCAGCACACCTTTCTGGTACAGGAGCACTGCTGGCGGGCTGACACGACGGCCCCGCTGGTCCTTTTCTGTGTAAATTCCGACATCGTATTGAGCCATTTTGCTAGTGGGTGACCAAGGCTTCAGATGCGAGATCTGGTCCGTGGACCCATCAAATCAAAACGACCTTCCGAAGGGCACTAGGGCCTAGTCCGCTGATCCTACAGCCAGCCGTGCTCTTGCTTCCCCTGCCCGTAGCACGCTGGACATGCCGTACGCGCGCTCTTGTCGCGTCCGGACAGCCTCTACATCTATGTCGACATCAGACAAGAGAGGGCCAGATGGGATGACCATCCCGGGACCCGATGTCGACCCAACCCGCAGCTGCTGGCCGCCCTCGCCACCCTCCTCTGCAGGTGGATGAACTAAGATGCAATGTATCATTCTAGGCGCAGGGGTCGGAGGCGGGAGCAGACGGCGGTGACCAGAGCCAAGAAAAAGCTGCGCAATGGAGAAAAAAGGGGAAAATTCCAAAACAAAAAGTCAGCTCGGCAGACCCGAAGGTGTTTGGCCCATGCTCGTTGCAGCGTGCAGCACAATACGCTACACATAGTAGAATATTAAAAGCGAGCGAGCGAGCAATATCGACACCACCGGACTGTGACCCGGCCTGCTTTCTGAATTTGGCGTTTCTAGTGTCAGGGGAAAATAGGACGGGCTCTCACTAACACTACGTAAAATTCACGTGAACTGTCAGGTGACCCCACTGCTCAGTCAATTTAAAGGGAAAATAGACTGGTCCCGCATCGCAACCAGAAATATTTTCACTTCTCTCCACTGAGCTAACGTATCTCGGCCGCGAGCTCCTCTCGTTGAATTCTCGTGAATTTGCCCTGTTTTCGTTTTTCCCTTCTCGCCTCACACTTTTTACGGCGTACGGCTACGGACGCCTGGCAGCTGGAACTTCGTGACGCTTACTCGCACGGCGGCAGAGCACAAAGAATGCATGGCAGCTCGCATCCCCCGCATACTCCGGATATTAATAGAGAGTCTCGGTGGCCACGCCGCACGTGCCTCTGGGTACGTGAAACAATGGTGCGAGCTACGTGTACGAGTACCGAGAGCAACACTGGGAAGTGGAGCAGATCCTCCAGGGCGAAAAAGTCCGATCCATAATTAGAACGTAAGCATTGCGCGCAATGTGCGTTTACGAGCAGCAGCACAAGCTTATAACATACAAGAGCACGACACATCGTATTCGTCTGCACCCTTATCCCCACACTACCATTTCCGGAGCTCGTCGTCTGTCATCGGCTCCTACGGTGACTATCCGTTCATCGGACGATGACGCTATAAAAAACCATTGTCGGCTGTGCGACCCCTGCGGTTGCAAAGGAAAAGGACCCAGGACCACGTTGCTGACGTACAAGACCTGAAACAGAACGTCCCGCCCGCCTGCTAGGGCCCATTCCAGAGCTAAAGCCAACGCCAGAGCCTAAATGCAATATTTCCGATACTAGGCCAGCCACAAGTATACAAAGTGCAAGTCCTTGCTCTCGGTCGATCCCACGTGTTGCCTTGTTTTCAGCACACCAACCTCGCTGCGGCGGGCATCCGTCTCTCGTTGTTCTCGTACGACCACAGCGTCGCGCACAAGCCGTGCGATACGTGTGCACACCGAACAGCACAACAGGCGACTGTGTGCCAAGCCCGTTGCAAGGTGCTAGTTGCTAGCTGAATGCGGGCTTCTTCCCTCAGGATTGCCCAGAGCGGGACATTGCGGTTACGTAACAGCCCACCTGTGCGCATGGGCAATCCTACCTATGTAGCTGTCGAAGCAGAGCTTGGGCAGCTCGTATCTGTGACGTGGACGCCGCGCGTCCAGTGTTCGCGCCGACGAGCAGTCTGTGGTGCCGTGCTATTTTGGTCGCAGTGGAGTGTTGCATGTTTGCATGGGGTTCTATCTGGATGCGTCTATGGGATCCGAGCGCGCCGGTCCGGCGACGGGCGGCGTGTTTTTCATGGGTCGCAGGCCCCAGCGAGCAAACATGTCCCTGTCCTCGTCGTAGCCGTTGCAGGCGGTCGTGAGCATCGTGTCGCCGGTGAAGACGGCGTTGGCGCCGGCGGCGAAGCAGAGCATCTGCTGCTCCTCCGACATGGTCTTGCGGCCGGCGGCGATGCGGATGATGGTGTACGGCATCAGCAGACGGGCGGTGGCCATGGTGCGCAGCATGGCGGTGAACGGGACGGCCTGCTGGCCGGCCAGCGGCGTGCCCGGGATGGGGACCAGTGCGTTGACCGGGAAGCTCTCCGGATGGCGTGGCAGCGTGGCGACGGTGTGCAGCAGGCCGATGCGGTCGTCGTCCGCCTCACCGAGACCGAGGATGCCGCCTGAACAAACGTGCAGGCCTGCAGCGCGCACATGGGCCAGCGTCTGCAGCCGCTCGTCATACGTCCGCGTCGAGATGACGCGCGGATAAAAGGCCCGGCTCGTGTCGACGTTGTGGTTGTAGGCCGTCAGGCCGGCCGCTTTGAGCGCGAGGGCCTGTGTCTGATCGATCATCCCGAGCGTCACGCACGCCTCCATCCCCAGCGCCCGCACCCCCTCGATCATCTCGATCACGTTGCGCATGCTGTTCTTGCGGCCGCGCATGTCCCGCCACGCTGCCCCCATGCAGAAGCGCGCGCTGCCGTTCTCCTTGGCCACCCGCGCCGCTGCTAGCACGGACTCGACGGACTCGACCTTCTTGGCCACCAGGCCCGTCCCCTTCTGGTGCCGCGTCGACTGTGCGCAGTACTTGCAGTCCTCCGTGCAGCCACCGGTCTTGATGTTCATCAGCGTACACAGCTGTACCTCACCCGGGCGATGGAAGCGCCGGTGTACTGTACCCTAAGAGAGTGAGTGTTACGGGTGACGAGGAGAAGAAGAGAAGAAGAGAAGAAGAGAAGAAGAGAAGAAGGGAAGAAGAAAAGAAGAGAAGAAGAGAAGAAGAGACGAAGAGACGAAGAGAAGAAGAAAAGAAGAAAAGAAGAACAGAAAAGAAACAAAAGACACTCACAGCTTGGTACACTAACTCCATCAATGGCTCGTGGTAAATCGCTGAAATCTCCTCCCTCGTCCAGTTGTTCCGCACCTCCGTCGCCGCCACTGCCTGCCGCAAAGCCTCGCTCTTCTCCGGGACCTTGTCCGCCGGCAGACCTGTTGTGGTCGGCAACGTCGATTTTGTCCATTTTTGCTGCTCTCCTCCAATAGCAGCATACGCCCGGATGCCGGTCCACAGCACAGGCCGTGGCACAGCGTGCGCCAACAGCGCAATTCTTCGAGTGCCCATCGCAGACATCGTGACAGATGGACAGACCAGACGGCAAAGACAGGCTCCAACACTGCAGAAGAACTCTGCGAATGTTGGGCCATACGACCTCGACACGGCAGGAAGGATCCGTCCATTGTACGATCCCCTCGGTCCTCATTGGTAGTCGAGCTTGGATCACGGGACCCAACGGTCAACCGGAGCGGGGCCGTCGCATGACTAATCCGATAAATGGCGCGCGGCGCAGCTGTTAATCCGGCGCGGTCGTGAGCTGTCGTTGCTTGAGGCCAGCAGGCGTGGAACACCCCGGCCCAAGCTCTCGCCCAATTTCGGGAGGTTGGCCCTAGTTCGTCGTATCGACACATCGACGAACGTGGCCGTTATCCAATTCCTTCAGCATTGGAAATCTGCCATGGAAAGAGCTTTCCTTTGTCCTTGCTGCCATACCTGAGTCCCCGCACTGCTGTTTCTGCTTTCCTGCCTTTCGCCTTCCCTGCAACACAGCTCTGCTCTTTGCCCGAAACCAAATCGTGCCATCCACACAGAGCTTTGTCCATCTCCCACACACACACTCTCTCTCTCCCCTCTCTCCTCGACGCGGGAACATACCTGCGGACGATACGATGAACGGCCACTTCGCTGCCGTCGGCGAGGAGCCGACCGCCCAGACTTTTGGGCATGGCATCCAAGTGATCGACGAAGACAAGGAATTTACGTGGGTCTCCATCGCCTTCCCCTCCATCACGAGCTTTTTGCACTTTTCCTTGACTGCTTCCTGCGCTGACACACCCATCTCGCCCGCCGTGACAGAACGAGCCTGAATGCATATCTGCAGCAGACACAGGTGGCGCCGGCCGGCTTCAACTACCACCTCATCTCCGTGTTTGGCTCACAGTCCACGGGCAAGTCGACCCTGCTCAACTACCTGTTTGGCACCGAATTCAGCGTTATGTCCGAGTCGGAGCGTCGGCAGACCACCAAAGGCATCTGGATGTCCAAGAACAAGAAGGAAAACACCAACATGGCCGAAAACATCCTCGTTATGGACGTTGAGGGCACCGACGGCCGCGAGCGCGGTGAGGACCAGGACTTTGAGCGGAAGAGCGCGCTCTTTGCGCTGGCCACGAGCGAAGTCCTGATCGTCAACATCTGGGAACACCAGGTCGGCCTGTACCAGGGCGCCAACATGGGCCTGCTGAAGACCGTCTTTGAGGTCAACCTGCAGCTCTTCCTCAAGGACCGGCAGTCGACGCCGCGGTCGCTCCTCTTCTTTGTCATCCGCGACTTTATCGGCAACACACCCCTGTCCAACCTGCGCGACACGCTCGTGCAGGACCTGACCAAGATCTGGGGCTCCATCGCCAAGCCGACGGGCCTGGACAGCGCCAAGATCGAGGACTACTTTGACTTTGCCTTTGCCGCGCTGCCCCACAAGATCCTGCAGCCGGACAAGTTCCTGCAAGAGGTGGACCGGCTGGGCAACCGGTTCGTGGCGGGCCAGCGCTCGGACAAGGACCAAGAGTTCTCGGGCGGCGTATTCATTCCCGAGTACCACCGGCGGATACCGGCGGACGGATTCTCGGTGTATGCTGAGAAGGTGTGGGACCAGATTGTGAGCAACAAGGACCTGGACCTGCCGACGCAGCAGGAGCTGCTGGCGCAGTTCCGCTGCGACGAAATCTCGCGCGAGGCCCTGGTGTCGTTCGAGGAGACCATGGTGCCGCTGGAGGAGGCACAGGCCGAGGCCGTGCGCATGGGCCACGCAAAGGTGCTGCCCGATCTGGGTGTCACGGGCAGCCAGAGCCGAGCTGCCTGTCTGGTGCTGTTCGAGACGCAGGCCAGCCGCTACCACAAGGCCGTGTACGCACGTAAGCGGGCCGAGCTGGAGGGCAAGGTGGACGGCCGGCTCAAGGCGCTGTACTTGGGGCAGCTGGGGGCGGCACACAAAGCGGGCGTCGTGGCCTTCACCGAGGCGGTGACGGCGGCGGTCAAGGCAGGCCAAAAGGGCGGCGGTGCCTACGACTTTGCCGACATCGTAGAGTCGGAGAAGGGCAAGACGCTGGAGGTGTTTGAGAAGGAGGCGAAGGGGCTCTTGATCGAGGGCGTGGCATGGAGCAACTTCAAGCCGCAGTACAAGCTGTTCGAGAAGGACCTGGACGCCGTCAGCGGCAAGATGCGCAAGGAGGAGATGCGCCGGCTGGCAACGCGGGTGGAGCGCTGGGTGAAATCGCGGCTGTCAGACTCAGTCGGGCTCGAGTTCAACAAGCTGGGGTCCGGCCGGGCAGGCGGCGGCGTGGTGTCGGAGGAGAACGGGCCCGACAGCGGGCGCGAGGTGGAGAAGCTGCCGGCGGAGAAAGACATCTGGGACCGGATCTGGGGGCTGTTTGCGGACGTGGTGACAGAGGCGCAGGGCCGGTTCACGGAGCGAGCCAAGAGCTTCGACGCGAGCGAGGGCGAGGTGGAGGTGGGCCTGTGGCGGCTGCGGCGAAAGAGCTGGGTGGCGCTGCGGGAGAAGATCGAGGAGGAGGTGATGGAGGGCAACATTTTGCTGAAGCTGCGCGAGAACTTTGAGGACAAGTTCCGGTACGACGAGGCGGGCGTGCCGCGGATCTGGCGGCCGAGCGACGACATTGAGGGTATCTACACGCGGGCTCGCGAGTCGACCCTGTCGCTGATCCCGCTGCTGGCCCGTTTCCGGCTGGCGGCGACATATGGACCGCCCGACCTGCCGGGCTGGATCGGGGCCCAGCCGGCGGCGACGGAGCCGGAGGACGAGGACGACCTGACACCGATTGGCGGCATCGACGAGGACGACGGCAAGAGCCTGGAGGAGGAGCTGACGGTGTTGAGCGAGGGCAAGCGGCAGGACCTGGTGATCCGGTTCAAGAAGACGGCTGACGGGGTGTATGTGGAGGCCAAGCGTGGGGCCTTGGGCGGTATCACGCAGGTGCCGCTCTATTTCTACGGCATCCTGTTGGTGTTGGGCTGGAACGAGATTCTTGCAGGTGAGTCTGGTGGAGATGTTGAGAGACTTTTGTCTGTGTCCATGTCTAGATCATGCTAACCATCAGTCCTCCGAAACCCCCTGCTGTTTGTCGCGCTGCTCCTCTTCCTGGGCGGCACGTACGTTGCGTACAGCCTGGCGCTGCTCGGACCGATGATGCAGATGGCCAACGCGGCCTCCAACCAGGCCGTCGACATTGGCAAGCAGAAGTTGCGTGACTTTATCGAGAACTCGGACACGGCTCGACAGGCCCTGGCCATGCCTTCGCGCAACGGCACGGCCATCAGCATGGACACGCTGGACTCGCGCGGCAAGCGACAGCCGACAGCAGACCTGTTGGACGACGAGATTTGAGGGGAGGATGGTGGTTGTTGAGGCTGTGAAAGAATGATTAGTAAGCACTTGAGAATAGATGCGACATTGGATAACACGAGTAACGCTTTCACGGACCTGGGAGTCTACGACGTGAAGTACGTCTTTTGCCGGCATACGGGATATCTATATAAGAGTGTATGCAGTGAAAAGGTGTATGCAGTGAAATGGCGTATGCAAGGAAAGGTGTATGCAAGTAAAGGTGTATGCAAGTGAACGGTGGAAAGTGCAGTACAGAGCACTAAAATGCCTCGAGGCCGACAGGGCGGCCGAACCAGGCTCCCAGCTCATCGACGTCGTCGTCCACAGCGGGTGCCTGTGACAACTTGGCGGCCGAGGAGACGAGGAAGTCGGTCATGCGGCTGACAGCAGGATCGTCATCGTCTGGCAGGGGCCACTCGACGCGGACGGCGGTGTTTCTGGTGGTGGTGCTCTTCTTTTTGTCGTTGTCGTCGTCTTCGAGCAGGTCCTTGGCAGTGCCCCAGCTGAAGCGACAGGCGGCGCCCCAGCCGAAGACGGGGTGCATATGGCGGCGCAGCCAGGCGGTGCATCGGGCGTCGGAGGGATAGCCGGAACCCCAGTCCGGGTCGATGGTAGGGGCAGCAGGACCAAGACCACGACCATACGGACGGTAGAGGACGGTGAGGGCGACGTCGCGCGTGACCTTTGCGCAGACGGACGCGGCCGAGACGCAGGGGTAGAGAGCATCGGCCTTTTTGGCGACGGTGATGCGGAGGCCGGGAAAGACGCGTTCGAGTGACTTCTGGTACGTGGCCGGCGGCCCGACGGTGTCGACAAAGACATCGGTGACGTGCACGCCGCGGTCGAGGACGCCGCGGATAAGTGCCACGGTCGCCTCCGCTGCCTGTGCGTTGAGGTTGGGTCCGGCGGCTGAGGGGGGCGCCAGCATGGCGGCGCCAATGTCGCGTGCCGAGAGCGCCGCCGTGGCCCAGCCGCACGACTGGTGCAGCGACGAGTCTGGCCGGCAGAGCGCCGCCATCAGGCTGGTTCGCGTGGCCGCCGAGAGCACCTTGCTGTCATCAAAGCGGTAGCGCGCCGTGTCGGGTCCTTCTGTCGCCGGCTTTCCGCCCCGGAGCAGCACGTCGGCCTCGGCTACGGGCGCGTACAAGACACCGTACACCATCGGTCCCAGCACGGGCCCGCGGCCGGCCTCGTCGACGCCCAGCATGCAGGGCACGCCAACGGCACCGGTCGTCGCTCCGAGCAGTCTGGGCGGCACCGGCGAAAAGTACGTGTACGAGTCGCCGGCTAGCAGGGCGGCCTCGTCAATGGACGGCGGCAGGAACTCGGTGCTCGCAGCGACCGTCGTGTCCGGTCCGGCGGCCTCCATGGGTGTGTTGTCGTCCATGGCGAGAGGTGGGAGGCGAGAGGCGAGAGGTCGTGAAAGACTGCAATCGTCGTGATAAGAAGACGCGTCGACAGTCGCGTTTTACCATTAAAGACGGAAATCACGCTAGCCGCTTTGGACCACAGCTCCTGCCTCGCATATTTATTTTGACATTGATTACTAATACTCATGGATGCTGCACAGCGCCAATAGGACTCGGGCGATTGAAAACAGCTGATGCCGCCATGGCGTCTCCGCATCATACGACTCTGATGTCAGATCGTTGCTCTGGGCTGACAGCCGGTGGTGCTGTTCACCAGCCGTTTCGCTGCCCTGTCTCGTCTATCTCTGTCCGTGCAGTCCAGTCTCTCCGGCCTGCTCGGTCCCTTATTTACAACCCCCCCCCCCAAAACGCCATGGCAGCACCCGTCTTCTCTGTTACCCGCACTCTCCGTCTGCTCCTCCTTCTCGCCCTCTCCAGCCTAGTCGTCACAATGGCCACCGAGACCAACGCTGTCGCAGCGCCGCCTTGGGCGGACGGGCCGCTCCAGCTCGTGCCCACGCCGCAGTATGCCACCAAGAAGACGGACCTCTTCACCACAGGCGCCACGCACATGTGTCTGCTGCACAACGCCATCCTGCGCGGCTACAACAGCATCTTCCTGCAGGCAGCGCACATCCAGGAAGCGGACAAGGCCGACTTTGTCGGCTACTGCCTGACCTGGTTCCGCTTTGTCAAGTCGCACCACGACGACGAGGAGGAGGTACTCTTCCCCAAGGTGGCCGAAGTCCTGGGCGACAGCAGCGTGTGGACGCAGACGCACGAGGAGCATGGTAGGTTTTTTTGTTCTTGTTCTTGTTCTTGTTCTTGTTCTCCTTCTTTTCTTCTTTTCTTCTTTTTTCTTTTCTTCTTCTTCTTCTCCTCCTCCTCCTCCTCCTCCTCCTAACACCATTAGAATCCTTCCTGGCTGGCCTCGGCGCCTTCCACGACTATCTCGCCGGGCTGCCATCCCCGTCCGACTTCTCGGGCGAGAAGCTGTTGGCCATTATGGCCACGTTTGAGGCGCCGTTTGAGAATCACTTCCGCTCCGAGATTGGCACCATTGCCGCGCTGGCCGACCACCCCAAGGCGCCGGTGCCGGGCTCGCCCGAGGCCGACGCTGCATCCGCCATGTTCAAGGCCTGGGGCAAGGCCACCGTCTCCAAGGCTGGTACCCTCGACGTGGTGCCCTTTTTCCTGCTCAACCTCGACCGCTCGACCGGCTTCGAGGACGGCACCTGGGCCAACTGGCCGCCCATGCCGGCGCCCATTCGCTGGGGCCTCATCAACATTGCCGGCTCCTGGTACGGCAAGTGGTGGCGGTTTGCGAGCTGCGATGCTGCCGGCCAGCCGCAGGTGCTCTGGGCCTTGCGTGGCGAACCAGCAGCATCGGCCGCGAAGGAGGATTTGTAGGCAGGGGTTTCTGGTCACAGCTTGTTATCTGTTCATTTCGTACCCGTACATGTGCATGCGCCTTGTCACGGCCTGAATAAAGCATCTATCTCCATGAGTGGCGTGAGAATATGGTCGCTTCCTGAATTGTATAGCAGCTTCTGGAAAGCCGCTTCTAGAAAGCGTTTTCGAGCCGGAATCCCATATCCATAATAGGCAGCTATGCTCTGCCGGCCAGCCAATCAGCGGCCAGTATCGCCGCCAGGTCGAAAGGCCTAGAAACCTGCCCCACCATCTGTCTTTCGAGCATATTTTCGCCGACTCTCTCGCCAGCCTTCCGAGCCAACGTCCGTCTGGGGTGCACTACTCGACGACTTGCCAAACCTGACGCAGCCTTTTCATTCTCTCATTCCATCGCACGCATTGCAAGCATGGCTACGGCAGACGAGCTCAAGGCCCTGGGCAACAAGGCCATTGCAGCCAAGAACTACGACGAGGCCATGTAAGTTGACCCAACGCTGCAAACAAAGTGTGTCTGCTCTGACATGTCGGCTGTAGTGAGAAGTTCACAGAGGCCATTGCGATTGACCCGGGCAACCACATCCTGTTCAGCAACCGGTCGGCGGCGTACGCCTCCAAGAAGGACTGGGACCACGCGTTGGAGGATGCGGAGAAGACGACGGCCCTGAAGCCAGACTGGGCCAAGGGCTGGAGCCGCAAGGGCAGTGCGCTCTACGGCAAGCGTGACCTGGTGCCGGCGTACGAGGCGTACAAGGCGGGCCTCCAGATCGACCCGAACAACGCGGGGATGAAGAACGACCTGGCGTCGGTGGAGCGGGCCATGGACGCCGAGCTGCAGGGCGAAGGCGGTGCCAACTCGTTTGAGGGTCCGGGCCAGCAGCTGTCCAACATGTTCAGCGACCCCAACATTTTGCAGAAACTGGCGGCGAACCCGAAGACGGCGGCGTTCCTGGCCGACCCGACGTTTGTGCGGAACCTGCAAAACGTCCAGCAGAACCCGCAGAACTCGCAGGCCATGTTCAGCGACCCGCGCATGATCCAGGTGATGGGCGTGCTGATGGGCGTGGACCTGGACTTTGCTGGTGGGCCACCGGCCGGCGGGGCCAGCGCGTCGTCTCCGTTTGGTGAGGAGCACGAGGAAGACGTGGACATGACCGGAGGGGCAGCAGCAGCGGCAGCAGCAGCGAAGCCCGCGCCCGCAGCCGAGCGTGTGGTCGAAGAAGTGAGCGAGGCCGAGGAGGAAGAGGACGAGGAGGAAAAGGCGAAGAAGGCGGCCAAGGAGGCAGCCGACAAGGAGAAGGCGCTGGGGACGGAGAACTACAAGAAGCGCAACTTTGACGTGGCGATCGAGCACTACAAGAAGGCATGGGAGCTGCACAAGGACGTGACGTACCTCAACAACCTGGGGGCAGCCTACTTTGAAAAGGGCGACTTCCAGGCGTGCGTGGACGCCTGCACGACGGCGGCCGAGGAGGGCCGGGCGTCGTTTGCCGATTTCAAGACAATGGCCAAGTCGTACGCGCGCATCGGGACGGCACAGGAGCGGCTGGGCAACCTGGACGCGGCCATTGAGAGCTACAACCGTTCGCTGCGGGAGCAGCGAACGCCGGACGTGGTGGCGAAGCTGCGGGCAGCCGAGCGGCGGCGGATCGACGAGGCGCGGCAGGCCTACGTGGACCCGGCCAAGGCGGAGGAGGCGCGCGAGGCGGGCAACCGCCAGTTCAAGGAGTCGGACTGGCCGGGCGCCGTGGCCGCCTACAGCGAGATGGTCAAGCGGGCGCCCGACGATGCGCGTGGCTACAGCAACCGGGCGGCCGCCTTTATCAAGCTGCTCGAGTTCCCCAGCGCGCTCGAGGACTGCGACATGGCCATCCGCAAGGACCCCCGCTTCATCCGCGCCTACATCCGCAAGGCCCAGACCTATCTCGGCATGCGCAAATACAGCGAGTGCGTCGACGCCTGCGCCGAGGCCGAGCGCGTCGACCGCGAGTTCCACGCCGGCGCCAATGCCCGCGAGATCGACCAGCAACAGCAGAAAGCCCTGTCCGCCATGTACAGCGCGCGCGAGAACGAGACGGAGGAGCAGACGCGCGAGCGCATCATGAAGGACCCGGAGGTGAGTTGTGTGGTGTTTGTTTGTTTTTGTTTTTGTTTGTTTTTGTTTTTGTTTTTGTTTGTTCTGTTTTCTTGTTATCTTTCATTTTAGTTTGCTTCTTTTATCTTTTTGTATTTTGTTTTGTTTTGTTTCATTTCTTCCTTTTCCTTTTCCTTTTCCCTATTAGTTTTCTTTTTATTTTCTTTTCCCTTCTCTCCTCCCATACTAACCCTACAGATCATGGGCATCATGCAGGACCCCGTCATGCAGACCATCCTCCAACAGGCCCAGTCCGACCCGGCCGCCCTCAACGAACACATGAAGAACCCCAGCGCCCGCTCCAAGATCCAGAAGCTCATCGCCGCCGGCGTCATCCGTGTCGGCAGGTAAACGAACGGCCACCAGACTGTGTATTTAGCATCCAATGATGGCGTATAGCTGGGATAACTCGCATTCCTATCTTATTTCTTGTGTCCTGCTGCTCGTCACGTGCTCACCTCAGTGAACTCTATTATCAATACTGTTCTAACTAATTAGGACACGTCTGCCTGCTGTAAAATGCCTCCATGTCCATCCATCGCCTCCTATCGAGCCGCAGATTGTCCCGAGTTCCAGCGTCCAAACGAACTAGATAACACAAATACTGCCCGGCTAGTGATGCTGTAACAGATAGAGCCGGTCTTGTCAGGGAGTAACAACCGCCATGCAGGCCCACAAACCTCAAAACCCTCTCCCACGCCACATCTACCGCCTCGACCGCTCAACAGCAGCCGCACTAGGCGTCACCACGCTCGCCATGTTCGTCATCGACAGGGCCGGCGTCACTGTCCCCGAAGGCGCTGGAGTCGTCGCCCGGGTCGGTGGCTGCGATCGGTTGTGTGCCATGTGCGCCTTGACCAGATGGCCGGCTGCCAGCGCCGAGCAAAGAGACAGCTCGCCCGCCAGAGTGGCCGCTGCGATCACACGCGCCAGCCGTCGTGCATTTTCGCCCGGGTTCGTCGGGTGAGGCCCACGCACGCCAAGCATGTCGAGCATCGCTCCCTGCGGCTCCAGAATGGTGCCGCCTCCAAGAGTGCCCACCTCGATCGACGGCATCGACACGGAGATCTGCAGAGAGCCGCGAAGACTGGATTTTTGTTAGCAACACTTTCCACTTTCCACCTTCCACACATCCAACCCTCCCAAATACGCACTTCTTCATGATCGTGATGCAGTTGGCGCTCTCCACAACCTGTGCCGGGTCCTGGCCCGTCGCAATGTAAATCGCTGCCACAATGTTCGCTGCGTGCGCGTTGAATCCGCCAATCGCTCCCGCCATCGCTGAGCCGATCAGGTTCTTCGAAATGTTCAGCTCCACCAGCGAGTCCACGTCGCTCTTCAGTACGCTCTTCACCACCTCCGCCGGGATGATCGCCTCGGCCACCACGCTCTTGCCGCGTCCGTCGATCCAGTTGATCGCTGCCGCCTTCTTGTCGATGCAGTAGTTGCCGCTCAGCGACACAATGTTCATGTCCTCAAAGCCCGACTCGTTCCGCATCACGTTCAGCGCGTGCTCCACCCCCTTCGAGATCATGTTCATGCCCATCGCATCGCCCGTCGTCGTCTTGAACCGCACGTACAGATTTGTGCCAGCCAGC
This sequence comes from Grosmannia huntii, assembly GCA_019925595.1. Taxonomy (NCBI): domain Eukaryota; kingdom Fungi; phylum Ascomycota; class Sordariomycetes; order Ophiostomatales; family Ophiostomataceae; genus Grosmannia; species Grosmannia huntii. The sequence continues at coordinate 302,359 of JADHKJ010000015.1, forward strand.
GCCGTCTTCATCTCCGACAGCCGTGCGAACCGGCTCGTTGAGTTGAACGCCTTCCGCATCGTCGTCTGTCCGTCCTCCGAGTCCAGCCAGATCTTGGCTGCACCTGCACGCTCTACCGTCTCGAAGCTCAGGCATGGCCCGCGCGTCATCCCGTCCGCCGTCAGCACCGTGACCGCACCGCCACCGGCGTTGATCGCCTTGCAGCCGCGGCTGGTGCTGGCAACCAGCACACCCTCTGTCGTTGCCATCGGGATGAAGTAGCTCTTGCCGTCAATCACGAGCGGACCAGCCACGCCTACCGGGATCGGCATGTACCCAATCACGTTCTCGCAACACTGCCCAAACACCTGTGCCCAGTTGTAGCCGTCGTACGGAAGGTCCGATTCGTCGAGAAGCCCGGTGAGTTCCTCCGTTGCCTTGGTGCGTGCGATGATCGACCGCCGAATCTTGACCGCCCGTGTAAAGTCCTTTAGCGTCTTCTCCAGCGCATATCCAGGAATCTTGCCCCGCAGCGACAGAAGCACCAGCTCCGCGTCCGTCAGCTCGTGTGCGCGCTGTTCCTTGAGCATCTTGTCTAGTTCGGCAGACGTGCGCTGTGTCACAAGACACGACTGCGCCTTGAGTAGATCTAGCTGGGCCTGCGACTTGCTCATCGGCTCTTTTTTCTTCAGTGGCCGCATCGACAGCTGGTCGCCCTCGTCGTCCGTCAGGGCTGGCGTCAACGGCTTGGCCGGTGTTCCGCGCGGCACAAACTCGCCCAGAGGCAGAGTCGCCGAATCCGTCTCGTTGAACTTTTGCGCCTGGGCTAGCTCCTGCGGGTCGATGGGATGGAACGGAATGTTAGGGTCCTTGATGCCCCACCGAGCCGCGTTGAAGAGATAGCCGTTGAGAGCCACGCTCATGGCCAGAGCCACAATAATCCACTTAGAGAGAACTGGGTCTTCCAGGCTCTTGAGAATGCTGCCCACCATGCGGCCACCAACATAGTCATACGCGTCACGGTCGGCGTTGCGGCCGTGGCCTCCGTTCAGTCGCGACGAAGGGAGGGCGTAGTGCACCGACGGATACTCCAACTCGTACTTGATCGGCGTCAGCACCGTCACAATCGTTTCCCGGCTGCCCTTCCTGGCCGACGCCAGCAGAGTGTCCAGGCCGTTGGAGGCAACCTTGAACGGGTCGACTGGCGGCGGCGCAGCCACGCCGCCGAGGCCACCTGTAATCGACGAGATCGACGAGAGCGTCGACTCGGCGTTCCGGAACGGCAGCGTGCAGAGGTTCAGAAGATTGATAATGACAAACCCAGACACCATCAGCACCTTGAACTTGGGAACGCTCGTGTTTTTGATCTGCCGCCCGAAGATGGTCGTGCTCGGATCACCCTTCCCGTCCACTCTCGGCCAGTCGTTGCTCCGTGCAACATTCTCCGCCACCCGGTGGCTGACGCCATCCTCCTCCAGGGCCTTTCGCATTTCCACGTGACGCTTAATCCGGTTGATCTCCAGCTTGATGCAGAGAATGGCCGTGTAGAACGAAAAGAGCAGGATGCCGTCAAAGAAGAGGATCCAGGCGGCGAAGAAGCAGAACTGCTGCAGCCCTCCCTGGACGCCGGAAGCAGCGCCGATGATGAGAATGAGAATCTCAATAGCGTAGTCGCGAACAATGTCGTACCCCTTCTCCTTGATGGCCATCTGGATGGCGTACTGGATAACGCTGGGCGACCTGGCCGTGATGATCTTCTTGCCCGAAGTCAGACCCCGGCGGGCTGTGCCGTCGCTGGCAAGGCCCTTCTCCTGGTTCCGGCGATGCTCCAGCGCGTGGGACAAGACCGCCTTGGTAAGAGCGATGTTCTTCTCAAAGCCGATCGTGACAACGAGGAAGGGAAGGCCCTCGGACAGCAGAATCATGTTCACGCGGACGCCAAACTTGGTCGTGGCGATGAGGCCGAAAAGGAAGGCAAAGACGGACGAGAACAGAACGCTGGCAGCGAGCCAGAAGTTGGAGCCCATACGCCGCATCGACACAAAGAGAGACACAAACGTCAGGTGCATAGACATGTAGCCGAGAACCATAATGATGATATCAAGCGTCTCGGCATTCTTCAGCAGGTCCAGAAACTCGACCCAGCCATTCTGTAGCCAGCGCACAACGCTGGAACGCGTCTGCGCACCGGCAGCCTTCATGATCCACAGCTTGTCCTCACGGCCGTGTTCCTCGGTAATCTGCGTCGTGTCTTTTCCGGCGTTGGGGATCTCGCGCGCCGCAGCCGTGAAGAGGGCGGCATCGGCGTACGGCACGGCGAACGCCAGCGAGCTGTCCTGGGAGTAGGCCGCCAACGGGTTGGGCGTCGAGGGAAGCGCTAGAGTCGTCATGTTCTCGGGCATGGGAACAGCGTTGAGCAGCGGGGCCGTCTTCGGGGTGCTGGCAGAGAGCGAGCCGGGGAAGATAAAGGTGAGCAGGGCCAAGTGGTTGGAGCCGATGGGATCCTCGGACGCCTCAGCGTCCCAAGGCTGCCACTTCCAAGTGGTGTCGGGGCCGGCTCGCAGGCTGCGGCTGCCCTCGACGAGGGACGACCAGTCAGCCCGGCTGACAGAGCGGTTGGCATCAAACAGGCTTTCCTCGAGCAGTCCCATATACGTCGAGCTTGCAAGCACTGCGACAATAACGATGGTGTGGATCGGGTGCGACGATGTAAGGCTCGACAGGAGTTGCAGCATCGGCGTGAGCTTCTTGCTGACCCAGTTTGGAGCAGCCGCCTTCTCCGACGGCTGCTCGCCGCGGAAGCGGGAAGGCAGAAACGAAGAGGCCGTCGAAATCATGGTTCGGACACTACAACGTCGAAGATTGCTTATGGAGAATGCATTTGCTTCAGCGTAGGGTGGACGTGTCTGCAGGCGAAGAGAACGTGAAAAATCAGCAAGCCGTCCCATCTTTGTATCCAGTCGTCCCCGAAGTCTTCCGCACAAGGGTCCACGAGGGTCCACGAGGGTCCATGAGGGTCCACGCCGACGGGTACAGAGGGGTATCATATGTTATACTTACATTCAGGCCGGTCTGGCTAATCGGATTCGATTCGATTGCTCGTTGTGTGCGACACTGACAGTCGGGAAGGCTCAATGCCGAAACAGAGAGTAGCTGTGCAACACCACCGTCGCGAGAGCAAGATTGGGCGAGGTACGGACGCTGACAGAAGAAGATCGCGGAGACGGTGAAAATGGAAAATGGTTCGAGAACCGAGAAGAGAGATGTCCACAGCTGGAGGGAAAGAGCTCGTGGCCGGGAGGCGATGTATCGCCAGTCCAAAGTCGAACTGTCTTTGATGCCAATGCGAAGGAGGCAGGCAGGGGAGCAGGGAGGGTGAGGAGCAAGAAGTAGGGCAATAGTCGTGGAGGAGAGAGGAAAATAAGGGCTTAAAAACCGGAGGTTACAATCAAAGAAAATCGATTAAATTGCACTTGCACGCAACCAGGGAAGCTACCTAAGTCGACCAATGACAGCTAACGGCCAATGGCCAATGACCACTACTCGAACTAAGCGTCCGGCAAAAAGGAGTAAAGGGGGTGAGAATGTTCGCTATGTAGGTCTTGCTATAGGCGGTAGCATATCGCAGCAATCCTCCGAAGCTGGAGGCGCAATTCACGACTGGGCAGGCGCAGCCGAGGAGCTGTTTCTTTGCCTACCAGTCGCAGCTGCCTCGCCGACATTTTTCTTGACCGCTTGATGATGCCCCATCACACAATCGACTGTGTAAGATAATAGCAATTCGGGAAATCACGCAGCATTGCCAGCGCATCTATCTCTGCTCCGTGCATGCAGATCTCCTGCGTTTCGTTATCGTGCTCAATGCGCCCCGCCTGTCTATTGCATCCTGTACAAAGTATGCTGCCACCTGGTCTGACTGTGCTCGATGCTCCCAAACGGTTGCTTACTCCATTAGCCGTCCATGCCGGTCACGTGCTCTCATCCCAATAGGCGGGGATAAGGGATAAGGGATAATAATACGGGATCCCATTGAGCACCTACGAATATGAACTTTTTGCCTGACGGATGAACATTGGCCTGCTCTGCTATAAAAATGGCAGAAGTGCCGCGTGGTATCTCTGACAGAGACGATACCATTGCGTAAACTATCAGTTTCTTTCCATTGAAAAAGTGACAGTCGCTGGTAAAAAGCGCAATGGCAGCTTCGGAAGGATTCAACCCCGCCATAATCGTCGTGGACTTGCAGGAGGACTTCTGCCCGCCGGTATGTGGATATGGAATCCTGGTAAAGGTTTTTTCTGACCGTCTCTCCGGCACGCAGAATGGGTCTCTCGCTGTGACCGACGGCCGCGATACCGTCAAGGCCATCAACCGTCTCCTCGCCCTGCCCTTTTCCCTGTGTGTCGCCACCAAGGATTGGCACCCACAGGACCATGTCTCGTTTGCGTCCAATCATCCAGGCAAGCGGCCGTACGTGGACTATGCCACCGTCACGAACCCGCTCAACCCGGCCGAGGCCCCGTATGAGACGCGTCTGTGGCCGGACCATTGCGTGCAGGGCTCACCGGGCGCCGAGCTGATCCCGGAGCTGGACCACACGCACATCCACAAGATCATCGAGAAGGGCATGAACAAGGACGTGGAGATGTACAGCGCCTTCTACGACCCGTTTGAGTACCCGCGGGTGTGCGACAGCGGCCTCGCCGCCCTGCTGCGGTCGCCGCCAGAAACGTCCGCTGCGATCACGCACGTCTACGTGGTGGGCCTGGCGGCAGACTACTGCGTCCGCTGCACAGCTCTCGATGCCCGCAAGGAAGGCTTCGTCACGTACATCGTGCAGGAGGCCACACGCCCCGTCGACCCAGCCGGCTGGCTGACAGAGCAGCAGCAGATCCAGGCTGCAGGCGTGGGCATTATCAGCATAGACGGGCCCGAAGTGGCGCACGTCAAGGCATTAAAATAGTGGATGGCCTTGAGTATGCTACTGCAGCCACGTTGCTGTATAAGCATTCTGGCTGCCGGGCTGTCGGTCTCTTTCTGCTTACAGAAGACGACCGCTGTGGCGGGGATTTGGTGGACTCTACAAAGTACCACATCGTCTGTATGCTATGCAAACGCTATAAATCATTTCGGATTCGCACTCGTCAACGCACCGTGCACAAGGCTGGGCGGCTGCAGTACTGGCCGGCGACCTTACCATTGTCTGAAACGGTTGCAACCGTTCCTGAGGTGTGGAGGTTACCCCAGCATATCGCCTCGGCTTTTCAAGTATCCACATAACAGATGAGTCAGCAATATTCACCGTTGCCAACTTTGTTCGGAGTGAAGCTGGTGGGTCTATCCCCGGCTCGATTCTGCTCGAATCCGGCCTGCTTTCTGGCTACACAGCAGAGCTATCTTACGATTGCGGGGTGCACTCGCCCCCGACGTTTGGCACCCCATCCGAGAACGGTGAAGGTGAAGGCGAGGTGAATGCTGTCTTCCGACTCGAAGCTCTTCCATAACACTACGAAAATGCTTTGCTTACATTTCCAAACTGAAGGAACAATAACCCTCCAAACAAGCTAGGGACTCCATATAGAAGCCGGATGCATACTGTCCCTATTAGTGTATAGGCTGCTTCTTTTCCAAGCAGCTGTCGTCCCCACTGACAGGTATCGTAGACCTGCCTATGTAGCCATGAGTGTGGCAATTTTAAGATGGGGCGTCCGTTTTCATGTGTCAAGGTAGTCGGCTTTGGTGTGACTTTTCTGTTCTAGAAAGTATTCGTATAAATTGGAAAAAAGCATAGCAAAACGAGTGCACGACCCCTTTTGCTAACCTATGTGTCTGGCAAGCATTGTCTTGTAGGCGTTCTTCTGTCTTGCACGTTTGACGATCAGAGCAGACATTTCTGGGTGTTGCCATGGAATCACCAAAATGGCTTAGTACCACGGATGAAAGCTCCGGCACAGACACGGAAACACCGCCAAAGACGCCACGTCTGTCCTGTGAGGAAGCCGACACGGCATTCTCGCCCATCGTGACAGAAGGAGTACAACCGACAGCCAATGATGCTTCGCCGTCTCCTTCTGCCTCCGAGCCAGTCGACTCTGCTGCATCGGCAGAAGCGCCCGAAGAGGGACGGACGAGGCTACAAACCACCATCATCATGCTGGCCCTGTGCTCGGCCTTGTTTCTCGCCGCTCTGGACGTGACCATTGTCACCGTGGCCATTCCCACCATATCCAGCGAGTTCAACAGCACGGTCGGCTATACCTGGATCGGTTCGGCCTATCTCCTGGCCAATGCTGCTACCGCTCCTTCGTGGGGGAAGATCTCCGACATCTGGGGCCGAAAGCAGGTCCTGCTCATCGCCGTCGCCATCTTCTGGTTGGGGTCCGTTCTGGGTGGTGCCAGCGTCAGCATGGCCATGCTTATTGTCGCCCGCGCCATCCAGGGCATCGGTGGCGGCGGGATCATCGTGCTGGTGAACGTCTGCATCAGCGACTTGTTCTCCCTGCGGAAGAGAGGCAAGTACTTTGGTCTCCTCGCCCTGGTATGGGCCTTTTCCGGTGGCATCGGCCCCATCATTGGTGGTGTCTTCACGAGCCATGTTAGCTGGAGGTGGTGCTTTTATATCAACCTCCCCATCTCAGGAGTCGACTTCTTCTTTCTCGCCTTCGCCCTCAAACTGCACAATCCGAGGACCGGTCTCCGGGAGGGTCTTGCTGCCGTCGACTGGGCCGGCACTCTGACCATCGTTGGCGGCACGCTGATGGTCCTCCTCGGCCTGACATTCGGCAACGTGGTGTACCCGTGGCGGTCTGCCACAGTCATCTGCCTCCTTGTTTTCGGCTTCGTTGTCGTAGGCTTGTTCATCGTCATCGAGGCGTATTATTCGCGAAATCCGGTCATGCCCATGCGCCTGTTCAAGAGCCGTGCGGCCGTTTCTGCCTTTGCCTGCTGCTTCTTTCATGGACTCGTCTACATCTCCGGGTCATACTACCTTCCGACCTACTTCCAGGCCGTGGTCGGTGCCTCTCCGCTGATGTCTGGTGTTTATGTCCTGCCCTTTTCCATCCTCATTTCCGCCAGCAGCGCAGCCACAGGCTATATCATACTCAAGACGGGCAAGTTCCAGGTGCTCATAGTTGCTGGCTTCTTCATCCTGACCATCGGCTTCGGCCTTTTCACTATCCTGGGCGCCAAGATCGGCTGGGCTCGATGCATTATTATCCAGATCGTTGCCGCCTTGGGCATCGGCCTGAATTTCCAGAGCCCGCTCATTGCTCTCCAGGCAACGGTGCAGCAGCGAGACATTGCTGCCGCCACGGCCACTTTTGGCTTTACCCGGCAGCTGGCCACGGCTATATCAGTTGTCATCGGCGGTGTGGTTTTCCAGAATACCATGCAGAAGCAGCATCAATCGCTTGTTGCCAGCATCGGCGAACAAGCAGCCGATCTCTTTACAGGAGGCAACGCTGCTTCTAACGTGGATCTCATAAAAACCCTGGATAAAACAGCCATTGTTGTCGTCCGTGAGGCGTATTGGAAAGGCTTGCGAGACATGTATATCATGTTTGCTGCTCTTGCGGCGGCTGGGCTTGCCATCTCCTTTTTCACCCAACAGAAGACGCTTAGCACGGTGCTCGAGGAGCGTAAGACGGGGCTTCATAATATGGAGGAGAACGAGAAAGAAAAGAGGGTTGACACGGCTCGAGCAATCGGTGACGTTGAGCAAGGCATTGTTACGAAAAGCGCGGAATGACGGGCATTTTCACGGATTTGAGCATTTCGGCGTTAGGAAGAAGCAAACGTGTGTTACGACTAGCTGTTACAAACATTGGCCAAGGGAATATCTAGAAAAAAAACTAATAGACGTAATGATAGTGTAGACTATGAAGTAATATACAACACCTCCAATTGGCAATTGGAGAATCTAATTCGATATCTACCACGTCTCTACTATTTCGATTCAGACATCTTGCGATGACCAAAAGCGCTACATATTACAAGTATTGCAGCCACATACGGACTAAACACAGTGCTAATACAACCCAGCAACAGGCTTTGATTTGTCTCCTTTTTCCTTCAGCCATACTGTCTGCCCCTTGTTGCTTCACAACGCGATAGGCTCACCGCCAGTCGAGGAATCCGGGTACGCGTCGCTTTCACCCTTTTGCCTTGACTCCTATCTTACTATTGGCCCACACCGCTCTGTGGCAAAGTCTTTTGAATTGGGTCGGACGGGGATTCAGTCCCATCAGCCCGTGCTTAAGCTTACAACCACCGCTTTTTACGTCGTAGCAGGCTGAAATTGTGGACTCTTGGACGGCTAACATGGAGCAGTAAAGTTTGTAGGCATTTTCCTTGTTGGTACTCCGTATTCTTTTTGTTCTCATCATTACCGAGCATGCACAAACGATGAACAAAAAGCATAGATATTACCTGCGGAGGATACAGCAGAGAGCGGATCTCATCCGGATTGCAACTCCTCCAATTGAAGGCACGTGGTTGCGATGCCGGATTTGTCATCACCGAACTCATGGCAAAGACTAAGAACAGGCCTGCCTTCTTGCATGGCATTTGTACTTATTATCCTCTGGCAACATGACAAAGTGGATGTGTTGCATTGGCATCAACTGTCTCTACAGCGATAACAAGCCGAGGTGGATGGACAATGGCCCACGCCAGAAGGCCATGGCGGATATGTTGAAGACCGAAGTCAAGACCCGCGCAGCGTGGCGTCGAGAAAAACGGTTTGCGCAGGCCATTGAGAACGGCACAGCTGCAGTCAGTCTTGCCGCGGTTTCTTTCGGTGGACTTATCATCACCTCACTGCCAAGGGAAGCAGTTCTAGCGAGTCGAAGCTTTGGATTGTTTTACAAGGACAACTCTGCACGTGTCAACTCAGAGACTATCAGCTTTATCTGGGGACACGCTGGCTTGACATATCATCTGGTCGTCGTGAATGGATGGCAGCCAGAGTCAGATGCCATACGCCAGAGCGTGGACAGAACACTGCAGCTCATCACAAATCCGCCATCGAGCTCCTGGTTGCGCACTGTAGCCTGTCCGTTCTGCGTCACGGGCTGGCTAGCAAACGAGGCACAAGAGCCCGTCTTCTGGGAGATGATGGGCCGGACCTGTGGTCTTGAGGTGTACGGCTCGGTCCAAGAAGCATTGCACATCATGGGGGCTGTGTGGACCGAAAGAGCTTCGATTGAGCATGGACAGCTCGAATGGAGTCTGGCAAAGTGCTTCCATATTTTAGGGCGAAAGGCTTTGAACAGGTGGGAACATTCCAATTTCATTCTTTATACTACCCATATTATCCCGTGTAAATACTCCGTGGCCCCAACCATTTAGTTAACGCCACCAGATGACCAAAACAAAAAGAGCCTGTCTATCATTGCCCGCATATAAAAGAAACCAGATGACAAAAGAGATAGAAAGCCGCTGACATCTTCAAGAAGTAGGGTGATATTATACGAATGTGGCAGGTGGTTCGGCCGCGCTCGTGTCCTTCCGTTTTTTCTCGCCGTTGTTGGCGCTCCGGAAGGCATTACCTCGAACGGTACCGCCGCGGATCAAGTTCAGGTCCCACCAGCCCTCTATACGTTCAAGAATGGTTCTTCGTCGAGCAGATGGCTTTTCATCTGCAAACGGGAGTGGTGTGCGGGGAACGTTATCAAAACTCGAGGGACTGAGCATGGCGGGTGATGATGGTTGCTGGTCTCCCTGCAAGGAGAACACAGAGTCTCGTATCTCGCGAAATCTGCTCTCGCCTTTCTTCCGGGATGACGGCCGGAGTGGGTAGTTGTCGGTGGGTAAAACGGATCTTTGATTACCAGTCATAGATCGTGTCGTTGCTGTCCCAGCAATGGGCGTCGCGAGAGAAGGCTCATGATATACTACTGTTGTTGCTGATGCTGCCGATGCCGAAAGTGTCATCTGCGGAGAGAACATGATCTTGATTGTTCCCTGGCGTCTGAAAGGCTCTCCAGGGTGCATGCCACCGGAGAGAGGGGACGGCGTCCGTGGGTACTGGCTGCTCGCAATAGATTTGCGAACCGACATTCCTCTGGACTTTGGAAGGGGATTGGACGGAGGAGGCGACAATGGTGTGGTTATCACATCCACAGTACCATCTTCGAAATAAGCAGCATCGTCGTCAGGCAGTAGTGACCGGAGTTTCTTTCGCGAAGCCCCGACTTCCTATTGGGACGGTTGGGGGACAGGACGATCGGGCGTTGCGAATGGTGGGTACTGAGGATCAGTCACGTTGCCGATGTCTTTGGGATCAGTGCTTGCGTATGGAGGATAGCCGGGATCCGATACAGTCTCTTTACCCTGAGCAGTGGCCAGCTCGATCTGCGATTCGCTTGATCCCCCGACGGGCAGAATCTTGGACGCAACCAAGGAACGTCTCTTGCCGAGAAACAGGAGGCCTGCGGCAAAACCGCTCAGAGCAAAGAGGACACACAGAGAGATGATAAAGCCCCAGACGGCCATGATCTGGTTGCATGTTGACTGGTTCCCCCCAACCAAGAGGATGTCGCCACTGTTGCCGACGGGCAGACCAAGGAAGCTGTCGGACGGCGATTCGGACGCTGTTGGATAGTCGGAGCATGTGGTCGAGGACAGAGGGCCACCCAAGACGGCGGCGACGACGATGAAGGGCACCATGAAGAGAACATCCAGGGCACTCGTGGCAACATAAGGAAAGTGGGTGTCGTCGTAGGCTGGGAAGGAGAGGAGAGTCCAAAGCAGCGCCAAGCAGGCCTGTTTCGGCTGATTAGAGCCAGAAGCATTTTGAGACGATACGAGGACATACAATGACAAGCGTGCCGACCAGCTGACTGGGTGCAGAGATATGAGCATGGCTGTCTTTGCTGATGAAATTGCCAACCATGCCGACAACGACGATTAGCGAGCCAATCTGTAGCGGACGGACGCCGACGAAAGTGTAGCCATAATAGCCATGGTCGCGGAAGCCCATTGTGAGCAGCGAGGGTGAAATGGGGGAAAGAGAGCCGGAGATTCTGCTCCCAGAGCAGCAAGAGAAGAAAAGGAGAAGGTAATAGACAAGCGCGTGAGCAACACGTATTTTAGAGAGGGTGAAGGTTTATAAGCAAATGAAATCAGCAGGGAAGAGGACAAAGAAGGCACGGCCGAAGAGAAAGGCAGGGAAGAGAAGGCAACAAAGACGGGCGCTGTTCCTTGTCTCTGGTCGCTTGTGTTGCTGGCTGTCATACGGTCCGATGAGAAGCAGCGAGCTGGCCGGCATTTATGTGTCCGTTTGACGGCTGTAGCGACGTTTGGCGCTGCAAAGACGAGGCCTGGCCTGTTCTATTTTCTCTTTTTTATTTTCTCTCCATTGTCAGATGGCTATTTTGGGCACCCTTCTACCCAAAGATCACGCCGCCTTCATCGACACATCCCAGGTAGCCGCCATCAGCTGGTCGCCGTGTCAGAAACGACACAGCCGAAAGGCCTCTCATCTGGTTGTCGATCCCCGGTTCGTAGGGCTTGCCGCAGCGGCTGAAGCAGGAAGGCCCCAGCTGGTTGCCCCTGCCACAGAAGTATGGCCGCCCCTTAATATCCCGTTTCGTGCGTCGGGACCAGTCATTTATGCAAGAAGGGACAGTTGAAACAAAACTAACAAGATGCAAAAAAATACAAAAAATACAAAAAGAAACACCATAAACAACCCTGGTCATCCCCGCCATCAAACCGCCCCCAAGAGCAGATAGGCACCGTAACAGCCAATCGAGCCCCTGCCAACGCTCCACCAGGTCGACTCCGTACGTATATACGACGTACGCCATGGCATGCATGACACGATCGATACGGGGCATCCGATGGTCTGCCTAGGCGCGGGCCCATCGATTGGACAGCCCAGCTTTGTGTTTTGTTCTTCTTCGCTTCTCTCCTCACTGTGCCCGTTTCGTCGGTGCAGCACGCCTGTTGCATCCGGACCTGCGCGCTGGCTTCCGATTGGAAACCAGCCCGACGGCCGATCGATCGACTGACGACTGTTGTTTCTGCTGCCGCCGTCGAGCATTGCGGCCTTGCGATCGCGCGAACAGACAAACAGACAAACAGACGCGACAGAGACGGGACGAACGGCTGAAGCTATCCTGTCCTTTTGCGTTTTATTTTTGCAGACGCTGCATCCAAAATACGTAGGAAATTCGAGCAGCCAAACGTTGGATACTATACTCTGCACTTTCCGTCCTCTGGCCAGCGTCCACACCCGTTCTCACCCCTCGCCTCCAGACTCCACGAGATGTATGTCCTACACGTCCCCAACAAGCCACACCTCCCGTCGGCCTGACGCCTCAACCGAGCAGGTCATCCAGGCCGTTGCCGCTGCTCGGCGCTGCCACCGGCTTGGACGTGCTGGTCGTGCCCCAGATAGCCGCGTTGCTCTTTTCCTGTGCCAGCTGTCCCATAGACGGTCCCGGCCCGGCCGTCGTGGTCGGCTTCTTGATGGTGGTGCTGGCCTGCGACCAGAGCGCACCGAACGCGTCGCTGCCGCCGCCACCGCCCATTCCACTGCCACTGTTCGACGATGGCAGGACCGGCCGCAGAGCCGCCATGCCGGCAGCCGCCCCGCTCGTGCTGGACGCGTGCCGATGCTGCGACGGCGACTGCGGGAAGATGGACGTCGTCTGCATGGCCGATGCTGGCGAGGACGCCTGCACCTGCACGGACTGGAAGTAGTTGGGCTGCGCGGGTCGGTAGCTGGCCGCCTGTGGTGCCGCAGCCGGAGCAGCCGCAGCCGCCGCGAGCGGGGGCGCGTGAAAGGCCGCGTAGTTGGGTGCGCCGCCCGACGTCGCGGTCGAGGCCGGCGGCGGCGAGATGGACGAGAGCCCGACCATGCCGGCCAGGTCGGCCTGCTTGGGTGCCGACACCGGCTGCGGCGCCACAAACGGCGCGCCGTACGCGCTGGACGTTGTGAGCGGCGCGCTGGACAGAGACAGGCCGGCCAGGACGTTGGTCGGAGCCGCTGGCAGCGCCGTGGCCTCCTGGAAGTCGTCAAAGTCGTCCTCGTCGTTGTCGTGACTGTTGTTGGCCGCCGGCTCGTCAAAGGAGAACAGGTCGACCTCGGGCTCCTTGGTCTTGGGAGGTGCCGGCGGTGCCTGCGGCTCTGCCCGTTTGCTGGCCGTGCTGCTGCTGCCACCACCGCCTGTCGTCCGTCGAACGCCGGCGCGTGCACCTGCCGAAGACGTCTGCGAACGGGCCGGCCGCGTGCCTTCGTCAAACTCGTCGTACTCTTCAAACTGGTCGGACCGTGAGCTGCCGCCGACAGCACCGCCACCACCACCACCACCGCTGTATTCGCTGTATTCGTTCGTCCGGCCGCCGTACACGCCGCCGTCGCCGTACACACCGCCCGAGTAGCCGCCATAGCCGGCCGCCTCGCTGCCGAAACCGCTGTACCGGCCGCTGCTGCCGCCCCCAATGCTGCCGCCGGCGCCGCCCTCGACGCCCGTGAACTTGGCCTTGTTGGCCCGGGCCTTCTTGCGCTCTGACCGGATACGGTCCACGTCGCTCAACAGGTCCGCCAGCTCCTTGGCCCGGTTGCGCACGTTGATGCCCTGGTCCTTGCCGTTCGCATCGATAAAGTGGAACTGGCGTAGCATCTTGAGCAGCGTCAGGTGCGAGCGGGCGTCGTCAATCACCCGCTCCGAGCCGTGCTTGATCAGGAACTCGAGCAGCTGCAGCGCCTTGTATATTTGCCGCCACTCCTCTGCCGCCTTCTCGGTGAACCGGCGGTAGATCATCGGCATGATCTCGTTGAGCGTTTGGCTGTGCTCGCCGTCAGCACGCTGCAGGGAAAGACAGGCCGGAAAAGGAGGGGGGGCAGTCACGGACTAGTTGAAGGTGCCGTTGGCAATCTCCTGCATCAGCGTCGAGGAGGCGCCCCATGGCTCGTTGTTGGTCGCCTCGCGCACCTTGGCCTCCATCTCGGTGTAGTTCATCACGGCTGTCCCCAGGTCAGCAACCACTCACGGCCCATAGCTTTCGGGCAGCTCCTCCACCGGGCTCCCTCCCTCCATTCCTCCATGCTCCGTGAATGCCGTCCTTACCATTCTGCACCTTGCGAACACCCGCCTTGAGGTCATACAATGTCAGGTTGGACACGGAGTCCTTGAGGCTGTTGAAATCCATCTTGGAGCACGATCGTCCCTGGCGGGACAGTTTCTGGTAACGTCGGCGTTGTCGTTGCTGTCGGGAAGGCGGGAGGACGCAGGAAAAGCCAATTCTGCCGCTGCAACAAGTTGAGATGAAGAACACGCAGTCAACATCCCCCCTGTGTTCCTTGCTATTTGCTATGCCCGAAGCGGTGCTGAGTCAGCACCTTTGAAATCACGTGGCCGTATACGCGCTCTCGACCGCAACGACGCAAAGCCTCGACCGTGTGGATGTCGCGGAGTTCGGGGTATGTAGTGGAAGAATCGTGCTGCCGATCACTGAGAGAACTGCAGACTGATCCGCTGATCCAGTGTCGTGCCCGGCAATATCTGGACGCCGTTACGCGCCCGGTCTCGCCTGTACCTTGGTAGCTGGCCTTAGCCGATGCCTTGCGGCCTGAGGCCACCAAATTTATTTTCTACGGCCCCAGCGGAATACCACAAATTCTTCATCGAGCTTCTCGGAACCGTGCCATCCAACAGCTGGTCGAACCTGCTTCTACCGCCCTCCCTATTGCCTACCACTCGCCCTTTGCTTCTCTGATCTTCTTGAGCCCAGCAGCCGTCCAGTCCCAATACCATATTCAAAGTATCAAGGTGCGTACATCTAGATAGCCCGTGCTCTCCGGAGCTGCAACCTTTCTGTCTCGGCGTGGACTGGGGTGTCTTTCCGTCATCATCGAACGGTCCTTGAGCTGGTTCTGCTCGGAGCAGCCTGGTGTTTCTGCATTGGCCCACGAACTGTCCTGGAAGCGAGAGCTCAAAGCCAGCAGGCCTTGGGTGTCATTCGGCCATCATTGACATGGACACAACGCAATCCTTCCATCCCTGCTTTCTGAGACCCCGCACAACCCAACGGCAGTTTTTCTTTTCTTACCAATCCTGTTCGGCCCGCATTGCGCCTTTTTCCTCGGGCGAGAGGCGAAGGGGATTCGAGGCAGATGGGAAAGAGCGAAAAAAGGACTGCAAGCTAGCGTGATGATCATGATGCCAGATCTCTGTTATGTCCGGAATGGGGCTGACAGGCTGGCCGGCTGGCCGAGCTCTGGGCCAACATTGGGTGCAGAGCACGCCACGACCCCATTTCTGTGGCCGGTCCACCGCCCTTGGTTTCCTGGAAAAAGCAGGTTTCTCCGCAGGTGCAGTTCGGCCTCGGGCTAGACGATGCTGGACGGGCCCAATCCGTGCTGTTCCTTTGTGGCACGTTCAGCCCTCGAGCAGTCAGAAAAGGAGGCCGGGTAGACAGACACCAACGAAGAACCGATTTGTTGGAGGATTTTTCCTTCTTGGCTGATGACGGGATGGACCTAAGGAAGGAGCTCTGGTTGGCTGTTAAGTGGGGGTTGGCCGGTTAACACAATGCAAGCAGGAAAAACCCCAAAAATCAGCTATGAAGGGCCCACTGGCAACCAGCATTCTCCGACCCCTCCTACCCCGCCAGAACTATATTTGTTCTGGTCCAGCTGCCCCTCGAGCGAACTTCGTCTCCTCGTTCCTCTCTTCCTCCACCAGCTTGAAAGCTTCATCCTCACCCTTCAACCGTCCATTCGCATACCGCAGCTTTTCATCCAAAATGTCCAACGTGTAAGTCCAGTCCTGACAGTCCAATCTGCCCCTCCTTCTGTCTCACCGTGTCCCCGTCTTTCCGTGTCCTATTCTCTCTTTTCCTTTGTGCTCTCTTTGGAGCTCTCTTGCTAAAACTGTCGGTTTTAAGTTTCTTCGAAATTGAGTGGGAGGGCCCGGTCCTCGACGCCAACAGCAAGCCCACGTCGACTGTCAAGTGTACGTTTGTGTATACTTCATGAGAGCGACTCGCCTCACAAGCTTCCATCCTTCTCTTTCTCGCGTTTTCGTCACAAAGCTGACATTGACGCCCAACAGCCCAGACCGGCCGCATTGAGTTCAAGCTTTTCGACGATACCGTCCCCAAGACCGCGGAGAACTTCCGCGAGCTCACCAAGCGCGAGAAGGGCCAGGGCTACTCCGGCTCATCCTTCCACCGCATCATCCCCGACTTCATGCTCCAGGGTGGTGACTTCACCCGTGGCAATGGCACCGGTGGCCGCTCCATCTACGGCGAGAAGTTCCCCGACGAGAACTTCAAGCTCAGGCACACCCGTCCCTACTTATTGTCCATGGCCAACGCCGGCCCGAACACGTAAGTCACTGAGCCTTCGTCTTGTTGAGCTCCTTTCTAATGCACGTCTTCTTCCCTTCCCCCTTCTTCAGCAACGGCTCCCAGTTCTTCATCACCACCGTCGTCACCTCGTGGCTCGACGGCAAGCACGTCGTCTTCGGCGAGGCTGTTGGCCCCGACTCTATCTACGTTATCAAGTCTCTGGAGGCTACTGGCTCTTCGCCCAATGGCACCATCAAGTACAGCAAGAAGCCCATCATTGTCAAGTGTGGCGTGGTTTAAAATTGTCTGTCACGGAACTTAAAAATGGGAAAGGCATAAAAGAGGCTCGCGCTGCCAGGCGGAAGGTGCTTTTTTTCCTGGACAAGTAGAAACTTGTCCCTCGGACATGTATTCCCCTGTAAAACGGCTCAAAGACAAATACAGATGGCTTGTGGTGAGAAGATCGCTCAAGCTAGCCTAACGGCATCAACACGCATCCCTGATCAGTGAATCTAGTCGGATCTAGCATTCTATGTTTTGTATTTTCCATTGGCTCATCGTATTACGAGCAGCGCAGACGCATGAAACAGCTATCCTTTCCCAATGTCCCACAGTACAATTCTTACCAGCACCCCGATTATGCAGCGGTGTAAACGATGCAACGCTTAGCTTTAAGTATACGTTCCGATGCAGAGCATCCGATTCTTGTAGCTCACGCATATATCTCGTCTGCGCCGCCAGCGGCGAGTGCCAGAGGCGGAGCGGTGGTCTGGGGGTCTTCGAGGCCCAGCCAGCGGTTGAAGTACTCGCAATTGGCCGGGCTGACCGGACCACCGTCCTCGCAGAGGTCGAACACGGGGCACAGTCCACAGGGCGACTCGGTGAAGCCGTTTCTGATCGTTGGTGCGCCGAGGGTCGGCTGCGGCTGACCGGGCGCCACTGGCACAGGCACGCCGTTTTCCTCCGACTGCAGCGAGGATCCGGGGGCTAGACGCGACGTGTTGAGCGCCCGGTAGCCGGTGTCGTGGGAATGGGGCAAGCGGACCGACTCCAGCAGGCCGTCATAGACGAGCACGTCGACAATCTGCTGGACGTCCGACTCGCTCAGCGTCGTGTTGACCGTGATGCCGGACTGGTCGATCAGCTCGGCGATCCGCCGCACGGTCGGATACTCGGTGTAGCCCACGGGCATGGGCAGCAGCACCTCCTGGTGCCGCCGGTTGCGGCGCTGCTGGCCGTGGCTGTGGCCCTGGCTTGAGCCATGGGTATGTGTCGCCGGACGGCTGTCGTCGCTGGTCGACAGTGCCTCGGGGCCACGCTTCGTTCCGCGTGGGGCAGCGGTCTTGGTCGCCGGCGAGGCCGTAGATGCTGCCGTGACCGCATCGCCTCCCCGGATGACCCCCTTTTTCGGCTGTCGCGCTGTCGTGCCGGCGGCACTACCCCGGCTGATGGCGCCGCCGTGTCGACTCCGGTACGAGCTCCGGTCCCGGATCAGGTCAAAGACGACGCGTTGCAGCAGGTCGATCAGGGGCTCGTCAAACGTGTCGTCAGTGTACCATGGCCCACCGGTGGCCCTCTCTGACGGCCGCAGCGTCGCCTTGATGTACATCTTCTTGCCAATGTTCTCGACGCTCTTCATGTCGCGGATGTAGCCCTTGACCTCGAGGTGCTTGATGCACTGCTTCAGGACCGAGTCGTGCATGTTGAGCCGGTGCTTGAGGCTGCGCGCCCAGATGCCGTCGGCGCCCGCGTCGTCGATGAGCTCGTACACCATGATCTGGTCCTGGTTGAGCTGCTTGTACCTGTGCCCGTCAGCCTCCCGCCGTCATCCGATGGCGGCGCGGCCACTCACTTGGCTGCGTCCACGGCCGGCCGGTAGCGCCAGCACAGCCCGACCCGGCTGTCATTCATGGCCTTGAACAGAAAGTCCTGGCACAGCGCCTGGACGGCCTTCATCAGCACCATCAGGTTCTGTTCCGGAATCACGTCCAGATCCAGCAGCTCCTTCTGGTTCCAGAGTCGGCTCTCGCTGCCATTGTCCACCACCGCCTGGTAGAGTGCATCGCGGAGGAGCTCAAACTTGGTCGGGTCCTGGCTGACATCTCGAAACGAGGCCATCGTGTCAGCGTGCGGCACGCGCACGTGCCGGTGTGTTTTTTCTTCTTCGAGGCGGCTCCCAAGCCTGGCTCGTGTTGGCCAGTAAGATAGCGGTCGCGTTGTCGAGTTGTGCTTTGTCGAGCGGTTCGGACAACCACGATTGCGTGGGTACAAAGCCACCGACAAACAATAAACTGAAAGACGTCGGTGGAGAGAAGGGGCACGGGTCTGGCGTAGAGAATAATGACTGTAGATGAGAAGCAGGGATGACTCTTCCGACAGCTGAAGGAAGAGTTGCAAATATTTCGAATGACACTGTTTTTCTGCCGCCTAGCCTTCTCCCGCTAGCTACCCCGCCAAGATGCGACACTGTGCGTAATTGGCTCAGTGGCTTACCGCCTTCGATGTGGGGATGCTCCTACGGAGTACATGTGAAGATTGTTGCACGTGATTAGTATTTACAATAATTCTCATAATCACATGGTTTCGTGCAGTCATAGCTCGGAAGCTTACCAGGCATCACAATAATAAAGCCGCCACAGTAATTTCAGCTTCTACCAAATAACGTAGCTAAAACAACGGCATATAGGTCTCTTCGGCAAGAGCTAATATCTTTAGTGATTACAACCTTCGGCGGTAACTATGTAGGCAGAAAGAATAGCGTAATTTTATTGGTTAAATATACTAGGAAAACAAAAATTGTGATAACCCGAAGATGTGAATCGTCTTGTAGTCTCTCAGAGGTCTGATTTCTGCCACCTACAGCAAATCTTAAGAGCATAGGGTGCCCCACCTCGGACCACTTCACGTGATCTGACAAAAGTTTTATCTGATGTACTCAGCACCCTCTTACACACTTATAATTAAAAAAACTGGTCCTAGAAGCAACTCTTACGAGAAAACGAGAACATCATCGTTAGATGTTTACACCCACTTACAGATCGAACAGGAAGAGTCATCCTGCCATCGCTCGTACACGATGCAATTAAAAAATATTCAGCGTCTGGAGCTTCCTCCCACCGCGGACATGCATGTCCACATGCGGCAGGGAGAGCTCATGAACCTGGTGGTGCCTACTGTTGTCCAGGGAGGAGTGGATACGGCGTTTGTGTAAGCTTGAAGAGTAGTCGGGAGTTGGAGGGACCATATGCTGATCGGGTTGATAGGATGCCGAATCTCGTATGTGATGCTTGAAGATTCTGGTAGTAGAGCCTAAACTAACGGGGGCGTCTCAAGGTTCCCCCTCTCACGACCATCGACAGGGTATGGATATCAAACGTCAAAAGAGGTCCTTTGTTATTTGTTTATTATGAAACTGACTATTTCAGGTTCTTCAATACGAAAAAGAGTTGAAAGCCATTGCTCCCGATGTCACGTTTCTCATGTCACTCTTTGTGGGTTTGAGCGCCGACTGCTAAAGTGTTGACCCATCACACTGACATTTTTCGTAGCTTCATGAGTCCATAACGCCCGAAGTCGTAAAGAAGGCTGCCGCAGCTGGAATCACTGGCATCAAGCTTTACCCCCAAGGTATGGCCTGCGTAGCTCCGTTGTGTCGGCCATAAAGCATATCGCAAGTCGCTGATCAGCTGTCTAGGAGGAACAACAAATTCAGACTCTGGCGTCTCTGATCTGAAGGCATTTTATGACACCTTTGCGGCCATGGAAGAGCACGGATTGAGTATGGAATCCGGCGTTTCAGTTCTTCTGAAGCTCAGGGGCTTATACTGACGTCTCAGTTCTCAACATCCACGGAGAGGTTGTGGAGTCTCTGGCCCCGCCCAACACCACTCTGGAAGAAGCATTCTTGCCCACTCTGAAGTCCGTTCACGAGCGCTTTCCCAAGCTTCGCATTGTGGTATGCATAAGATCTATTCCCCAGCATGAGATTCCATTCATTGTTTGAAGTATTTGCTGACATACGAAGCTCGAGCACTGCACCACTGCAGCGGCCGTCGAGGCTGTCAAGGCCTGTGGACCGACCGTCGGTGGTAAGCCATGAGTCTTGTTTCTGTCACAAAGGTTTCAGTATACTGACGACATATACCAGCTACCATAACGGCTCACCACCTTTACTTGACCCATCACGACGCCTGCTGTGACCCGTTTGCCTTCTGCAAACCTATTCCTAAGAAGCCTACGGACCGGGATGTTCTCATCAAGACTATTGCAGAGGGAAACCCCAAGTTTTTCTTGTATGTTTTCCTTTTTTTCAGCGGGACTCATCATCTCTGAAGTGCACGTATTAACCTACCTCTCATCACAGTGGTAGCGACAGCGCTCCCCATCTCATCCAAACCAAGACAGACGCAGCACCGGGCAAGTTCCCGGCCGGCGTGTTTACACAGCCGTATGCCACACAACTTGTCCTGCTAGGCCTGGAAGAGGGCATTGAGCGTGGTGTCATCACCGAGGCCGACTTGACCCAGGAGAAGCTTGCGGCATTCTTCAGCACCAACGGCCGCCGCTTCTACCAGCTTCCCGAGACGCCCACCGACAGGTCCAAGAAGATTGTGCTCGAGCGCAAGGGCGAGAAGATCCCCAAGAGCATCCGGAGCGAGAACAGAGCGGTGGAGGTGGGCATCTCGCGCGAGGGCACCGAAGTGTTCAGCTTGCGGTGGGAATGATTGGGGCCGTGCGAAAAGGAGAGGTGAAAAGCTTGTACTACGACGGTGGCCTGGTCATGGCAGGCATGGTTGTCACCGCCAATCGTATTCAAATCAGAACGTTAATTGGTAAACCCTGGGATGCATCTCCGTCAACTTCCTCACTTCCTCATTAGCTGGAGACCAGACATAGCTTCTGCGGGCGGGTTGCACCTTCCCAAGTTGAAACAATAAAATATTTGACTAATTATTTAGTAAATAGACAGTGCCCGTCTTCCAAATCAAACACAAGACAGTTATTAGGACAAGTTGATGGCCAAGTGCGGAATTTCTCTGCCATTGGGACGATGTCGCCGCGTGCCGTCTTGTGCGGACAAGGAGGAAAACAACGGGAAATGATCCCGGAGAGTTCAATAAAGCGTTGTTTTTGCCAGAAGACGTCATTCTTGCATTGTTTCCGGAGTCCTCAAGGAGAACGTGGCCGTAGCGCAGGTCCGGTTGGCACCCACCGGCATGATCCCAGACTGCGGGAACATGCCCCTGGAGCAGGTGTAGGCCGAGAAGACCAGAAGGCCAGGAGGCAGACGAGGCGGGCAAGGAAGGAAAGAAGAAGGCTGAGAACTGCACTGCGGCTGATCCAAAGGCCTCGAAATGGATACATAGCCGCTGGAAGCAGTCAGCTTTGTGCAGCGGCTAGCCAAAAGAAAAGACGCCGCCATTTCATGTTCTATTCGGGTCTGGCGCGTTGTGCCAGATCCCTAGATCCAATCAAGTCAGACCTTCTGGTGGGCATCTCCATATTTGATGGCCAATAGGCCATTGTGTTAGTGGACCATTTCCATGGCCAAGCGCTAATGCATCCTTCAACTGGACCTCACTGAGAGCGCTTGAAAGTCCAAAAAGCAAATAAACAGTTCAGCTGGCGGCGAAGGATTCGAATGTCTTTGTTTCTTAAGTAACAATGCGCCCTTCATTCGCAGTTTCGTTGCCAGCCGGCCATTCTTTTGTTATTGTCTGTGGCTTGGTTGTAACGACGTCCATATCTGCTTGTCAGGCCTTTGTGCGAGCGTATTCGACAAGCTATACTGCATAGCCACAGAGTTACAAGCACACAAGCACACACATACATACAGCGATGATTGGCCAACCTCTGCTAGCCCTTCTGGGCGTGCTGGCCATCCAGACCGTCTCTACGGCTGCCGGTGCGGGCGACTCCTGTCCCTTTGACGGCGGCTTCGCCTTGCGCATCAACGGCACCTGTCCGTCCGAGGCGCCGGTCAACTGTGGCGACGGACTGCAGACGCGCTGCTGTCCCTCGGGCACGACCTGTGCGGGCGACCCGACCAGCTACTGCTGCGACAGCAGCGACAACGCGACGGCCGCGACCAGTGCCTGCATCAACAACATTCTCCAGCAGCCGCGCTGTCCGTCCACGGACTGGAACCTGTTCACCATCAACGGCACCTTTAGCAACGGCGGCTTCTGCTGCGAGCCCGGCTACAATGGCACGTATGCCTACCTGGCCGGCGGCGGCACCGGTGTCGAGTGTGTCGAGGCGCCCACGTCCGCCGATGAGGATCCGGGCGACAACCTCCACTGGGCCGAGCCCTACGAACAGGCCGTCTGCACGACATCCGCATCGTCCACGTCGAGTACGGCTGGCACAACGAGCACGGCCACGGCGCCGGCGACTACCAGCACGACCACAGCAGCAGCTGCTGCTGCAGGCAGTGGGAGCAAGGCCGTCTTGGGCGGTGAAATCGGCGGCATCGTTGCGGGAAGCGTCGCTGGAGTGGCCGTCGTACTGGCCGGCGTGCTGCTCCTCTGGCGACGACGACAGAGACAGAGGGCACAGATGCTGCCGGGTCAGCAGCACCAGCCGAAATACTGGTCCCAGTCCGGCCTGCAGCCATCGTACCCCTCGTCCTCGGCGTACATGCCCGTGACGGAACTCAGTTCCGATTCAGCACTGGTGCCAATCGAGATGGAATCACATCCGTTTGTGTCGCCGGCAGAGCTGTATGCCGGCAAGTGAGAGCAGCTGTGCGGTGATGGGAGAGTGAAAAATAGCATTTGATTACTAAGCGGACCTTGCAAGATGTTATCTTACAATGGCATTATACATATTGTCCGTTCAGTTCACATGGCATGTCATTCGGAGACGAAATCGCAAGGCACCTCCTCTGACGGTCCTGATGGTGGTGTATGGATGCGGTGCCGACGCGACACTTTTTCACGTTCGCATCCGCCTGCTCCTCGGGCGGTCCTGTAGGATTTGGTGTCTAAAATGAAAGGTAAACCTCTTTGCATCTTATGCCCAGATGTGGAAGAACGGGCTTGTGGTGGGCCCACTTGCAAGCTTAACTTGCTGTACGGATTACGGACTACTTGTACTGATAACCTGCTGCAAAGTCGGCAAGAAGGCGTCGGTAGCTTTGCTCACACAAGGCTAACTTAAAATTCGCCCAACAACAGCTTAAACGCCCCAGTTCTCATTGGCTTGTTGGCAAGGCCGCCTTCTGTTGCGCGACTGAGCCGCTCCTTCCCCTTTCTGCAAGGAACCCCAGGTGTGGCAGTGAGGCCGTTGTTGCCAAACTGCCAGGGGTGAAGTTCGGCCAAAGGCTCTTGTTGGGTTAGGATGGCCTTGGCGGAGGATTGCCGGCGTTGAACTTTTGGATTCAGTCTATGCTTTGTAGGGACAAAGTCGTGAAGCGATCTGACAATGCTCGAATCCTTCGAAGCACCTGGGGAGGCACCCCCTAGCTTTAAGGTCTCTCGTGGCCCCCTCTCTCTTTTGCTCTTTGTTTTATCTATTTCTGTTTCCGTTCTACTTGCCCTCATTCTTCTCGTCTTTTCCCGTCTTTTCCTCATCCAGCTCCGACACGATCATGTTCGGCCTCCTCGTACCGCTGGCGCTGTCGGCTGTCGGCGGTCTCGCGTCCGCCCTGCCCGAGCAGTCGACGGTGGTGGCCCGTGTTGCAGATAGACGATCAGAAGTCAGCAACAACGCCTTCCTCAGCGTCCCCATGAAGCGGATCCAGCTGTCCGCGGGCCAGAGCCTCCGACGGCGCAACGATGACGACACCGTCATCTACCCCGTGAGCGACGCAGGCTACGCGATCATGAGTGAGTCCAGGCCCCTCCTCGCAGCAATTATGGCTGAACTGACGGCTGGGCAGTCGATGTTGGAACGCCGGCACAGCGAGTGCCGGTGCTGATCGATACCGGCTCCGACGAGTTTTGGGTGAACCCCGACTGCTCTACCCTGTCGAACTTGGTCGCGACGCAGGCCTGCCAGATTTTGGGCCAGTACTTTCCGTCCGAGTCGAGCACGGCCGAGGGCTCGCCGGAGTCGCCGAATTCGCCGGATCCCGCGATCCTGGAATATGGAACGGGCAGTGCCGACGTGACGTATGTCGGCGACAACGTCAGCATTCCGGGCGCCGTGAGCAACCTGTCCATGACGGATGTCACGTTCGGCGTGGCCACCGCCAGCAAGAGCCTCGCACTCGGCATTTTTGGTGTCGGCTTTACCTACAACGTGGACTACTACACCGTGCTGGACCGGTTGGTGATGCAGAACGTGACGCAGACGCGAGCATTCAGCCTGGCGCTCGGCGCGAGCAACGCGACAGGCGCGACGCCCGCCGCCGACGGCACCATCCTCTTCAACGGCGTGGACACCAAAAAGTTCACCGGCCCGCTGCAGCAGCTCGACAATCTCAGCCCGACGGACGCTGATGACGATCGGTGGCGCTACCTTGTCGAGCTGACCAACAGCACCTACACCAAGAACGACAAGACGAACAAGACGAACACGACGATCGCCCTCTACGCCAGCAGCCTGAGGGTGCTCCTCGACAGCGGATCCAGCTACTCGTACCTGCCGTCGTCGTTGATCAGCGCGCTCGCCAACGCGCTCGATCTGACAGTCAGCACGACCACGTCGAGCAACGGCACCATCGCGGTCGACTGCAACTCGGCCGTCCTGAAAGGCACCGTCAACTTTTCCTTTGGCTCCACGCTGACCATCCGCGTGCCGCTCGCTGATCTGACCTGGATGACCGGTGATGTCTGTACGATTGGAATCAAACCGATTGGTGACGACAAGATGGCCATCTTGGGCGACGCCTTCTTGCGCTCAGCCTACGTGCTCTTCGACCAGGACAACGAGAAGATCTACATGGCCGAGGCTGCCTACTGTGGCAACCACGCGCGGGTCCTAGCCGGCACCAAATCGGGCAATATCACCACGTACAACTACACCGGCGAATGCACTGAGTCAACAGCTGACCTGGTAGACTCAGCTGCGGCCGTCTTCCCCGTCTCCCTGGCGACGGTCCTGTTCGCCTTTGTCGGTGTGCAGATCGTGATGGCCATGATGTGAGAGGGAGCTGCATTGCATAGATATACACCACATAAAACTGTGTCAATACGCGACTCGAGTGAACAAGGGCAATACCAAGCGTGAAAGTACAAACAACAAAACATGACAGGACTCGAGTCAGACCTCCTTCTTGTCGGCAGGCACGGTGTAGACGATGCCGTCCTTGGGGTTGCCGATGAGATTGCTCCAGGCGTCATAGAACCAGTTTCGCCCGTTGATCCAAGGGTATTGACCAGACGACATCGGCATCCGGTCACGAGCATTGACAAGGTATCCGGAGCTATTGGGCAGGGCAGGGCTGCGCGGCATGGTCTCACGAACGGCAGGGTCTATGGTGGGAGTGGCACACGTGGCACCGAGGCTGCGCATGCGCTGGATGACAGAAAGGACGGTGCGGAAGCGGACGTCGGCGCCGGGGATCCAGGTGCCGGTAATGTAGCCGATGATGAGGGCGGCATTGGGGATGCCCTCGACCATGCAGCTGCGCCAGATGAAGCGCTCGTTGATGTCGACAGAGCGGCCATCGACAACGGGCACATCGCCGCCGAGCATTTGGACGTGGAGGCCCGTGGCGGTGATGATGACGTCGGCCTGGAGGTCGGGCTGGTCCTTGTCGCAAAGGCGGATGCCGTCGGCGGTGACAGAGTCGATGACGCCCGTGACAATGTCGCAGTTGGGCTTGTGGAGGGCGCGAAAGAAGTCGCCACCGGGCGCCATGCAGAGGCGCTGCTCAAACGGGGTATATCGAGGATTGAAGTGTACGTCGACGGGACAGTCGTCCGGCAGCTGACGGCGAGCCATGGCACGCAGCAGGCGGCGACCGAGACCGGGGAAGTGGAGGAGGAAGAGGACAAAGACGTGTTCGGTCAGCATGTGGCGGTACCAGTCGAGGATGTCGGCAAGGCGGCGCGGCAGCCAGCGGTGCAGCAGCCGGGCCATGGGGTTGCGGCGAGGCAGCGTCATCACATAGGAGGGACTGCGCTGCAGCATGGTCACGTGACTTGCAGAGGCAGCCAGATGTGGCAGCATGGTGATGGCAGTGGCGCCAGAGCCGATGAGGACGACACGCTTTCCGGCGACGGCCTCGTCGTCGGCTTCGGTCCAGAACTGCGGATGCGACACGGTGCCGGTGAAGCCATCGAGGCCGGGGATATGGACCTTTTGGGCCTGGTCGTAGCTGTAGTAGCCGCTGCAGTGGATGATCCAGCGGGTGCGGTATTGAAGGGTGTTTTCGTTCTTGTTTCCGTTGTTGGTATGTTTGACCTCCAGCGTCCAGAGCTGCTCGGCCGTCGACCAGCGCATGCCGTTGACACGCTGGTGGAAGCGAATGTGCTTGTCGATGCCCTGGGTGCGGACGGCATCCTCGGCGTAGGCCTGGATGCTATGGGCATCAGCAAAGTCGGTGTCGTGCGGCCAGGAGTGCCAGTGGAAGCAGAAGACGGACGAGGCCGAGTCAGAACGGGCACCCGGGTACTTCCAGTAGGCCCAGGTGCCACCCAGCTCGTTGCGGCCCTCCAGGATGGTATACCGGACGCCGGGTAACTGAGTCTGGAGCAGATAGGCGGCGTTGATGCCCGAGAGGCCAGCACCGACGATGATGACGTCAAAGTCGCGTGTAGCCATGGTCAGGAACGTGAGATAAGGACAAACGAGGATAGTCTGTGAAGAAACAGAATTATGCATGATTAAATAGAGCCGTGAATCAGGCACCATGACGACAATGCAGCAAAAGATTTTTAAAAAAAAAAGAGGAGTGAGCCTCGGCTTCGTTCCGGAGAGGATCGGCAACATGAGTCTTGGCTGCGGAGAAGTCGAGCCAACGACCGAGGCCGATCCCATGGCCTGACAGCGCCGAGGCACATCTCGCACTGCAATACGGTGATAAGGTCTGGGTGTCTGCATGGAAGCCTTGTTGCCGGAGGGAAGGATGGTCTGACGCGAGTCGGCGAGGTGGAACAGCACGCAAGGTCCGATCCACCGGGGCGGCTGAGCACATGGGCGTCGCGAGTATGCACATGAGCCACGTGTGGACATGGTGGCGGCAGGGTGGGCAGCAGTCAGACGGAGCCGCAGGCCGGAACGAAGCCGGAAGCAGGGGGAATGGTCAAGCTGATGGAAGTCGGCGATGGAACACTTTGGGGCAGACCGTTGGGAAGAAGGGGTGGGGTTCGACTGGATGGTCTGCATGCTGGTTGGCCAGAAGGAAGAAGAAAGCAGAATGGCGCAAACGAGGGAAATGTGGACGCTGAGACAGTCTCGGCCTGCTGGCGTTTGTTTGGACAAGAGAAGCATCGCGACTGTCGATCGAGAGGACGCTTGGACTAGCGTAGTGCCCTAGACCACTGGACGTGGTGCCGGAATACAGGGGCATGCGAGGGCCTGCTAGCGTCGTTTCTGGTGGGCCTGTCTTGGGGGGCGCGTGGCGCTGGAGGGCGCTGGAGCCCGGGGGTTCCAGGCGGTTCAGGCGGGGCGTCGATCGTGCAGGGGCGCCATTCCGCTCGCGGACTGGATCGATGCAAGGGTGCCCTTCTCGTCGAGTCGACGGAGAGAGTAGGAGACGAGGATGGGAGGGTGGGATAGGAGGGGAGGGGATAGGAGGGGAAGGGATAGGAGGGATAGGAGGGATAGGAGGGATAGGAGGGATAGGAGGAGATATGAGTTCTGTCCCTGTGCTCTCATCCGTTCGACCACTGGATATAAAAGCATAGTTCCTTCCGTGGTGGTCGCATTTCGAATGGACAGAATGGACATTAACGCCTTCATCTAATACGCATCCACACCACACATACATACGTCGTATTGCCATCTACATCTACCCTCACCACACCCCATCTACATCCCCACCATGACGACCGTCCAGCCCATGTCGACGGTCGAGGTCTTTGACAGCGTCGGACCGGCCTACGAGGACGCCTTTTATGGCCTGGCCACGCAGGCGGCCTCGCTGCGCTGGCTGTTGGCCCAGCTGCCGGCGGCCGGTGGCGGCCGTGTGGTCGACGTGGGCTGTGGCACCGGCCGGCCAGTCGTCAGCACGCTGGCCGACGCCGGTCACGACGTGCTGGGCATCGACATATCGCCGGCGATGCTGGCAGCCGCCCGTGTGCGCGTGCCCGCCGCCCGGTTCGAGCGCATCGACGCGCGTGACTATGTCCGCCGCGAGGAAGAAGCCGGCCGCACTGGCTGTCTGCACGCCGTGACCATTTACTTTAGCCTCATCGCCGGCGTCAGCCAGCAGGACATTCGCGCTCTGCTTGCCGGCCTGGGTCGTCTGCTCCGGCCCGGCGGCGCCCTCGTCTTTGCGACCGTGCCGCTGCCGGTCGAGAACGAGTCGATCCGCTGGATGGGCCGCCCCGTCACTGTGTCCAGCCTCGCGCCCGAGGACGCGCTGGCCGCTGTCCGCGCCGCCGGCCTCTGCGTCGTCCACCACGAACAGACCACCTTTCGGCCGCGCAGCGCCGAGGCTGGCATCTGCCGCCCCGAAGACGTCTGGGAAGAACCCCATCTGTTCGTCTATGCCCAGAAGCCCGAGTAGGACAGGACGGCCGGCGAGAGAGGGCAACACAGGAGAGCGGCCAAGGACACGGCCGAGCAAAAGACAGCAGGGGCGGCTCGCGTGCATGTAGATGAATTTGTACTGTATCGATAATGCAAGAACGGTATGACAAGGACGGATGGCCACGGTGATGGCTACTGTTTGAACTCTGAGACATCTACTCGTAACGGCATCGGCTGCCGCGAGCGCGGACTGCACGTTCATTCTCTCATGCAATGTTCACCATGCTGCAAATACAACGTACATATACAGGACAGCTGCCCCAGTCTGCATGCCCATCCAAACGCCACAAAATGCTCTCCCTGTCTCTCGTCTCTGGCCCGGTTACAGCGGCACCTGGTTTCGCGGCCGGATGCTTCGCAGCTTCATGTGCATCGTCTGGGCATCGTACTTTCTCGTCTTGGGATCCCAAAAGGCGCTGACCTCGATCATGATCCGCGAGTTGGCCGAGTGCAGCTCTACGAGACCGGACACCCCGACGCAGCCGCCCGGTGGCTGTGGTCGCAGCGGCAGCCATGTTTGTGCCAGCTTCTTCTTGAACTCGGCCCAGGCGTCCTCGATGCTCGGCCGCAGCGAATGGAACGGGATCAGGTCCTTGGCGTTGACCGGCTTGCTCGGGTCCTCGTTCGTCGTTGTCGATGTCGTCGGCTGCTGGCCACCCACCGTCCCATGGGCTGCTGGCAGGCCCGCCGCATTCGTCGTGCCCGTTGCTGCTGCTGCTTCCGCTTCGGCCGTCGAGGCCACCCGCCGGCTGTTCTCCACAGACGCGCCGCCCTGCTTGGCCCGTCGCTCTGCCTCCTCCAGCTTCTTCTTCAGCACTGCCGCCAGCGTGTTCATCGGGGCGGGCTCCTCGACCTCGAATCCAAAGTACTTGGCCACGGTCTGCATGTTCTGCCGGAACAGGGTGCTGACAAAGGCCGGCGCCGACTGCGCCACCGGCGCCGGCCACAGCGCCCGGGAGATGCGCATCATCGTCGTCGGGTCGACCTCCATCGTCACGAGCTCCAGGCCGTCCTGCGAGAGAAGGAGCCTGGTCCTGGTTAGCGGCAAAGCACAGGCAGGGAACGGGAGTCGTCTTACCCGTCACGCATGATTTTGGGCGGCGGCCGATAGGGAAAGTCGAGATCGAGCCAGTGCTTCCGGATCTTCATGTGTCGCCCGCATCGCTGGATCAGCACGGGATTGGACTCGGTCGCGATCCGTACGGTTTCGAGCATGTCATCTGGGCACCCGGTCAGCTCGGCAGGTCCTCTGGTCGACAGGGTGGCGGGCGTGACGCACTGCGGATCTTGAGGAGCAGCTCGCGGTCCCGGGCAATACGGATGTACTCTTGCCATTCCGGGTCGGTGCCCTTGTACGGCCGCGATTCGACCGTCTTGGACGTAAAGGGAAGGGGAAAGAAGATGGGCGAGCCGTCTTCCTCAATGTGCTTCACGATCGGAGGCACCACCACGCGCGTGAGGTAGACCGACCAGCATACGTACAGCACGCCGGCGCCGATCGCCGCGTTTCTGCACACGGAAAAAGTCAGAACAATGGCCGTGCCGGCCAGACAGACGGCCTGCAGCCACACAGACGACGCACCTCAACCGTCGCCGGGTCTTGATTCTCACGTGCTGCACAAAGGCCTCGGGCGTGGCCGGCGAAGGCGGTGGTTTGCGCAACACAAAGGACGCCAGCGGCACCCTGGACGCCCATATCGAGCGCAGCATCGCACTGTGGTGGATCGAAGCGGACCCGTCGCTGGTCGAGAACGGAGCGAGGCTTTCAAAGAGTAGACGCCCTGCGCTGCCA
The DNA here is from genome assembly GCA_019925595.1 of Grosmannia huntii. Lineage (NCBI taxonomy): Eukaryota > Fungi > Ascomycota > Sordariomycetes > Ophiostomatales > Ophiostomataceae > Grosmannia > Grosmannia huntii. The sequence goes on from JADHKJ010000015.1 coordinate 333,080, forward strand.
AAGCGGGGAGGACGATGGCCGAGAGAGAGCGCGCCCGGACAGATCAGGTCTGCTCGAATCGGAGGTGGGGATAGGGTCGTGTGATGCGCTGCATTGGCAGAGGTGCCCGGGGCTGCGATGGGCCGTACGCGTCGTTCGACTGGATGTCGTGCTGGTGAGCAGACTGTCGCTAGTTTTGCAGAGGATTAGCAGATGTCAGCTGAGCTGCAGACTTCTTAGTCAGCGAATGCTTAGTCATCACACAGCCCAGGAAAGCTGCCTTGGAAGAAACCAGTGTTGCCACCTGATACCTGCTCTTATCGACATAGCGAGAAACCGCTGCGACTTCTGAACATGGATCTGCCTATTACCTTTCATGCCCTCCTAGCCGGTCACGGAGTCCGTCTCTACTCCCACACTGCTCCAAAAGGCTGCCATGGAAGCATCGCCGGCGTTGTCCTCATCCTCGTCGTCGACCAAGAATTCAGGATCGCCAGCTGCGCCTGACATGCTGGCGATTTGCAAGCATGCCCATTGTAGATCCAGCATGTTTCGCATTTTGGCCGCGTCGTCCAGGCTGGGCAAGGTCACCTCAAGGACGTGACCGGTCTGCAATAAGCGACTTGCAGCCGGCTGCGGCACAGCCAAGACGCCGTGGGCAACGCGGACGCTACTCCCACTCGCGAATCCAGGCTTCATAACGGTCGGGCGGCACAGCCCCTTCCCATGATCGGACGGCCTGCTTTGTGGATTGGCGTGGCAGCCAATGCAGCCAATGCAAACCACTGCTTTAGGAGAAATGGGAGGGCCGGCAAGGCGACTGCAATTTGTGGCCCGTACACCGTGGATAGCATGGGAAGAAACATTCGTCTTTTATAAGTAAACGTTCGCATTAACTAAAAGTCGACGTTGCAAAAACATATATTACTTTACAGCGAACATCTACCTATATAAGACGAATGTTTCTTCCCATGCTATCCACGGTGTACGGGCCACAAATTGCAGCCGCCTTGCGTTAGCTGCTATATCGTTCCTTGCACGTAGAAGGAAGAAAATACACGACAACGCATAGATCCGCACCACTTGCGTGGTTATGTCTTTAAAAGCTAGTCTGGATATGCCGCCTTCAGCGAAGAGCGCCTGTTCCAGCGTTCGCAGCTGGTGCATGGGCAGGGCGGCAATAATACCAAGCTCTATAGGACAGCTTTAGCTCGATGTCTAATACAGCCGTCTAAGCCTGGTCGGTAAATTGCAGCCGTTCCTCCATCTCGTCCTCCGAGAGCGTGCGCACCGTAGGTGCGGCTTTAGGCTAGGCCGCACGTATTTACTATTTATAAAGCAACTACTAAGTAACTACTTACTTTTATAAGCCCTGATTTATGCGTACTGTACTCCGTATAAAACATTGAATTGTTTTATGAAAGAACGTATTGTAGACTTAGAAGTTGTCTATAGTACTAAAGAGCGCCTTATAGACGGTCTTCCGCTATCATTTTGTCTATCGCGCGTTATTTTAATAAAGTAGGGATTTAAAAATCTGGTGATGCTATTGTTGATCAGGTAGGCTGGGGAGCACAACTTTAGTTGTGCACGCTCTGCGCGTTCTAACTCGTAGTACGGAGTCCGTACTAAGGGGCAAGGTGGAGGAGGGGCTGGGATACCACTTCTTGCCCTCCTTGGCATCTTCCTTTTTATTACGACCAACAATGTTATAGGTACGCTTAGACTCGCAACTAACGTTTTGGCTGTGCTTAAGATACGTTCTTTACCGGCTAAAAAAGTAAATATGCATACCATTCACATTCTCTAACTATTTCAGCATTGAATATACGCGATGATTTCCTCTTGCTTTAGCTGTGGCAGCTGCAGTTCTTCCCCACGCGTGGTGTGTATGTTGGCACCTTGATTTACGAGAAAGTTGATGATCTGTACATTGTTCCTCTCGGCAGCAATGTGCAGTGGTGTCCGGCCCTGGTTGTCAAGGATGGTCAGGCTGTGGCGTCGTGAATCGACGTACAGGATATTTGTGCCGATCTCGTAGCGTTGTGTACGGATGGCATAATGCAGCGGAATCTCGTTTTTGTCATTGGGACGGTCGACCATGGCGCGTGCTTTGACTAACGCGTCCGCTGTATTCCAATTGCCGTTCTTGGCTGCCCACACAACAGCCGAAGTCTTGCCGAGGTCTTGCTTCTCTACGTCGGCTCCTAGGCCGATCAATATACGAACGATAGGGATATGCCCATTTCTTGCGGCCATAATCAAGGCTGTGTTGCCTTGATCGTTTTGGATGTCGGGAGATGGTGGCGGAATCTCTTTGAGTAAACGTCGAACGATCGGGCGATACCCATGGAAAGATGCATACATGAGGGGCGTCCAGCCGTTAGAGTCTTGTTTGTCGATATCGAGTGCAGCAGTTGTCTTTTTATCACGGATGTATTCGTCGACGTCAGCGGGATCTCCCGACTTGACGGCCGAAAGAAGGCTCCTGTCGGTATATCTGTTAATAGATGTCGTTCTTCCATGCAGGCGAGCACCATGAATGTAAGCGTACTTGTATAAACTTGGCATCTTCTTGTCAGACCTTGATTCCTCTCATCAATGTGTGTAGGAATTGAAACGGCTTATCAGAACCACAAAAGCAAAGCTAAATTCTCTTTAGCCTGAGAAACAAAGACGAAGGGATATATGTAGCGAGGAAAGCTGGGGGAAAGTTGGTGGAAAACTTGGTCAACTCTTGGACAACGTGGCCGGCAATTTTATCTCGTTCGGGCCCACACACTCGAAACAGAAAACACTTTCGTGTGTATCTTAAGCGATCACCTGGCCGTGTTCTGAAGTTGCATGTCTCGTAAACGGACGTATTGCATTCTTTAATAGGTTCTGGTCTGAGGCTACGCTCATACCTCCTCCTGTTGCCTGGCATAATTGTGCCGATATTTTCTGATGTCGAGCGGTAGATCCCAAGCTTGTCTAAGCCATTGCAGTGTATGTGCAGCCCCCAGTTGGAGACTATGTTTATGCTGCCTCCTGCCCCCCCCACCTCCTAGACTATGTGCTGTTGGGCTTACAAAATATGTCATCCCAGATGCCCTACCAGCTCTATTCGTCCTATACGCGCCTTCTGCCATTGGCAACTACTCTTGTTTGCGAGTCTCGTATTTGGCTCGCTCTTGATTTCAACTACGAACCTCGTCGGACCACAACGCTCTTCTAGTCACAACAATAAATCCCTCTTTGGGAAATCCAGCCCCTTCATTTCACTGGCCATCACCGAAGTGACGGCCTGGGGACCACTGCTCTTTCTCGTGCTAGCATTGCTTCCTTGGTTTCGCATCTGGTTCTTCATTGGTGCGATTCCTCTCACTTGGCAATTCGTGCGCGGGGAGCATCAGCAAGCTGTCAGCGATGCCGATAGTCTACTTCACGAGTACTGCTCAAAAGCTGAAGTGGCAACGAACAAGGCCTTATCGGATGCCACCACCACCAAAGAGTACGCGTACGATCTAGTGCAAAATCTAAGAGGCACCGACTTCTACGATGAATCTTCGGTAGGCTGGACCGCTCTTGACAAGGCCCCAGTCTTAGAGGCCCGGCTACAGACTGAGCGGGGCGCACTAGCTACAGAAGAGATCAGGGCGGTCGCCGCTGCAGCAGACGACGTCGCGGGTTACACGGTCAAGGCGTTTGATGCAGCTCAAAAATCGCTCGACCTATCGGGCAAGGTTCAACGATTGACGGCCAGGGCTAAGACGGCGGCCAGGGAGGGTCGGGTGACCGACTTAGGACATCTTCTTAAAGATACAAATGATGCATTGGTCGCCGTGGAGGAAGAGTCCGCTAAGGCGGCGACAGTGAGATCAGATGCCAAACCTCGCGCCCGAAATGCGTATCTTACTTGGCTCTCTGTGCGGGAGCAGCATCGAAAGCAAGTCGCCGAAATCACCACCACGGCTGACAAGGCCTGCATCCGCGCCGCATCGATTTCTGCACTGGCCCAGACCGAATTGAAAGCCGTAGAAAAACACGAGAACAACGCCCAGACTCTTGCAGCAAACGTGGTTCGCGATGCCCACGCAGCACATCACGTTAGACTGGGTGATTTCTACCAGGAATCAGCATCCGCCTGGCCGAAGTTGACTGACTACACAAATGCCGTGAAAAAAGCTGTGGACAGCGCTGACAGCCTGAATGGGATCGCGAGTGACTTGCAGTTCAAGGCTGATCGTATTTCAGAAAAGATAGAGAGCGGAAAGATCAGGAATGTCACGGAGAATTGCAGCGAGGTTGTTGCCAATGCTCTAAATCTCCAGAACGATGGAGAAAAGATACAGGAGAAAGTCGACCGATTTGAACGAGCGGCGGCTAAGGCTCATAAGGGAAGGGAGATGCAAACTGCTGCGGCTACCGACGCAATGACAATTTTAGCAGATGTTCTTACAGATATTCAGGCTGCCGCGGAAGCTGCAAGTTTAACTACGAAAGAAGCCGACTACACACACCAGCATGCGATCGATGCAAAGGCTGCCATTAGGCTAGGTAGTACAGAGGACGCCAAGGTTGCCATCGGAAAGCTCGACCTAGCATTGCAGGCGTGTGAAGAAGGTCTCCAGGAAACGGTTGAGAAAAGAAAGCAGGTACAGGCAAAGATGGTCCGGTTCTCTGCGGCTAAATATATTGATGACGTCACTGCCCCTAATCCAGCGGGCACAGAATCTGTTCTCCAAGAGAAGAGTTCTAACGAGTGCGAAGACTGATATCTTATACTTAGTTTTTTTATTTTACGAACGTCAAATTGCAGTTACGAAAAATATCACTCTTGTTAAAGCAAAACTTAAGGTCCTCGCAATACCAAGTCATATACATATTCTCACAGACACTTAGTTCCGTTCCCTTTCTAGTAGGCAGACAATCTGATCTAAGAAATATCTACCAGTCGTACAAGTATACCCACCAGGCACAGAGGATGTCGCTCCACTGACAGAAGACGGCTTGCCGGGATGGTCAGCCATGTTAGCCAAGTCAGCATCAGCCTGTTCGCGCAGGCGGCCGATGAATGCAGCGGGCATGCGTACCATTCAGTTCTCGTCGGGGCGGAGGAAGTTTTTGATGTTACAGACGGTGTGCCGTTTGCACGAGTCTCAATCACCACCATATTTCCATGACCTCCAACAATCTCGAACCGGATCGGGCTTCGCAAGCTGCGGCCGATGCCGAGCCGCCCATTCGCTCCCACGGCTTTGCCATGGCCACCATCGTTTCCGTTGCCGTGTTGCTAGCCACGTAGCCTATAGTCATGACCCTGCGGACGTACACGCGGACGTGACCAAGTGTATGCCTTCAGAATAGGGCTGGGGCGGGGAGGACAGCTTCGTTACCCTAGGCTATACTACCTGCGCCTGCAGCTCCGTTTTTGTGCTGCGTGCTGTCTACTACGGCCTCGGCACGCACGACACTGACCTGGACAAGTACTAGCAGGTCCGCTGTGCTGAGTATACCTGCTGGGCAGCTGTAAAATCTACGTGACCGTCGTTCGTATCGGTTACGCCGGGACCTGAGTCATCCTGCCTTGGTATCACCCACCGGCTGCTGATGGCCGCCCGTGGAAAAGGCCTACTCATAGTGATCCTCGGCCTAGGTACCATCGCCAGCAGTGCTATTGTTGTGTGCGTTCCCTATCTGAAGTACTACATGCTCATGCTCAGACTGGAACGGCCACATCCTCTTTTGCAATCAGATCGAGTGCGGCCGCGGCTTTAACGCTGCTGCTTTGCCGGCCCTTCGCGTTCTCTTGAAGCAGCGTCTAGAGTCCAGCGTTGCCCAGTAGATATACCAACAGCGGTAATATCGCCGCCCCCGGTTACGGTCCTAGCAGCCGCAATGACAAGCCCATTGCCATGGCCACGCTGCCATCCAACAGCAAGCGGCTCAGTAACGCTCGGTGGGAACGCATTGGCTACAGCGAGAGTTTTGAGGAACAGAAGGTTAAAAAACGAGATTTGTGCTACTCCATCATGTATAGTCGACCAGTATGTCGAATCCTCTTTTACGCTTGAAGAAACATGGATTTAATACTACCTAATCCAAGCCATGACCGCAGGCCGAGCTGCCCGACAAGCTCAAGAACGGCGCCTAGTGCATATGCACCTAGGCAACTAAGATCTATTTCAAGCGTAATTCAGGTTTAAAAATACTCCGTACTCCGTACTCCACCAGTATTCGTGAGCAGGCGGTGTAATTCCAAGCAGGTTACCGGGCAGTCACGTGCCAAATATAGCACTAACGGGGGTAGCTCTCAAGTCCATATTTTGCGTCTTTTGTTTCCTACCTGCACTCGTATCCTCTCTATCGAACCCGACGTGACGCGCAATCCATCCACCAGCCGCATTGCGTCGCCGTCCGATTGCATCTCATCCGTCTGCCAATCTGCCCCAGCGACGGCCTGGACACGAAACAAGGCCGAAAAAGATGAAGTTTCTCGCGGGCCTGGCAGTAGCGGCCTCTCTGGTCAGCTCTGCCCTCGCCGTCGCCTCGACAGACGCTGCTCCCGTCTACATTCTCCGCAAGCAGGACGCCGCCGCGGCCGCCGGCTCGCTCGCGGAACCGCCCCAGCTCCCCCGACAGATCGTGCGCCAGATCCTCCTGCAGCGGCTACACTACGAAGAGGGCAGCGGCTTTCTCAACGAGCTTCCCACGGGCTACGATGCCGAAGCCACACTCGACCGGCTCAGCCAGTACGGCCTTCCGGCCGACCCTCTCTTCTCCGAGCACAAGGAGCCGCCCGCCCAGCTGATCATCCTGTTCGAGCGCGTCCAGGCCCGGCACGCCACCAGGCTGCAGGCGGCCCTCCCGGCGGCCTACCGCCAGCCCAGCTTCGTCATCGCCGACCCGCCCTCCCAAAAGGCCAACGAGCACCTGGTGGACGAGCTCAAACAAGCCGGCCTGTTTGTCCAGCGCAACAACGTACTGTCCCAGATGAACGTCCGGCCGCGAATCTGGTCCGAACAGGTCCAAATCGGCCTCTATGACCTGTCCGAGGTAAGCTCGCTCCTTGGTCTACAACGTCTCGTTCTGGGGACGCCATTCTGATGCGGTGTCTCACCCAGGCCGATGACATGCTCGTTTTGGAGCAGCACATGGGCCAACTCCTGCCCCACGTCGAGTCCGGAGCGATCGAAGTCACCCTCGTGCTGCTGCCCGAGTCCAGCCGCAAGTCGAAGCTCCCGTACTGGACGAACACGACACCGCGCACAAAGCTTGTTCCCTCGGATGAGTTGCGGGCGCTGCAGATGGAGCGAGTCCGCAAGGCCCAGATAGCATCGGGCGGGATCGAGGAGCGCGACGCCCAGTCGGAGTCTGTCATGGTCGAGGAGGACAGCACCGACAGCAGCAGCAGCAGCGGCAGCAGCAAAAAGGACGACGGCGGGTCTCGCCTGCACGAATGGGCTGCCACGGCCCCGACGGCCATCCCGGCCTGCTTCCAGTCGTTCAACTCGTGCGTGACGCAGACGGGCAACTGCAGCAGCCACGGCGTGTGCGTGGACAAGTACGCCTACAACAGCGGCGGCGTGGCCAAGGCGGACGGCGCGCCGTCGTGCTTTGTCTGCCACTGCTACTCGACGCTGAACCGGCCTGAGACCGAGGCTGGCGGCCTCAGCACGACGCAGTGGGCCGGCAACATGTGCCACAAGAAGGACATTAGCGCGCCGTTCTGGCTGCTGACCGGCTTCTCCGTCACCATCGTCGGCGTCGTCACCTTTGCCATCGCCATGCTCTTCAACGTCGGCGAGGAGAAGCTGCCGGGCGTCATTGGTGCTGGCGTCAGCGGCGTCAGCCGGTCAAAGTAGCATCGAACGGAGGGGAAGGCCTGTTTCGTATCGTGTCGCGTTTCGCTGTTTGTATAGTAGGTATCTGGAGAGGAACCACGGCGCCGACGGCAGATGGATGGCAACACGTCTGTCAACCGTCTAGCAGGAAGTAGACTGTGCCACAATTCGGCGTTGGTAATATTATGAAGAACAAATCATTGCTTGCTTAGTCATACATTTTCTCTTTAGGTCCAGTTCCCCTAGAACGTATCGTTCATGTCCGCCCGGCGAAGTGGTGTTCCGCCCAGGCTTTCGAGGCCTCTCTCGGCCGAGCCACCCAGAGGCAGTGACCGCAGCGGTGACTGTGTCGTTGCCAGCAGAGCAGCCGCAGCCTTGGCAGGATCGGTTGTGATTGTGCTGCCGCCGCCCAGAAGGGCCTGGTATTTCTGGCCGGCCACGTTGAGGAGCTCCTGCACTTCAGCCTCGCGGGCGAGGATCTCGGCCTTTTCTGCCTCGGCCTCGGCGAGCTTCTGGCGCCGCTGCGCCGCCTCGGTCTCGAGCTGGAGGACGATGCGCTGCATGCGGGCCAGACAGTCAACGAGTTCTGGCAGCGGCCGCATCTTGGGTATGGTGGACGCGGCGGTGGTGGCGGTGCCACGTAGCACGTTCATCTCGTCCTCGTCGTCCCCGTTCGCGCGGCCGCCCGGCCGCTGGAGGCCGTCCATGCCGGCCCGTGTCTGGGCTGCATTGTAGGCTGCCTGGCGCTCGGCTTCCGAGTCATCGCTGTCGCCGTCGTCTTCCTCGTCGTCGCCGCCGCCACCGGTGCCCTCGGCCGCACGGATCAGCGTGGCCATCTCCTGCTTGCGTCGTCGTCGGGCCTCTCGCTCGGCCTTGCGGCCCAGCGACAGCCCGCCGTCCTCGACAAACTCGTCGTAGCCCTCGCCCAAGTCCTCGTCCTCGCGCACGAGCCGCGACTCCTCCTTCCGCTTCGTCTTGCCGCCTGCGACGAGCGAGATGTACCCGGCCTCCTCGTCGTCTTCGCTGCCCATGGCCAGCGCATTCGTCTCGAGCGCCCGCCGCTGCCGCCGGTCTTTTCGCTCCTGGATCTCCGTCTGGCTCAGGACGTGGGCTGCCGGTGTCGCGAGGGTCCCCGTCCGCAGCGTCCCCAGGTCCGATGGCGTCACCACCGTGGCGCCCTCGAGCTCGGACACGTCCAGCTGCATCGCGTCTGCGTCCGCGTAGCCATCACCGACGCCGTCGTCGTCGTCGTGCCTCTTCGAAGAGACGTCCCGCGGCGTGCTGGGCGTCGCGCTCTGCAGCTCCGCGAGGTGCTCTTTGCTATACCGTGGCCGGTCCTCGTCCTCCGTGTCCAGCAGACGGGTCGGCAGCCGTCCAGAGAGGGAATTTCGGAACGCGTTCGTCTCCAACACTCGCTGGCTCAGAGATGGGATGCCGGTTCGTCGTGGCGTGGTGGCTGACGATCTGTCTTCTGTCGTCGCCTCAGACCCCTCACTTGCCGCCCCGACGCCGAAAGACAGCCGCGACGAAGAAGACATCCGCTTCTTCGACCTTGTCGAGCTACTCCGGCCTATGGATGGGCGCACCACTGCCGGTCCTTTATCGTCTTCCCCACTGTCGCCATCGTTGCCTTCGGTCCGGCCACCGACGTTTGTACTTCGCCGCAGCACAGATTGCTTTGAAGGCCGCTTTCCGAATTTCACCGCTACTTGTAGCGATGGTTCTAACGAAGACGTATCAGCCGGCTGTGTTCTCTCGCATCAGCGACAAGCAGTGGAAAAGAACGGCCATAACGGAAAGAAGGCGTTGCCACATACCTTCGCCACCAAGCGACGCGTCGTCCGGCTCCTCGTCTTCAAACGTAGATATCCTCCGCCCTTTGCGCTTGAAGAGGCTCATTCTGTAGTTTGCCAGAGGTTTGGAATCCGATGCCGTGTTGGTTGCCTCTTCCAAGAAAGAGACTGGAAATTCATCGCGTCTTCCAAGTGCTCGTTATCTTATCGGCACGTGACGTAAAACTCGCCTGGTCCAGAAGCATCGCGTCAAAGCTTTTGAACCGTTGCACCGTATCTTACTCCCCGCCTCATCATTTCTCTGCTGCTCAAACCGCGGTACTCGACGAAATGGCGCCCGCACAACCAGAACTGAAGAAGGTAGGCACATTACCTGTGCATGCCACCATTTCGGCTCCCGCAACTAACGCCCCGTCTCTAGTACCTCGACAAGCGCCTGTTTGTTCAATTGAACGGCAGCCGGAAGGTCATCGGTGTCCTCCGTGGCTACGATGTAAGCTCCTCACCAGGCACCACGGCTCTTGTGGCTCTCGAATGCACTGTACACTGCTGATCGTGTGGCTGGAATCAGGTCTTCCTGAACATTGTTCTGGACGAGGCGGTCGAGGAGAAGGACGGCGGCGAGAAGGTGAAAATAGGCATGGTGGTATGTAGCACCTCCCAAGTTTGCGCGGCTTTTCGTGGCTCAAGAGAACTGACAAATGGTTGCAATACGAGCAGGTCATTCGTGGAAATTCGATTGTCATGCTCGAGGCGCTTGAGAGGATCGGTGGTGATGACAGGAGACAACAACAACAGCATCAATGATTACAGAACTGGCGGTGGAACCTGAGAGCTTTGTGTTGCCGCTGAAGTGCCCCCTTCTCATTTTCTTTGATTAGTTTGTTTCTACGGGAATTCATTCACCAAGAGGCGTTAAAATGGCCAATAGCAAAACGAATGTAAAAGAGTACGCCCAACATATAGAAGCTGCTTATGATATGTGCTACCTCCTATGAGGGTGCTTATGCTCCGGCTTTCCTTTAGCAGCCATTTGCAAAAATGGCCACGGTACTTGACCTGACGACACCAGTAGCACACGACGTGCAATTACGTAGAAATGGCATATTCGCACATGCAGTACCTTTCCATTGACATATCAGGATTGCACAGCTCTCACCTAACAATTGCAAGGACGGTGTTATCTTCCTGTTAACCGTCTGGGACATGCCACGTTCAGCAGAAGTCAACATGAGAAATGAGTAGACAATGAGCAGTGGCGAGATGCCGGGGAAAGGAACGTCTCCTACTTTGAATCGACCAGTATGCAATAAAACGAGATAAAACAAAATCCGCGGCCGAAATGGGCCACTGCCGCGACGTGCCTTCGCTTCAGTGCTGCCCGCATGATGGCAGTCGTAAACGGGAAGACGACCTGCTTGCGGCAGCAAAATGCCCAACGCTGCGCATAGAAGCCCAACGAAAAGAGCCAGCCTCGCTCAGTACCGATGGCGGGTCGAGTAGTCCTTTGGGCTGACAACCAGGCCACGGCCCTTCTTGGCCCCACGGTAGACGGTCTCGATGATGTCTATGAGTTCCTGCTTGTCTTCGATTACCCACTTGATCTTGTTGTTATCGCCAGTGCCCAGATCGATCATCATGTGCTTGTTGCGCCAGAAGAACATGATGGTACACGGATCGTAGAGCTCGTACACTACGCCCATCCGTCAGAAACAGGGCGGCGGGTGGGGGACAGCACAGACAGAACCCACTTTCGTTGAAATCATTCACCTTTGCGTTGTCGCAGATGTAGATGACAGCAAAGTTCTTCACCTTGGGGGAAATGCGCGCAAGCACATCGTCTTGGCGCATGCAGTCGGGGTTGCCGTTTTTGCCGAAGCGGATGACCACAACGCGGTCAGCTTCCGAGAGGATGGCCTGGTCGACATGCCAGGCCTCCTGGAGCTGCGGGATAACAAGAGATCCCATTTTCAAAACGAACAGAGGACGGCAGGCGCAGGCGTGGGTCCGGGAGCAAGCTTGTCGTCGGTATCGACAAAATCCCGTTGTGGGCGCGATAGAAAAGTTAGGCAGCAGTGGCAATATTACGCGCTATGTGTCGCTGACTAACCTTAAGTGCGGGGCGTAGGGCTGTATGTAGAAGCTTTCCCCATTTAGCGACAGGTTGTAGGTACAGACAAACACACGGAAGCTTTCACTAGAAACTTACACTTACTGTTACTGGGATGTCGGTCTAAAATGAGGTAACGAGACTTTATTTATTCTGGAGAAAAAAAGATACCAAAGTTAAAAGGAAGATCTCGGCGAACCGCCTAAATCGGAGGGCATTGTGGCATTTAAAGGCCCGTTTCCCCTCGACCAATTACAATCCAGAGCTGTCTTTGTTCGAATTACTACAGCGTGTAACGTTCTCTCCATACGAGCATAAGGGTATTGTGTTACAGGACCAAAATTTAATCCTCAGTATGATTTTCTGCCTCTGCAATGCTGCACGCTTCCTACAGTAGCCTTGAAAGCACGTCTTGAAGAGCTTCCTCAAACTGTGCTTTTCTTGCACTCCAACATGTCTGCCCCAATTACAGAAGAACATAAAAATGATTACCGCCGACAGGTTGAAGAGTTTCTGAACTCGGCGTCGACCACACCTCTGGCGCTCCGAACTGGCCATGCCTTTCACCGCAACATCGACATTGTTGACCCAAGCGACAATGATGCCAGAGACATTGATAGACGCGTGGATCTCGCTCGCACAGTCCGACAGAAGATTTAGAATCCCCTCAGCAACACGGAGTCTTTCGGTCTAAACTTGATGCAGCTCTCCTACTTTCTAGTCACAGAGGATATCCAAAAGTCTGTGGCTGAGAATATGAATGCGGCTACATGGTACAGCGTTCTCAAACATGTAGAGCCATTCCTCATCTCATGTAAGCTCACCCACAACCGCTCGTCCCACTATCGCCTTTCTTGTCTGACGTGTATCACATCCAGGCCGAGGAAAAGCCCGCTATTGGGACCGTACCCCTATGAACGCAGACGAAGACGAGAAACGAAGACAGGCAAAAGAGGCAGCAGCGGTAAATCATTCATCTCCAGGTTTCAGAAAGACGCGAACCTGACTGGAATGGCAGACTCTCGCCAGAGATCTGGCCGTCTGCGTTGTAACAAAGTACTCTGAGCCCCAAGTGGCTCACATCATCCCGCACACGATCAACCAGTCGCAAACCGATTTCGAGAACGCACGGGAAGCGTTGACAGGGTTTCTTTACATGATGGCGCCTGCATTGTATGCAGAGATCCAAGGCTTGCTTATTCAACATGATGCAGTCACGAGAAATCCTGTTCTCTCATGCTCGGACAAACCCTTCAATATGGTGTCTCTCAACCCCAATTACACTGGTATTGGGACCGCGCATGTTTCGGCCTGAAGCCAGTGTCGGAAACGGCCCCACGCTTCGAGGGAGACATCGAGCTGACTCGCGTCGAATGGCGATGGCTGCCAAAGCGCTTTTCCAACGCTCTGGTCGATAGCGACCACATACGGCCCAAGAACGCAAAGGCCCCAAGCCCGCGGCCGTTCCGCTGCGTTCACATTGACTGCAAGGGCCTGTCCGACATCATTGGGAAGGCCCTTGGCGAGATCAGTGGCAACGTGAAGGAGGTGTCTTCTCCGAGTAGCCCCCATGGTCATAATCGCGGAATTCCTTTGGGGTATCTCTCCTCGGGCCGCCGGATCGAGTCAGGCTTTCGGTTTGACTTCCAGGCGGCAAAGGATGACGCGCCCAAGATGCGGACTCTCCTCAGACTGCGTGGCTCGCCGTACAAATGGCTTGCCTCTCCGGCGCTGCCGACTTTGCAGACGATCTCCGAGACACGCCCCGGGACGACGACAAGCAGATCTGGTCCCTGCTGGAGGCCCAGAGACACGACAGCCTGCTGCAGTTTGTTCGCAATCCGGCGAACTACGACCAAGACGTCGACTACAGCGACCCCGAGCCGCCTAGAGATTACTGATATGCAGCAAGTCGGGCTGGCCTGTTGGGACGGGCTTCCTCATTCGGCCAGCTGGGGAAATCGGCCTAGAGAACTTCATACGTTTTTAAGCGTGCTGATTTTGGAACGCGACCTTGAGGTATCTAGCCGACAGAAGGACTTCCAACAAGGGAAGACTCTTGCCAGACAGTCATGAAGGCTGCGTATTGCGGTACATAACTCTGCGCAGTACCGATCCTATGATCGTCTACCTACTTTAGTGGCTTTATTGTATCGACACCCATACAGTATTCGCCGTCAGTACCATTTTCTTCAGACGTTTTCATACACTCAAGATCTCATCTATCTATCATTGATACAAGAGGCCAAAAGGCTGGCCATGAGAGCCATATCTGGAGATATTAAAAAGGATTCAATGAATATACAGTAGTGGAGACAATAAACAGCCATATGCTATTCACAATGTGCCCTCATCCGCCTATGGGCACCCAAGGAATGCTTTCCAGCCACAGGCTCGCTTCCAGGTCGTTGAACATCTCGCTGGCCCACGGACTGTTGCAGTCCCAGCCCTCCATGGATGTCGGTAGGATAGTGGCGGAATCTGGCACAGCATCCGCGACACCAGCGGTCAGGTTGACGCCGAGGCTGGGATCAACAGGAAAGCTGCCACCCTGAATAGAAAATGCGGCAGTAGTATGGGAAAGTGGCTGGCTGTGTTGCTGCTGTTGCTGTTGCAGGTGCTCGTCTTCTCCGGGTGTCTGCTGCTGGAATGGCAGCTGCTGTGCGGTCGTCTCGGTGGTGGTTGTGTCGTCCAGGAAGCGGCCCAGCTTGGAGCGCAGAATGGCGATCTTGCGGGACGTCAGGTCCCATATGTTCATGCCGCGGCCGACTGAGTCGCCAAACTTGGCCGCGCTCGCCGTGCGCATCTCCAGGTTGGACTGCTCGAAGCGGTCCCCGATAGCAGTAAGCAGGGCCGCAATGTCGATCAGCAGGCCGGGCTGGTTGCGAAGTGTGTCCCGCATCTGGGCCATGGCCGCCTTGAGCTTCGGATCGCGGGCGATCTCTTTGCCATCAAGGCCGGCAAAAGCAGCACATGCTGGCTGGCCAGAGGAGCCGGCCGCCAGGGCACACGAAGACAAGGACGCGGGGACGCCCTGGCCTGGCACGAGACGGGCGCTGGGGTCTTTGAGGCAGGAAGACGACGAGGATGAGACGGATGTGGCCATGTTGGCGGTCGGATCGCGAAGGTCGGCCTGTGTTGGCCGGGCGAAGCCCACCAGCCGGGCCCAGCGGCTCAGCATGGTGATGGCGTAGACGAGGTCCGCACATAGGGGGACGGGCACCCAGTGGTACTGCGACACGGGGATGGTGAACCACTGGTCGAACCATTCGCGGAGGGCGTTGTAGGATCGGTACAGAATGTCCAGGCCGCTCGGATTGGTGGGCGACACGGCGGTGAAGTCGGCTGAGAACTTTTGCAGCAGTGTGGCATCGATGAGAGGCGGTTCGTAAAGACGGAGCTTGATGGTGTTGATTTGGTTTTGGACCAGTTCTGGGAGACGATGAGCAACGGGTTTGCTTGCATAGGGGAGATGGAGTGGAATCAAAGACAAGAACCCCCCAACGTACTGTCTGCCTTGATGTCTTCCGACAAGGCCTGGCAGAGACGGTCGAGCTCGTTCTGAAAGGCTAGCTGGTACGCAGAAATGGGTGCCCGCGGGATTCCCGGAATTTCATCGCAAAACTCCTCCGGTCTGTTGAACCTGGCAATCTTCTCGGCTAGATGCTGCAATCGGACGATGGTGACTAGACGGCCGTCGGACGGATGCTCGGCATTCTCGTGCAGCTCGTCCAAACACTGCCGGATGTATGGCGAGAAGCGCATGGCCTCGACTTTGAGAAAGCCAAGAGACAGACTGGGCGGTTAGGTGGAGAAGGAGAAAGGACCCAAAAAATTCTAAAAAAAAACTCACCATGATGACATGTACCAGTAGCCCAGCACCAGACGGCGCTCCTCGTTTGTGCGCGGGCTGGGGATGTTGGGATGCAGGACCATGAGCTGGGTGCGCTCGGCGATGCGCGGCGGCCGGTTGAGGCCGAGGTCGGCCATCATACTGAGGCCGAGGTGCAGCAGGTTGTTGAGCTGGGCGTGCATCATGCAGTGGTACTGGTACCACCCGACGATGACGAGCATGCCCTGGACGAGGTCGAGCGAGCGTTCGGACCGCAGGACGACCCGGTCGGCGATGAGGCAGATCAGGCGGTACATGGCGCCTTGCATGAAGCGGCTGTTGTCGACCGAAGCGACGGCGCGGATGGCCATCATAAGAACCGGCCGTTCGGCCAGCAGCTGCTCGGCCGTCACGTCGGACGCCACGGCCACAAAGGGGTAGTGTGGGAAGGCGAGCGAGCGGTACTTGGCCAGCAGGTCCTCGTCCGCATCGACGGCCGCCGTGGCGATCTCGCCCGTTTCGGGGCGGCAGATGCATGTCGGCGGCGCAAACGAGTTGTATGATGCCGGGATGGCCGTCTGGGCCACCAGCTGCTCTCGTCGGACGTCCTGTGGCGACGGGCCGGACGAGACATCGGTCGTGTCTGCACGGGAGAGACGGTCAGCCGCGGCTGCAGCAGCAAGGTAACAAAGATAGCAAAGACAACTCACACTCCCGGGACGGGTCGGTCGAGGTGGCATATGGCGAGGCTTCGGCTGCGTGCAGCGTGTTGAGATCACCAGAGGCCCTGAGCAGGTCCACCAGGCCGTTGAGACGCTCTTCGAGCTGGGCCGTTTTGCTAGCCCACGTCAGTTGCTCCAATCCGGACTTTTCTATATCTTGGCTCTCCGGCGGAGACGGCAAAATGGACGGCAAAATGGACGGGTATATATCGTGGAGTGCCACTCACGACGTCTTGCTGGTGCGCTTCTTCCGGGCACGGTGTACCTGTCCGACACAGTCCTTGAAGAGCCGTTCGCACCTGTCACACTTGGCGCTTGCATCGTCGACAGAGCGGATGCACTTGGCCTTGGCCGAAGCACAGGCGGAGCAGGCAGCTCCCCATTTGGCTGTGGCCTTTGCCTTTTCGTCCATCAGAGCTGATGCTTCTCCTTCACTTGTGGATGCGCCGTTGTGCGAGATGCTGTTCCCTCAAGAGTCCGACGGACTTTTTGACTCGCGCTGCTCTAGCCAAAAAGTAGCATCTAAAAGCAGCCATGACCAGTGCTTCCAGGGGTGCATTCCACCCGATTTGTATTATGGTTGCCGATTTGCATGACGGCGGCGATCGATTCGTCCGTGCTTACTGTGGTTCCGGACTTTAAGCCAATCTCCGGCTGACTGACGAACTGCTTTCCTATCTGGGCATTCCATGGCGCAGGCAACCATCTGATGCGCTTCGGCACCGAGACAGCCCGTATTAGTATATTAGTAGCATAGCATCACGTCACAGCAAGACTTACAAGAGGAGCAGGAGAGAATAGTTGGATGGACGGGCAACAACACTCGGTACTGGTAGTAGTTAGCACGCAGAAGAGACAACAAGCAGAAACCAAAAAGGAAATCCAAGCCACGCATGCTTACTTCCAAGACTTTTTCGCTGCATCCGGCCGGCGGCCCCGGACAGGATCCCGCCCAGGACTCCCGCTCATCCGGTCGACCTTGGGCTCCGACCTGCGAGACGAGCTCGTCGTCTGGGGCTTCTGCAGACGATTAGGGTTAGGGTACGTCTCGGATGGGGAGGAACGACAGCGTTTGCAGGGTCCAGCCGCCTGTGCCTTGGCCTGCAGCCCGCGCGCCAGCCGGACCTGTTCGTGCTGGAACTCGCGCGTGCCCGAGAGTCGGAGCCAACGCCGCAGCAGACTGGCGGGCTGGCCGTCGGCCGCTCGGGGCTCGTCGCCGAGCTCGTCGCGCAGCCGGGCATCGCAGCGAGACCATGTCACGCGGGCCAGATCGGCCACGTTGACGCTGCCAAACGAGCGCATGCGGCGCAGCGTGCTAGCCAGCAGCGTCACCACACTGCGGCCCCGGACGACGTCTAGCGCCGTCAGCTCCTCCGCGTCGTCGTCGCCTTCCATGCAGACGGCCCCCAGCTCCATCACATGGCTGCAGAACGGCACCATGCCCGCCTCCGCCTTGCTGAGCAGCGCCTGCATCCGGTGCAGAAGCGTCTCGGCCTCGCGGTTCAGATTCGCCAGCGCCCGGCTGCCATCGTTCTTGCTGTCCTTGCGCTCGTCCTGTCCGCTGCCGTGCTCCGCCTCGTAGGCCAGCACCTCCAAGGCGCGCTGTTGGCGCATGCCCTCGATGACCGGCGCGTCGAAGCGCAGCTCCAGCTGCTTCGCCACCCGTGCCACTCCCGCCAGTGACTCTCGCATCGTGTACAGGCAGTCCACCTCGCCTGTTGCACCCGACACGTGCTTCAGCTGCCGCCACGCCCGCTGCTCGCTTTCCGTCATTACCACCAGTATGCAGCCGGTCTGGTCGCCCCGCATCACCTCGTCCATCGTCCGGTCCGACGCCGCAAGCGTGCGCTCGATGACCTTGACCACCTTGTCGGCCTCTCCCACCTCCTGCAGCAGATTGTAGTACATCTGACTGGGAATCGTCACCTCGGCATCCTCTGGGCCCATCGGCCGCGCATTGGGCGAGCCGAAATCAGCCATTGTCGGCTTCTTCGACACGTCCTGGCGCTGTGTCCGTAGGGAGAAATCGGAGACGTACATTTGGTTGGCCTCGTCCTGGGAGGAGGAGGTGGTGGTCTTCTTGCGCAACCAGGGCATCATCTTGAATACGTTCGTGTGGGTGGGCGAGTGAGCTTATCGTCTTTGTGCTTGAAAGGCCAGGACAAAGCGATAATTGATGAGATCGGACGTATCAGAGATGCCAAGGTGCGGAAGATGCTGTTGTTGCGGGGAGTTGAACTGTCGTATGTTGTCTGGCGATTATTGTAGTATCATCTACGGATTCCCAGCGGTTAATTTATAAACTTCGCAGTCCATATTTACAATAGTATTGAGCTGGAGGTTCATTGTTTGTATACCTTCATGTTGTGTTCGGCATCGAGATGGTGAAAGAAACATGGCCATTGAGTGTCGAACATATCTGGTCACGTTCGTTGGTATAAAGGCCCGTACAGTTATGAAGCATCTTTATCCATTGTTGGTTCGATTGATTGTGAACAAGAAATGAGAAAGCTTGGTCGAGACACATCAGGGTAAATGAACATGACACGCGATGAGCAACGCAAAACGCGAAGCAACGTTGGGCAAAAACGCACGGGTGTCATTTCCCATTGGGAATTTACATGGTTTGCTGACTCACGTTTCTCAGATGCACAGAGGTCACGGTGCAAAACGAAAATCATCTAAGCTGGTGTAGAGGCAAGCGGACAAAACGACCAACGATCCAACCGTTTTCAGCCGCACGGTTGCGACCCGTAATCAGTGTCGTTTCCAGACCCGAACTCCTTTGTGGACGTAATTATAGTGGTCCTTCCGCCAAAAATGCTCATGCATATGCATAAAATCCTCGATGGTCAAGAACGTCGGTTCCTTCACAGAGCTTCGACCTGTTCCACACTCCGACGATCCTCCGCTACTTAAAATCCCAACATCAAGTCATTAAGCCAACAGGTACGAGTCCATAGATACACGTTTGCCGTTCTCACGCGACAGTTTCCTTGTGCCGCTGGCCAAATGCACTTCGATCGTCCGATGCGACCCGGCCATGAGCTTTGCGCTCAGATATTCTGCGACCGCCTGCATGGAGTTTTTGGTATCCAAAGAGCCTTCGTCAGATTTCGTCCGCACGAGCTCCCGCGCTTCCTCACTCATGCGGCTGTGAAACAGCAGTGTCAGCGGGCTAGACTGCCACGATCCGATAGCACGACGCCGAGTCTTGAAAAATACGGCCAGTAGGACCGAGGCTGTAAAAACAAGCAGCACGGTCGGCAACACTAGCCAGGGCCATCTTACAACCAAAAATTGTTGCTGCGTCCAAACAACACCCTCGATGGCCTGGTTTTAAGCGATTAACGATGCGTTCCCTGGGGACTGTTGAAGGACCAGAGATCCATTGGCGCGCATCGCGGTGGTCACATAGTGTGCCATGTTAAGCATTGCCTTGGTGACGTTACTCGCCTGGAATAACATGACTGGCATATCGGGGCCTTTAAGGCCGTTTGATACGCCAGTATTGACTTCTCCGTTGAAGAGGCGAGAAGATCTTATTAGGCTGGTGATCATGTGACGGGCGGCATGTGGCAGGACAAAAGTGTCGTTCAGATTTGGTGATCCTCTAGAAAATGGCGGGCTATACACGAGGTCTCCGTCGGTGTCGAACGGATCAGCTATGTAATAAGACGTCCCATTGACGAGGTCTGAGTGTGCGGTAGAGCCGTTCACCTCAGCGTAACTGTACTCTTGCAGCACTGTTTCCGAGTATACCCCTGTCGTTACATCGGCTTGGATCTCCTTAACTGAAAAATAAAAGAAGCATCTTCCTGCCTCGAAATGCGTATTTAGGTAAATTGGATATCGGCCAATGTGTGAATGGTTGGTTGCTTTCACCCACTGGATCATACTGATTGTTCCAGTAACGTTGGCGTATGGATCTAATATTGATGGCTGTATCCCTTGGTACGATCCCGTAATATCAGATACTATAGTGGATTTTATCCTCATAGTTGACCATATATTGTTGTTGACGAGAATAGATTGTAGGGTTGGGTCTTCCGTCGCTATAAAATAGCAAGAGATGTTGCTGTTGGTAACACTGATGTCCGTTTCTGAGCAATTTAGCTGCACATGAGACGTAACATTGACACATTTTGCATTAAAGGACAGCGTAGCAAATGGATCCCACGAACAATTGCCAGTGGGACAAGTGAAAGGGGGGGTAGGTAGTGAGAGGAGATCTGATGACAACAATCCGCTCCATACAGCAGCCTTCATACTGTAGGGCAATTCATTGTCTTGACCAAGTATACAGTTAGCAAACGACACCGAAAATGCCGAATTTCGTTCCACTCACATGCGTCACTGTTTTCTCCCAGCACAGTGAGGCTGTCTCCCCAAGAATACGCTGCTACCGATTTTGCTTGTTGGGTGCGATCCGTGATCGATCTGTACTCGGTTCGTATACTCTGTTGGAAGAACGGATCGAGTACTACTGCCAACACAGTGATAAAGGCACCAATGCATGCAAAATGTCTGTGTCCACCTGATGAGCCGATGACAATGCCAGGAGCAATTCAACGAGGAGTGGAAGTACCTGAATCGTAGCCTGAAGAGCAAGCTAATGCTTCCGAGCGGGCCCCTACTGGCAGAATCATAGCTGCAAATATCTCCGAGGGGCCTTGGCTCCCTGTACCACAGCCAACCGAGCTGGCTGATACTATCGGCAACAGGAAGCAGAAGGCTGGACCGGAAAACTGTTGCAATGATTGAAACAATGGCATTGAGAGTGACGCCGTAATTGCCTATTGACCATTTAGGAACCAACTTGCCTTCGTAAGACCAAAGCATCACAGCCAGCCCGAGCAGAGAGGCTGCAGCAAGTGCTAAACTCAGCAAATCCAAGACAAATCCGCATCTATAACCGGGGTTATTCGTTCTTGCAATTCGCTTCGACAAAGATGCTGGCGTCTCTTCTTGTTGTTCGTTAGGATCGAAGTCATCCTGGTGCTCTAGTGTCACATCGTTGGGACCGTCCACAGGCTGCTCGTCATTCATAAGCAGGCCTCGTCCGTCGGACAGGCCGATGTCCGCCCTATGGCGAAGATTTGTTTCCATGGGTATTGCGCAGAATAAAGCCATGGCTGCGTATGTAAAGAAATGAAAATGGCAAGCTAAAGACAAGACAGAATGGGGGCCTCAGACCCTATTTAAAACAACCCCCAGAGAACTTAACATGTCCCCCCCTCGTAAAATAGCTGTGAAGGCCGTGGCCGCTATTTGTCTTACCATGTAGCACACCGTAGATAACACGGGAATAACACCGTCTTGGTTTTTGATACTAACACTGGTAGGATTGCTAGACACAGGTTAAAATCCTAGACACATAGGTTAAGATCTTAGACAGGTCAAGTAACTTATTTAGACGGCCGCAGGCGGCAAAATGCTGCATAGTAAAAAGTATCTAGCAGCGGCAGCACTAGCAACACAAGTAGCGGGCTTAAATTAGAAAGCACCAGCAGTACTAACGGCGTCTTACCGGCGAGCTACGTGCTATATTTTATTAAATTAACGACCTACCTTAGCGCGGTCTTTACTCTGTGGATGCGGTACTCCGTACGGAGTACTCTGTACGGAGTACTTGTCGAATAAATCAGGCCAAAATGGGTGGAGTGTGCACCGTTGTGCTGTGCGATGGATATATATTAACCTAACCCTAACGCAAGGCGCTATTTAGTAAAGGATTTATCCACGTCAGCACACTTCGGGTATACCTAATCATAACACTACACACTATTGGGCTCCCATAATTTAACAAAAGTATATACGGAATATTGGGAGCTTTAATCTCTCGGCTAAAGAACTCTTCCCTAGAAGCTCGACCGTATTAATTGTGCTGGTAGTTTTGCCATAGTTAATATATTGTAATAATAATACTTCTTACGGAGCACTAACGATAGGTTTACGATACAAGTACGTACGCCTAACAAAGGAGGAAACTTGTCCTGAAGTGAATCTTGTATTTCCATCCATATGCCAAGTCTTATCGTAGTAGGCTTACAAACGCACCCTTTAAGCCACGCGTAGCAGCCGCTTAAGCAGTACACTTGCCTGTTCCCTTGGTCACCTTGCTCATCCTCTGGCCGACCCTTGTACCTGGCTTGGCCACGTCGGCCAACGCCAGCGGCGCCATGATCAGATCGACAATGGCGAGCGGCGCGTTAGCCGGGTCATCGACGACGGTATAGACGTCCATGGCGGCGTTGCCGGCGGCGCCGAGCACGTCTATAATGGCCACAATATCGCCCACCTCAGCCACGGCCCCGACGAGCTCGCCGGCGATGGGCACGAAGAAGAGGATGGCAGAGATAAAGGCCAGGACCAGTGCCTTGCGCTCCTCCTCCTCGATCTTGTCGGTTGACTGCGCTACGACGGACATGCTGTCGACGCCTTCGGCGATCATCAGGATGGGCAGGACGACGGCGTCGACGGCGGCAAAGCCGTCGCCCAGATAGGAGAGGGCCTGCATGTTGGCGAGCAAGTCGACGATCTGGCCGGGCAGGTTGGCGCTGTTGTCGAGACCGGACTGGGCCAGCGCCTCGGGATTGGTGACGTCGGCAGCGCTGTAGCCATTAGGGAAGGGCGCGCCGAACTCGTAGCCCGTGTTCCAGCAGTCGTCGCCGTTGCCGGGGCTGTTCCCCGATCCCGCGCATGCGTCCACGTCCGTGTACAGGCCAAAGCCGATCTTGTTCTGGGGAATGCCTGTCGCGTTGAGCATGTCGGCGTAAAAGGCGTCGGCCCTGTCGTCCTGGAGGGTCCAGTAGACCGTCTGCTCGTACGGGTCGTCCGGCCCATAGCCGCGCTTCGAGTAGTCGGGCGGGCAGGGCTCAGTCTCGTTGATCCACGATGTCACCAGCTTCCGATTGTTGCCCGGAACGTAGTCACCCCGCCGTTTGCCCAGCTGTTGCTCGGCCGATCGCAACTTGGCAGACGCAGTTACGCTGATGCAATAGGCTTCTTCTGCCCAGAAATTGGCACATTCTCCTACAGAAGGGTTCCATTCGTCTGTTTGGAGAGCAGATTGTTGATTAGCATTATTCGCTCCTGGAAGGATAGAAGAAAGACCCACAAAACTCGTCGAGGGTGATGCCATGCGCCGTGGCAAAGTCATAACATCCCTGGCCAGCGGCAGGTATCGAATACCCATTGCAGTTGCTGGGAATGCTGGTCTGTGTGGGACCCGGAGGCGTCGCATAGGAGCCAGTAGATATAGTCGTTGCCGAGGCGGTTGACGCTTTGGAGGCGCTCGCCGTGATGGACGCTCTTGTCGTCGTAGGAGCGATGCCAGTAGCCGTGAATGGAAGCGACAGACTACTGCTCGTAACAACCGTAGCAGACGCAGAGCCGGAATAGTGGGTGCTTCCCGGACCGGTCAGGTTGGACAAGACAACGGCAGGATGCGCATATTCCCACACGATGATATTGGCCACGGTGCTGCTGCTCACACCCGTCGTTGTCGTAAACGACGAGGCATTCAGGCAGACGCCGTCGCTCCACGACCGGACAGCGGACTGCACCCACAACAGGTCGCCCGCGTTGTTCACCGCCACGCCAAAGATGTTCTTGGCAGATGTGCTGTTGTTGGCCTCATTAGCCGCACAGCGCTGCACAAAGAAGGACGCGGCCGAGCCCGTTTCCGAGTTGGTCGCAATGGCAATGGCCTCCGCCAGGATCACACCCACCGAACCACCATTGTCGATGGCGGCGCCCGAGTAGACACCCACAATGGCGCCCTCCCCGTACGAAAAGGTCTGCCGAAGATCGCAGCTGGCGCTCATGTACGTGGATACCAGTGCGAGCGCGTCGGCCGTCACCCAGGTCATATTGGACCCGTCACCACCATGGAGAGCGGAGTTCACTGCACTGGCCGTGTCTACGCAGAGGCTTGTGCTTGTGTCTGCGGCAGACCTTTGGTAGAAGGGCGAGACGTGGCGATTGTCCTTTTCGTCGCGACGGAGAGGACGAACAAGATCGAGACGGCTGTTGTCCTCATCCTCGTCCTTGTCTGAGGGCACCGTGCAGGTACGTATCTTGCCATCGTGGACGGGTCATGCAGCGGGTTGTACAAGGCAAAGTCGATCAGCATGTGCTCACCACAGGCCGAAAGACGCTGGACACTGCTAAAGGCAGCCCAAGAGCCGCGCTCTGTGCCTGTGCATTTTGCCGGACAGGCGTCGGGCCTGGCATTGGCCGACGTGACGAAAGTGGTGATCGTCAGAGCGGAAGCCAACGACGCAAGAACTGCCGTTAGGCGTTGATGCTCGCATCGTTGTAGAACTTTGCAAGTAAAGACAGACTTCGGGGCAGAGAAAAGCATAAAAGTACGCCGTATAGAGTTGCCAATCCAAGGGCTAGACTCAGGTCATAACGTCTTATTATAGAAACCGTGTAAGTGACTTTGGAGTGATTCCTTTACGGAACGTAACCGTTTCCTCCAATGATAGAGTTCGGATCCTCCTCATCCTTTGAAAGTGGACATCGCCCTATTGAAGCCTCTTGCCGTGCATCCAATCTTCGACAAATGGCCGGAATCCACTCCGCATGTTAAAGCTTTGCAGAAGGATCACTATCGTCTGCTCAAAAGTCAGGGGGGAGGGCGAGGGCTGGAGGGGAACATGGACAGGAAGTGACTTTGTATTTGGCATCGTACTTGTCGTGATATAGTATAAAGCGCAATGCCTACCCACGTCGAATACAGGAAGGGTCTGTACATCCGTTCCGTCCTGCTTCCTTCGTTCTGTCGCTGTTTCACACTCTCTCTCTCTGTTTCGGGACTCTCGATTCTCGCTACTCACGATGAGGTCGCTGGCTAGTTGGATCTTCCTTTTCATCATCGGCCATGCCACCATCGTAGCCTGTCAAGGGCTGCCCCATGCTGCCGAGCGGTAAGGCACCATGTCCATTACTGCTTTCTTTCATACAATGCCCCACAGCTTCAGTGCTAATTGGCTGTAAGAGTCCTGTACTACATGAATTATCTCGCCGAGGAAGAGTACGTCGTGGCCGAGGGAGACACGCACGTTCGACATCGCGCCTGACTGCACAGGCAGCCGAGCAGGCGGCCGCTGCAACTTTGGCGAGTTTATGCGCTATATTTGGACAGGGGTGGCAAATCAGACTCTGGTGGAGGCGAAGAGGCCGACGGGGTATGATCTTAGCACCTGGAACGCCATTCTCGACACTCCCGAGGATTATTCCGTGGCAGAACTGGCCGACGCACTGACGTCGGTGAACACTGACAAGCTAACTAAGAAGGGAGGGCCGACCTTTATCACCGGCTTTACCTGGCCAGACGCACTGTGGCCAGCCAGCCCTTCATCCGGCACGTATTTTACCATTATGGAAAAGATAGGCCAGAAACTCAATCAGCTCAAGGTGTCGCTGGGCACCACCACCCCCACGGATCGGCAAAGCAAGATACTGTCGCTGGGCAAAGATGCTGTCCAGTCTGTAGTAGAGCTGCGCTTCCAAGTCTTTGAGAAGGAGCGCCTCGCAGTACTCGAGGCGGGGCTAGGATACAAACCGTCCACCAAGCAGTACACGATAGGTGGCGGCTTTGGAACAACATTTGAAATGCTGGACGTGGTGCAGAACGAAGTCGACCACCCTGGCTCGACCACCACTGTTATTGGAGCCGTGACGACCTATGCGCAGGATAAAGTGCCGAGAAGACATTTGGAGGCTATTGAGAGCGCGAAAATAGGCGCGATGGGCATAGGCCGCGCTTTTGTACCCGGAATCTAGTAGCTCCGTACGAGTGCATAGTGCAGGCACTAATAAGGAGTAGGAATATACATTTATGCCTAATTCAACTGAACGCAATGCAACGGAGTGCGAGTACTCCGTGCTACAACGAAACAGTGTAGCAATCGTAAGATGATTTAGGGCACACTTCAGCAAAGTAGAAGTAATCGATTGTCTGTGTAAGGGACGCACGGAGCCATGCTTGTTATCATTTGCCAAGCAAGGTACTACGTCGTATTAAGGAGTACATTACCAAGATAATCTCTTTACCCCGTACTCCGTACTCGTACGACTAAATACGGAGTATTGCCTACAACTGTATTAGTATGCTCGACGTTTTATCGCTTAACCGAACTCAATTGCGACGAAGCAAAACTATTTATCTACTTAGTGTATTTATTACCTTAGCCACAATTGGTAAACTTAATCATCTACTTTTTTCAGAAACTTCCCGACGTGTATCGAGGAACTCAGCATTACCGCTACACGAGAATGGCCCAGAAAATAGTCCCTCAGACTGTGGGCGTGGATGCTGATGGCAACACACTGTTTCACCAGAAATCCGACTCCGCCATCGGCGCAGAAGCGCTGGATCGCCTTGCATCCCTTGTCGACGTGAATCAGGCCAACAATGCAGGTCGTATACCGCTGCACAATCTCTGCAGCATGGGATGGTACGACATCTGGCTCGACGCCGACGTGGTAGACCAAACCTAATGGTTTCTGCGGCACACGGCAAACATCGATACGGAGGATGCGAACGGCGTCCGGCCGCTACATCTGGCGTCCATGTCGTACCCTTACCTAGTCAAGGCATTGCTGGCGGCGGGCGCGGATCCGGCCGGCACCACGTTCGAAGGCATGACTCCCTTGCATCTGGCTGCTCGAGCGCGCCAAAGCAACATTACCGGCCTCCTCATAGCCGCGATCCAAGCCGCGTCGCTATCGGACAACAGCAGCCTCTCCGATCTACTGAATGCGAGAGACCAGACGGGTCGTTCCCTCCTTCACCACGCCTGTCGCTCTGCATCCATCGCCAAACGCAGACATATGCTCTTCGATGCTTTAGGGACTTTGCCGCCGAGCTCTCTGATACAAGGAGCGTCCCACTCCCCCTTCACGATCAGCAAGATGATACAGAACTTCTCGAGTCGTTGCCTACACGATTTGGCCACAACAATGACGGGTCTTTCGTCGACGAAGGTATAATCAACCTGCTCCTAATGCGTAGAGAGTACAGCGGCATTGAGCGTCTGCTTCGTCGCTCGTCACCGCTGTGCCTTACGCCCGATAGGGCGATTCATGCGGGCAAGATACTACGTCTTTTCGCCAAGCTAGGCTTTGCGCATCTCATCGCCACCATCCTAGAGTCTAATCCCGCGGATACATTGAGAGAGCTCTTCTCGAAAGACGAACTGCGAGGCAAACCGGCCGACCCAGTCTTGTTCCTGGCCTGTCAGAGAGAGCTTCCCAACATGGATGTCGTACGCTTGCTGGTAGAGAGCGGCTATGTGGACATTAATGGCCAGAGCAGGACCAATGCCGAATACGAGGTGAGCGGCGAACATACGGGCTGGGCACCGGAGTTTGACGAGCTGGACCAGGGACGGGCCACAGCGCTACATGAACTAGCTATGGGTCGGCAGTGGTGGGGTGTGACGCAGGCAATTCCGTATCTACTGTCCAAGGGCGCTGACCCGAACGTGCTGAATGAGATTGGTCAAACCCCTTTCAAGATTTCCGAGGTATACCTGCCTCGGAAACATTCATTACCGAGGCTATGGAAGCATTAAGAGAATGACATGCAGCACCTAATAGTATCTTACAAGTAGCTTGTAGCCCAAGTTCTTACTTTTGCCACAGACGGATCATAGAACAGCAAAAGGTAGCTTCTGTAGAGAGGGCGTAAAACTTGAAAATATGCACGTCAAATGATAAGGGGTAATAAGGAGACAAGAATTGGTAGATGTGTTGGCGTAATGTGATTGTCAAAATGCAAGAAAATTGGCCCACTTTCAAAGACCAGACAAGAGAAATTTAGGATTCCTTTCCGTTTGGGCTACGACCTCGAGGAAGCGGCCGGGTTCTTCGCCCAGGCTGTGAGCCCAGATACCGCGGGCAAGGCAGTCTACCCTACGGTCCAAAGAATGTGACCAGTATATTTTCCAGGAATCCATGGCCAAGGCCACGACGATTTTAAGGTCGAAGATGAAACTTGGTCCTAATTCCTTAGTTATTCATCAAATGAATCTAGTACCAAGTCACCGGATCTTCGAAAGGCCTACGCCTACTAGGAGATCGTGCAACTGGTCCTAGCAAGCTATCTCTGTCGAGGTAGTGTAAGACGTCAAGATCTAGAGGCCACGTGCGTGCTATTTTTAGACATGCGATAAAGCGATGCGCTCTGTGCATACATTCAATATAAGCATATATTCCGTTAGTTATGGTCGTAACTTACGGAGTAGTGCTTAGGGCTTAGTCGTAGATTCCTGGCCCAAGGGTCCCATTCCCCCCCGAAGTAGATAAGAACCTGGTCACCGCGCACAGCGGGATCTTTACAAGGCCTTTCGCCTTCTAGAGACAGTGCAATCGGCCCTTCCACGATCTCTACAGAGAGGGCTTTCCTTAGTTTGGCTTGAGTTATAATGATACGTATTGATCAAGGAGACATCTAAAAGGGAAACGAATGGAGAAAATAGGGAGAATATGTCTATATAGACTACGTAGGCATCGTTAAAACAGTAAGCGTTAGGCTGAAAGTGCGATCATCGAATCGCCAGATGAGGTGATCACGTGTCTTGTGACTATCCAGTTTGGCGATCTTCCTTGCCAAGTAAAGACGCAAGCACCATCCTTCCGTGCTTACAGGTGCTTCTCGTTGACGAGGGTGTAGCGGTAGCGGGCGAGGCCTTTGTCCATGTCGATGATGGCCTGATTGACGTCGGCCATGGGGCGTTCCTCGATCCAGGGCTGGACGTTCTTGTCGACGGCCAGCTGCAGCATCTCGCGGATGTCAGCGGGCGAGCCGATCATGCTGCCACCGATCCAGGCGTTCTTTAGGACGAGGTCGGTGGCGGCAATGGGGGGCATGAGGCCCTCTGGAATGCCGACCTGGATGAAGCGGCCGTCGAGGTCGAGCAGGGCCATGTACTCGCGCAGCGGCATATCGGGCGAGGAGACGGTGCAGACGATGAGGTCGAGACTGGAGGCATGGGTCTTGGACCAGTCGGCGTCCTCGGCCGTGGCAATGTACTCGTCAGCGCCGAGCTTGAGCACATCGGCGCGCTTTTCGTTGCGGCGCGAGATGCCGACGACGCGGTCAGCGCCCATGGCCTTGGCCCAGAGGATGCCAAAGTGGCCGAGGCCGCCGACGCCGATGATGCCGACGCGCTTGCCCGGGCCACAGCCGTTGTTCTTGAGCGGGGCGTAGACGGTGACGCCGCCGCACATCATGGACGCCGCGTTGGCCGAGGAGACACCGTCGGGGATGGGAATGACAAAGTGGCCCGGAGAGCGGTTGTAGTCGGCGTAGCCGCCGTAGGACGTGCCACCGTTGAGAAAGACCGAGTTGTAGGTGCCCACCTGTCCCTTGGAGCAGCAGTTCTCGCGGCCGGCCGAACAGGCCTTGCAGGGCCCCCGACGGTTGCGGCACGAGTCCGCCTGTGCGCCCACGCCGACACGGTCGCCCACCTGGATGTGCTTCACCTCTGAGCCCACGCGCACGGCCGTGCCGACAATCTCGTGGCCGACCACACACGGATACTTGGTCGGGCTCTGTTCGTGTTAGCAGGTCCAAGGCAAACCACACACAAAAAAGGGCCTACGCACCCATCCGCTGCGAAGCGTGTGCAGGTCAGAGCCACAGATGCCGCAGTGCGTGATCTTGATGTCGACATCCGTTTCCTCCCAGGCCTTGGGCTCAAACGTCTGCCATTCCAGGTGGCCCGTAGAGTTCTTGTCCAGGCCCACCCAGCCCTGGAAGGTGTAGTCGGTTGCTTCGCTCATGGTGTCGGTCTGTTCGATTGAGAGCGATCTTTGAAACTCTTGACAGACGGAACCAGTTTTCACGCAAGGGAAGAGCTATCCTTTATAGACTCGGTGTAGTGGAGTATGCTACTAATCATGGACTCCAAGTGGGAAAACAGCTTGCGCCGGCGCGATATGGCGCACACAGTAGCCTCCTTTCAACGAGCAGTTCTCCTGTCCTTTCCGAAGCCCTAGGCCTCCTACAGAAAAGCCCCAACGCGACCCGGGTCCTCTTTTAGTCCACTTGTCCGGCAGGTCGGCTTCGACGGAAGCCTACTAGCTTTCTTTGACCGACTCGGCGCTATTAAGCGGCACGATCCTCTGGAAGCCTTGAGCAGCCAACTGCCTGCCATAAATGGGGCGGCCCTCCATAAATCCTGGCAGGGGTCTTCCTGCGAATGCAAGCCCTTTCCCACAATTTTTACGACGCAATGTGTGTCTTCACCGACTCAAACACCTTCCAGCGGTCTGCCTCTACAAGAGGTCCTTTGCAAGAGGGGCTGCAAACCCCGAGCATGTCAAAATTGCTAGATCTGTGTACGACGTGCTTTACATGCTCTTTTTGGGGGCCAAATTTTTAGCTACTCCACCGCGGTGATAATCATGGCAGAATTGCCGGTAGCTCTTGCATATGCAGGTCTTCCTGGCGTCGGTCTAATTCGAAGCAGCCTTAAATAGAACCAATACAGTATATCTAGGTGCCAGACGAAGGCGACCACTGATTTAATAAAGGAGGGGACGGGTTTGCAACTACGTTATATTTGTCCCACTCCGTACGTACGTCGTATGCCGTAAGCTTCATCTAGTCGGAAATCGGACATAAGTCGCCTGTCAAACCCGTGTCTATGGGTCGCACATATTCTCGCTTACGTAAGATTGATCCCTACTCCGTATGTTATCGCAAGCTTACAAATAGGGGACACACCCAAGTCTTGACGGCGATTTAGCCAATTAGAATAGTCTACGAAGTACTTCGTACACCAACTGTCACTACTTTTTATACTCCCTCTTCCAGACCTGGCTTCTACAGACACAATAACGCACGGACCGGGGTATCTTGTTGATTATTCGGGAAATCGGTGTTTTAAATAGCGCAATGAAGAGAGGAAGTCTGGACCGAATCTCTGCTAAGGTCGTCCGTGCACCACGAATTATTCTACATAGCAGCGTTCCGATTGCTGCATACGGAATGGTCGAACTGTACTCAAACTTTCATCTATCAGGCAACCATTTACGAAAATCCCCAAGAGTATATCTTGAATAATCCTGTAGCTTCAGAAAAGACAAAACCTAAAATTGTAAGACTTTTTTAAACAAAACAAAGAAAACGAGCCTCGGCAAAGTAGCGATGCAGCTTCCAGACTCACCGGCCATCTGGCTGCGTCTCGCGCCAACCTTTTCCATGCATGGGATCAGCAGCCTTACCGTCCATTTGACCATTCGGCAGCCATCGATCGCTGCTGAGCGACCGGCATTCCTCTTCAACACGTTTACTGACAATGTTCCGGGCCCCCATTTGACGGAGGCAGCAGTAACCGCCGTCGATGATAACGGCCGGCTTCCTCTCAAGTTTGTTGACCTGCCTAGCACAGGACGAAACACACAGCAACACTGGTGTCTAGGCCGGGCAACCGAGGGCGATATCGTTCTGACATATGATGTGCTGCCACGTGAAGTCGACATGAACACCCCGGTGGGCTCCCGGATCGACCTTCGTCGTGACCAGGGCGGCCTACAGGGCGTTGGCTATTGGTTTCTGCCCCGTGTCCTCTCGGATGCTACATACACAAACATTGTGCAGTGGGTGCTGCCGTCTGATGCGCCAGTGGACACACGATGTGTTTGGAGCTTTGGAGAAGGACCCGAACCCATATATCGCGTTGGACATTCAGACATCACATGGAACACAGTTTACATGGTTGGTCCCATCTGCAGTTCTCCGAGTCTGGGGGAATCCTCCGCGGCAGAGTGTATCTGCTACTGGTTTGGCTCTATTCCAGACAATCTCGACAGGGTGAAGGGCTACAACTCCGAGCTCTTCCCCAAGATGATGGACTTTTTCGGGTGGGAAAACGAAGAATATCGCATATTTGTCCGCAGGGCTCTCGTCGGATTTGGTGGCTCTGGCTTTATGGGAAGCTACGTCCTCGAATATGACGAGTCAATGGAGCAGGAAAGCGACGCGGACCTAAAGCGGCTATTTGCCCACGAGATGGTGCACAGCTTCTCGACGTTGGATAATGAAGATGACGGGTCTAGCAATGAATGGTTTGAAGAAGGTCTGCTCCAGGCCCCGCCCTGATAGTGCTGTCTTTTCTATTTTGGTACTGACATGTCTACAGGCATTGCCGAGTATTATGCTGTCGTGCTTCCTTACCGTTTTGGCATGTGTGGGAAGCCGGACTTTGTCTCCGAAATCAACAATATGGTGCAGGCCTACTTCACCAGCCCGAGGATCCATATGCATATCGACGATGCAGCCGGAGAATTTTTTGCGGACTGGTACGCTGTCTGGATACCGTACAAGCGCGGTTGCGCTTATTTCACGCTCATCGACAGTCTGCTGCGCCAGGAGACAAACAACTGGGATATTGCAAAATGCAGCGTGCTCGATGACATAATTATCGATCTAGCTAGGCGAAAGAAGGCGGGGGAAAAGGTTCAAAGCAAGGAATGGCTGGCCTATCTTCAGCGTTATCTCGGGGCCTCATCACACTTTTCGGTCAGCGAGCACTATCAGGGAATGCGCAGAGGAAAAACGTTGGACTTCTCGGCTGTCTACTGCGGAGACGCACAGGCTCGTTTCATGCGTCGTCCTATGCCCGTTCTGAACTTTGGTTTCGATCACGAAAGTCTCCGCACACGTCTTGTGACTGGTGTTGAGAAGGGCTCAGCCGCTGAGCAGGCCGGCCTTTGCGATGGGGATGAAATCGTCCACGCCTCCAGTCACAACCGCTGTGCCGAACACGGCCAGGAACCGTATAAGCTGGTTGTCAAAAGAGGTGGCGAAGAGCCTCTGATTACAGTGGAATTTGTGCCAAGGACAGGACAGAGAACATTAAATTGGGAGTTGTCGTGGGAGTAAAGCATTCAGCCAGCGCCACTGCTGGCTTCCAGGAACCTAGCACATGTATTTGTTTTCAAAAAATGAAGCAAAAAATAGACGCCTGGCTCTGGTTCGGAATTGCCTGTAGAACAGGCGCACCGGGATTTGAGCCCGATGCGGGGGTCGAACCCGCAACCTTAAGATTAAGAGTCTTACGCTCTACCGATTGAGCTAACCGGGCGGATTGACAGATTCATAATTATCCACCACTTTGACTCCTCTCCGCCATCGCGCCTTTAGACCCGCAAGTATTCAATGATCCATCGACAATGGCGACAACGGCGATGGCGTCTAGGGTTGCACCGGCTTCGGCCTCTGCCAAACGTCCGTACTTCGTATATGGCCAGCTCGGTAGACTCGGCAGCAACGGGGCATGGTCAGGCCGATCGTGGGTCTTGCAGATCACGACCCAAGCCGCTGGCGGTCAAGACGAAGAGATACTAGCGTCGCGGCCACGACAAGTAGCTTTAACAGGAAACATCATCCAACGTTTTGTCCGTCTGATAGTCCTCAGCCGGACAGATTATGCTGTGTCTGACAAACCGAAGCCGGACCAAGAACCGTCTGACGAGCGGGGATTATGGTGTGAAGATGGAGGGAAGCTTGATCGGCGTAGAGAAGCCCCTGGAAACAGGTATCCGCTCTATTTATCACGGAGCCAACAGGAGGCGTTGGTGCCCCATAAAAAGAAGGGTGCTGTCGTGATTGGGAAGCCGGCACTAGATCGGCTAGTGGTGTGGCTCGGTTGCGCTTTCCTGGTTCTGCACGGGCTATCGGGTGGCGTGTCCGTTGCTGACAAAGACGATATAATATCGCCGAGTCTGTTGAGCTTCATTTAGGTGTGCCTATCTGGATAGGGTATGGGTGTCGTCCTCTCTCATCGTTTATATACATACACCACTCGTTCTTGTCCCCTACAA
Organism: Grosmannia huntii; assembly: GCA_019925595.1. NCBI lineage: Eukaryota > Fungi > Ascomycota > Sordariomycetes > Ophiostomatales > Ophiostomataceae > Grosmannia > Grosmannia huntii. Next base: position 367,189 of record JADHKJ010000015.1, read on the forward strand.
AAGGGACGCACTCTCCACCGTCTCGTCCACGGCCCATTCTCCCTCGCCCTCCACCTGTCGACCGCCCCTCTCCATCATGCTTGACAAGCAGAGTCGGATCGTGATTGTCGGTGGTGGCACCTTTGGCCTGTCGACGGCCTACCACCTGGCCCGTGCCGGCTACCGCGCGGTGACCGTGCTGGAAAAGGGCGCCGCCATCCCGGGGCCGCAGTCGGCGGCCAACGACATCAACAAGATTGTGCGTGCCGAGTACACGGATCCGTTCTACTCGGACCTGGCCCTCGAGGCGATGGCTGCCTGGACGGCGGACCCCGTCTTTGCGCCGCACTACCACCAGACCGGCTACCTGCTGGGCGTCACCGGGGCCGCGCCCGAGGTCGGCCGCCGCACCCTCGCCCTGCAGCTTGCGAGCCTGCAGAGCCATCCAGCCTGGGCCGGCAAGATTGAGCTGGTGCGCAGCCGTGCGGACCTGCACCGCGTCGCGCCGGCGCTCGACGGCGCCATGCCCGGCTGGTCCGGCTACTACAACGCGTTGGCTGGCTACGCCCACGCGGCCAACGCCATGCGCGCCGTCCATTGCGCCGTCCTCGATCTCGGCGTCCAGGTCAAGCTGGGCCAGGACGTGGTCGAGCTTCTCTATGAGGCCATCCCGTCCGACCAGTCCGACCAGCCTCGCCGCTGCATCGGCGTCTCCACCGTCACCGGTCAGCGCTATTCTGCTGACGTCGTCATCCTCACCCTCGGCGCCCATGTCGGCCGTCTTCTTCCTGCTGTCGGCAACCAGGTCGTCGCCAAGGCCTGGGCTCTCGCTCACATCCAGCTGACTCCCCCCGAGGCTGCCCGGCTGCGCGGCATCCCCGTCACCTTCATGCGCGACCTCGGCTTCTTCTTTGAGCCCGAACCCAACACTGGCCTCTTCAAGGTCTGCGCTGAGGGCGCCGGCTTCTCCAACTTTGTTCCTGCCCTTGGCCTCTCTGTCGGCGCTTCCGTCGAGGACAGCGCCCTTCTTCCTCCCGCTGCCGAGGCCAAGATGCGCCGTCTGCTGGCCCAGGCCCTGCCCGCCCTCGCTGATCGCCCCTTTGTCGACGGCCACCTCTGCTGGTGCGCCGACACGGCTGACAGTGACTATGTCATCGACACCGTCCCCGGCACCACCGGCCTCGTCATTGCCACGGGTGACTCCGGCCACGGCTTCAAGATGCTGCCCATTGCCGGCAAGTGGATCCAGGAGGTCACCGAGAAGGGCCAACAGGACCTCCCTCGCTGGCGCTGGAAGGAGGGCGCGGACGCGAGAGCTGCCGACAAACACCGTTCTGGGGAGGTTGTCGACATCAACGACATCAAGGCGAAAATATAAGACGAGAAAAGGGGAGGCGAATAAAGACTGAAAATAATACAGAGAATACAAACGGCATGTTGCTCGCTTCCAACTGCTCTCCATATAGTTCTCTAGATACCACATTGCCCTTTTATTCTCGTTTAGTCGATCTCAATAATCTCGGACTTTGCTGTAGTCCTTCTGGACTCTCGTTCTCCTTGTCCTGTCCATCTGCCTCCTGCCCTTCCACACCCCCAGAACGGCGTCTCTTTTGCCCGTGGTTCGGACTGTGTCGAGATGTCTGACACATATCTTTCGCATCGCCTAGACGCTGGCAGCAATTCCGCATGTAGCCTTCGGGGTACTCGCGGCGCAGCTCGTCACTGTCAATGATGCCGTGACAGTCTTCATCGTGGTCGTCCCAGCATTCACTCTCATAATCTGGCTCCAACTGGCCTGGGAATTTCCTGCATTAACACAATCACAATCCTTCACTCATTCTACTTTCTACCCCATTGAGCTACTCACCGCTGTGGAAATGACAGGCAGTTTCCGAGTTATCCTCTTCAGTGTAGACATTCGTGCATTGGTCGCAGACCAGAACGTCATCGTCCCTTACTTTGCGCTTCGTGCCATTGCCGTTTTGTTCCAGCGACTACTTCTGCTCGACACCCGCAAACTTTGTGATCAGCTTCTTGGCATCTTGCCTGGTTCCCGCATCCGAGTGCAATAAGTACGAGGTGGGCAGTATGGTCGGATATCTCCATGATGGGATCCGGCTCAGACTTCGGTTTGTGCCAATGGCTATACGTATATTGCGGAGCAACCATGATTTGAACTGACTGTCAGTTATATGCAGCGGCAGACGATATACCCGTTGTTTTGTGGTGAGATGAAGCTGGACATTCTTTTACGCGTCATCACGTTACCCTTGCCGTTTTGACTGTAAGATACGAATACGTGAATCCTAGTACTGTTTTGTGAAGTCTGCACCATTCCCCACTGAAGCTGCAACGGCAAATCGGAATGAGTTCCCAACTTCCTTATGGGGTACCCCATTTAATACAGAACTGGGGTGACGCCGTTGTTACTGAAAGGGCAACCTGGTTTTGGTACTTCGATTTAAGCCGTCTGAATGCAGTCTCTTTTTATTCACCTTATCTACCACATTGTAACTCTTTCATTCGAGGTAGTCCACTACTCGAATCTCGTTACAGATACATTGCTCGGCACGCTTCAACCAAGAGCTACATTGTATTCCACCTCAAAGGACGCCTTCGGGTCGTTCTTGCGTGGTTTGAAATCAATAGTCAGCCCATCTTTCACCGCAAAAACGGAGTCATCAGAAAGGTATTTCGACTCCGCGTCGAATATTTGCGTAGTAAGTGACTTGTGGCCTTTTGCCTCGACCTGCGATGTGTGAGTCTCTACTTCGGGTTATACGGCACATGTCAAGACCTCGTACAATAAAATGTATGTGGGCTGGTCGCCATGGGTGACGGTCGAGCATGTCCAACAGTTTTCCTGCTGGTCCGTCATTGGGAACCTAATTGTCGTTAGTTTCTGTCCTTCTGACCTGTATAGCAATACCGGCCGGTGAATCAACTCACTGGGTATGGGGTCGGTCGTAGGCAGTAGAAGGAGTATCTCCCTTCGGCATCAGTGACGAATTTTCCGCGTAGGTTGTGCTCGCACTGATCGTCGTCTTGTTGTTCATATAAGCCTGAGACAACAAGGCCATTGGTTAGCTGAGCTATGCCCATTACGTGAATCACATGCCTCACCATTGGTGGAAGCCTGCCACACATCCACAACTGCATTGGGTATGCCCTTTCCAGTGTTGGCGCAGGTAATTTTTCCAAACATGTAAACCGTCTTTCCATCTTTCGGAGAGTTGAATGTGATTGTTGTTCCGTTCTCGCGAACAGGCGTGTCGCTACGCCAAAACGGTCCCAGAATGGCGGTTTGTGTCAATGGCTGTGCTGTCTGAACCGCCTGCTGGTATGTGATATCATCTACCAATCTATCACATATTAGTCATTGTAGTCATGGACGACAGGCTAGTTACACTCACGATTCCAGTCCGATCACGTCGCACACAAGCTGTCCCTCATTCCGCCTTTCATTGCTCATTTTGCCGGCTTCGTTCAGAACTTGCACGGCAAGCATCCACTCGTCCGTAGTGAGCTGCACCTCCCGAGCAAAGTCGTGAATGTGCTGGATGAACGAGGACATCACTTGGCGCAGTCTAGGGTTCGTCTTCGGACCCATTGCTTGGATGACATGTTCTGTGAACTCCTGGCCAAGAGTGCCTCCTACCTTCTCAGAGACATTGGTGCCATTGGGACCATGGCCAGTGCCATTGCTGTCTTTGGTGAGAGTCATGATGGGATGTGTTCCGTTTGTGTAGCCAGGACGTTAGTCTCTGCTGAAGTTGTGAATGGGCGTGGATTGATTGGCTTTTTCTACTGTAGAAACGTGCACCGCGGCCTGTCAAGCTATTGTGGGAAGTCATGAGACTGCGGCTTTGACCGGGATAGCACCACTGTCGGAAGCATGTGGAGCTAATCCTTCGGATCGGATAGCATGGTAGACTGACGGCGGCATCCAGCATCTTTCCACGGCACTTGAGTTGGGGTCCGGGGTATCCCTTGTTACGCGGCCCACTTACAGTGCACATAATGGTGATCAGAGCCGATAGTCTATAGATGTCCTGGTACGGAGTACTCCGTGTATGATCCCATATCTACATGGTCTCGTATTCGTTTATCGTTTTCATTTTATTTACCAGTCATGATACTAGTACTTTCTCATGCCGTCTTCTTAAAATCACTCTCATCCTTTCCGAAGTCCCACGTAGAAGCATCGCTTCCATTCGGTCGGGAGGCGCGCTGGAACCCCAACTCTAAACCCTCAATCTCTGCCACAGGCTTGACAACAACGACATCAGCCCCGTACTTGCTAGAGAACCAGGTTTCTAGTATGTTCTCGGAACTGAAAGTATCCGGGTAGTTCTTCTGCATGCTGAGCAGTGCAGCGCCAGAAATATGGTCGACGCTATGGCTGTGCCGCATCCGAGACAAGGTTTCTCCAGCCGAGTTACGCAGGGAAGCCTGGACATCTGCCGGATACAGTCCTGCTTTGAATAAGAGAAGGTCATATTGCATCAAAGATGCCATTCCGTGCCAAGACCCCCCAATGGTAGCACGATTGTAGAGTCCTGTCAGAGCCGCAATGGCCCCAATGCACCCTGTTCCATAGTCTGATATGGGAAACGGAGGAACAATAGGTTCGTCTATGCCCATGAACTTTCCTTGTTCCCACGCCAGTCCCGTAACCTGCGTATTCAGGTTAGTAGCCTTTTCATGCTATAGACAGAAAGAAAATCAGAAACGTACGCAGTCTGCAATCTGTTGCCATCCTGGTCGAGAGGCCCATTCGCCTTCGTAGCCGAAGCAGTTCTCATTAACGTAAACGACCCCATATCCTCTCTTCTTTGAAAGTTCGGTCACGAACTCTGTTCCATATCCCAGTCGGCTGAGGGCTCCAGGCCTGTAACCATCGAGAATGACGTCCACATCTTGGACTAGTTCCTCAAACAGACGCCTGCCCTCGGCCGTTTTCAGGTCGATATTGGCGGCATGCTTGCCCATGTTTCCATCCACTTGGAAAAAAGGGACATCGCTGAGGTTGGGGCTTGTAATCTTCAATACATCAGCGCCATACTCAGCCAGGATGCGCCCCATCGTCGGCCCAGCAACAATTCGACAGAGCTCGAGGACTTTAATCCCCGAAAGTGGTCTGCTGGTCGTCGAATGAGGCAGAGGATGTGGGTCGGTTTCAGCTTCTAAATTTTCGACCTTCCATGGCGGCAGAGTGGAATTCAATTTTCCCTGGCAATTTGTTAATAAACTGCGCGAAGGATTACAGCACATTCTTCTGCCATATTTTGGCCTTACATGGGGGGTCCGCAGAAAATCTTCGTGCTTGAATGCCGGCGCACCGGCCTGCTTATGCTTGGCGTTGAGTTTTTCCAGCTCCTCGAGCGTGTATTTCTCAACATGGGACTCAATCGTATCGACGATATCTTTGTGTTCTGTGAGATCTGGACGGAACGGCTCCAATCCTATCATGCCCAGCGTTGTCGATGCCTCCAAGGAGCCGTGAATGTGGTAATATTGCTCTGGCTGTTTCGTGCGATACAGATTTGCCGACATACGGCGATATGGATTGGACTGTGCCTGTAATAGGTCGGTATCTATGAATCTTGTAAGTTTCTTTCTCACACGTATGAAAATACCCAGACAGTGCCATACCGACTAGGTACTTCTTCACTTCGGGGTTTAATTTCTGGTAACCCGCCAGTCGCGTGAGATAAGATTGGAATAAGAAAGCAGTGGCTTTCTCAAAGTTTATGGTTATGTGGCGGGGACGAGGAGCTCCATCTTTCAAGTTCTGCAAAGCGCAGCACAACGAGGCTTCTATTGCCTTCAGGGCCGCTGCTGTTTCTGACTCCTTGAACGGGATGGGAAAGTAGGGAAAATCTTGCTTGGCCTCAAAGGAGACATTGGTGATGATGTCATCGATGTCTTTGGGTAAGGAAACCAGGTGCCGGATAATTCCAAGTATCCGCTTAGTTTCCTCCAATGAGGAGTAGGTCATCGACATCGAGAATCTGTACTGTTGAAACCGGACAATCGTATATTGAAGGATGGGAAAATAGGTGTAAGCCAAGACTTGTGTTTATTTCTAAATCTATATAAGGAAACTTGTATGTATACTTTTTTGCCGACACCGGACAGGGGAGCAGTATAGTGTGCAATTCGGATGTAAAACTCCAGATCGTAGACAAAGCTCACCTCTAACTGACTAGTCATCTACTCCGTAAGGACAATGAACGACGATAGCTTTGATGTGAGCCCCACTTGGGTGCATCGGGTCGGATACAGCACGTCGCGTCGCGAAGAAGCCGAAAGCTAAGCTGAGAGCACATCCGAGGTATGATTTCGGATCTGGCCTTCGGAATTTCAGACAATTGATTACAAATATTATTGTCCCGGTGGCTCTCGCTATTGCCGACGAACGTATTCCCAATTATACAAGCGATTCTTGTCTTTCTACGTGTCAGCAGAAGCTGGAAATTGCTACAGTTGTCCGTCATGCCGGTTTTAACCCTGGGCTCGTCCACAGAAAGCCTGTATTACGTTTGGAGGCCTTCGCAGGGAAATATCGATGCAGGACTGACGCTTCTCTTCATTCACGGGCTTGGTTCCTCAAGCTCGTTTTATGCACCAGTTTTTCCACGTTTGGTACAGGAAGGATTTTCATGTTTAGCATTTGACACTCGAGGTATGATGAGCTTAACCGGCATGTAGCGGCCTGTGGAAGCGACCACAATGACATCCATAGCTAATATTACGTTATAATCCGTCAGGTAGTTGCTTGTCTAAAAGTGATGGTCAAAGCCAGTCTGTTGCGGACATTGCCACCGATGCCAAGTTGCTTCTCAAGGCTCTGAACATTTTCCAGGACAAAACCATTGCGGTGGGCCACTCAATGGGAGGTCTGGTTGCGAGCACTCTGGCAATAGAGTGCCCATTGGCGGGAACGGTGCTCATCGGCTCAGTGACGCCGAGCAATGCTCTCGCCGATGCATTCACGCAGAGAATCAAGAAGATTGAACAAGGTTGGAAACATCACAAAAGCTGCACAGAAGCTTCAGAATCGGGCCTAAACTAACCATTATCCATACAGAGGGTATCGAAGCTATGGCGGATAGTATACCTGTACATGCCACAGGCTCGAATTCGACGCCTACGCATCACGGGTTTATTCGAGCTCTGCTCCTATCACAAACCACGGCTGGGTATGCATCTCTTTGCCGTACAATCGCAGAAGCAAAGACACCAAGTTACGAGCAGGCAAAATGCCCTGTACTGCTGATTGCCGGGGAAGACGACAAGGTTTCACCTGCGCAGGACCTCAAGGTTATAATGCAAAGGTACGTTTTTCAATCATTGCCGCTATTTAATCTATAAACAGCAACTCAATTTCTAATCCTCGCGACGCAGATGGGGTGCTGGGAAATCAAAGGCGCAACTTGAGGTTTTGGACAAAGTAGGCCACTGGCACTGCGTCGAGGCCGGAGACAAAGTCGGGGAGCTGTTGACAGGCTTCGCACGCAGTGTATCCAAGATTCGCACTTAAGCCGTTGCACTGGTGTCCTATACTGCAGTCAGTAGTGTCACGTGGAAAGATACAATATAAACCACTCAAGGCCCCTCCTTACCAGGTATACTTGGTAAAACTGGTGCTTCCACTGCCCGTCTACCTCTGTCAACTGTGCTCGGGCGGCCCATTCTTTTTCTGACTCATCTCCTGCCTTTGTCGTATACTTGACTATTCCGTACAGCATGAACTCATTCGAGTTTGAGCCAAAAGGAAAGATCTTGTGGACGAAATGTTTACGAGATGCCACATTAGACCACATGAGCTGCCTCGTACGAAGTATCGCTTTCAGGATTAGCATGGGAAAGTACGAATTGGTTGTTTTGGTCAATCTCAAATGAATAACTTACCTTCACTCCCGACGCTGGTCTTGGAAGCCAAAATGAAGGTGGCATCGGGAGAAAACATGTCGCAATATTCAGCGTGGGCTTCAGGGGTGTCAGAGATCCTGTAAAAATCGTTGAAAAATTGGACAGGGCCGGTGATAAGGCTGCAGCCCTGTGGAAGCTTTGCGTCTATGTAAGCCATGATAAAGTGAGAATGCAAAAAATGCAAGTTTTGTGTATGGGGCCTGGCAATCGATGCTCTTTATACTCCGTACGTTCTGGTGCAATTAGTAATAGTAACGGATATAAATCGGAAAGCCGGCAATAAAAAACGCTGGTCCGACGATCCGCCCAACGCGCCGCAAGCACTAAACGTTAGTGTTGGCACGCGGAGTGCGGGGTATCTTATAGGTGTCACGGGGTTCCCCAGGTTGCTCCAGCACGATAAAAATGCGGTGTGCTGCCAATTTCTTAGCTGTGGCCAACCGAACGAATCGAACACAAAGTATCGATATGCCATTTTCGAGGAAATGACCTCGCCGAACCCAACCTCCAGGGAGCGCCGCCGCTGTTCGCAGGCCTGTGGGACATGCAAACGTCGCAAGGAGCGCTGTGACGGCCGACAGCCATGTGGCCGCTGCAGTTCACGTGGCTTGCCATTCGGATGCAGCTTTTCACGTCCTCAACTGCCGTTGCCAAAGGCACAAGCCACCAGTCAGCTGCGGCCACGAGAACCATCAGCGGTACCACCCACACGCCGCCAGCTCCGATCAATCGACATTGGTCAGCCTTACCTGGGCGAAGCGGCGACGCAACAGCATCGCCGCCCATCGCAGGATTCCATTCCGCGTCCTGTCTCACCTGCGCCCGTTCCACACCTCTCTCGCCTCATACAGGCCGACAGGGGACGCAGTCTCTTTTTCGTCGGCGACTCAGCCAATCTCTGCTTTCTGCAGCTCATCCGACGCCTGGTTCATCGGTCTGTGGGCGTTTGCGCCTTCACCGACGACCCCGTGCAACATGTCTTTGTCGAAGCTGTTCCCAACAGCGGCCAGACTGGCTGGATCGTGTCTGCTCAGGAGAACCAGCCGACGGCCATAGCATCAGACGAGGCAGCCAACTTGCTCCATTGGTTTCTGCTCTCTACCAACGCCACACTGTGCATGTTTCACGCAGCCGACCTGAGGGAAAGCATGTCCCTGTGGCTCCGGCAGCAGTCCAAAGAGGAGCCATCACAGAATGCCTCCAGTCCAGACAGTGTCATGCACCAGTCTGTGTTTTTCCTCATCTTGGCTATCGGTGCACAGGCGAACCCCGAAGAAGACGACGGTAGGGCGGAAAAGTACTTTAATCACGGCCGCTATCTCACCCTGGCGGAAGATGCTCTGGAACCTAGCGTTCCCACCATACAGGCATACATCCTCATGACTGTCTATCTGCTCGGCGCTTCCCGTCGAAACGCTGCGTTCATGTGTCTGGGCACTGCCGTCCGTGCCGCGTATGCGCTTGGCATCTACCGAAGCGATGTCAACTCCGTGTTTGAGCCTGCAGAATGTGCACCACGGGAACGTTTGTGGAAGGCCTTGCGCATCTTGGACCTATTCCTCAGCACGTCCATGGGACGGCCGCCATCCACGTCCGAAACACGCAACACCAAGGGCGAAGCAAACTACTCGGCATCGACTCATCTCTGTTCCATCTTTGAGGCTATCCTCACCGAGGTTTACTCCATGCGCGCAGTCTCGACGGCCACGGTTGAAGAGATTAGTCAGCAGCATCGCCTATGGACGTCACGCTTTGCGCTGGGCCTCGCCGCCGATAGCATCCCACCGGAAGAGTATGTGAACATGGACGGACTGACGATGCCAAACATTGGCCTCATCAATCTGAAAGGGGCCTACTACTGGACCATCATGCTTCTCTCACGGCCTTTCCTGATTGAGCACGTGTCCCGACACATTTCTCGCCAAACACAGACACACGATCGATCGTCGACTCCGCCTCCTGTAGCTCAGACAGATGATATTCTCACCTACGCATGTATCGACTCGGCTATGCGGGCATTGAGCATGCATCGCTACCTTTTAGCGGCAGAAAAGATTCCACGGCGGCTCCCCTTTGTGGCCAACTGCGTGTTCATTTCGGCTCTCGTTCTAGGGCTGGCCCAGTTCGGCGATTTTGACCGGACATTGCCGATAGGAAACAGCCTTGCATTTGGACAGCAACTCTTGGCCCTCCTTGGTCTCCACGACGCTGTATCCAAGCGATACGCTGCAATTGTAGCCGATCTGCAGACCGCATGTGATTCCTATGTAGAAGATAGGGCACGCTACAAGATGGAGCAGCATGCCATCCTCATAGGCGGTTTATTCGGGACCGTGGACGACCTAAGCACTGCTCGACTTTCAGCGAGGAACCCAGACATCTTTCATCTGGACAACTACCCCAGTAGCCACTCGTCACAGGAGAACGTCGAGATGAATCCAACACCCACATCGACAGAATCGGACGGTCTATCCAGCATGGGCCGAGACGGAAGCACCGGCGAAATTCCGGCTTACACCACTACAAAGAGACCAGTTGAGCATGCTTCTTGTGCCAGTGATGTAGCGGACCTACAGCAGACTCTGGTATTCAGCGTGGATGATGACTGCACTCCGTTCCCCTCAACACTATCAGAAATGTTTCTATCAACGTCTCCACGTGTGCTCAACTTCGATTCTTTCGACAGCAATCTTCCGTTATTTTCAATGATGGATGGCACCATGATATAATAGTAGAATAATGTGCTTACTTTCTGTCATTGGTACATCTGAACCGGAAGCCTCTGCTATCTCTCGTCACCTAGCGTTTTTCCAATCTGCACACCAGCCCCGACTGACGAGGAAACCACGAGGAGATAATTACAAATTCTTTAGGAACTTTGGGAGGCAAGATTTTGTAGTGCAATACCAGCGTAGCGACAACTTTGTATATTTCCAACAAAGCCACGTTGCGACCCATGCAGATCCGGGAGCCCGCGCCAAAGCTGAGGTCGGCAGCAGTCATCTGGCGCAAACGTCGTTGGTAGTTGTCGTTGTCCTCACCATCGTTCATCAGCCAGCGCTCAGGGCGAAACTCGTTGACATCGGGACCCCATAGGCCTTCATTTCTTCCCACAATATACGGGTTAATGCCAACAGCCGTGCCAGGAGGCACAAAGCTGCCGTCGGGCAATGTTAGTCCAGACTCAGGCACATAGCGCTCTAGAGACAGGCCCACGGCTGGGTTCATCCGCGTGGACTCCCGAATAGCCGCATCGAGATAGGGCAGCGCACGAGCTGAGCTGTACGGAACCACGCCTTCGGGATCGAGATCGGCTGCAAGGACCTCTTGCTCGAGCTTTTCCAGTGTGCGCGGATTTGTCATGAGAAAATGGAATATGGCACGAAGCGTGATTGCAGTCGTGTCAGCCCCTGCGACCACGTTCACCAGGAGGTAGTTCATGATCAGGTCCTCGTCCACCAAGTCCGGGGCTGCCTTCTTCGCCTCGAGAAAGTGGTCCAGAAAATCACGCTCCTCGATTTCTTTGCTGTCGAGATTCGCTTTGAGCCGCACAAGCATTTGTTCGAGGGCGATACGATTGGCATTCTGCATACCTTGTGGACCGATCCGCTTGATCGGATTCTTGTCCAGTAACAAATCCAAAAAAGGCATCTGGCCGACGATGGCAAAGTAGTCAATGCCCTTGTCGGCAATTTCCATGGTCCTCTCCAGATCGCGTGCCTTTTCCATGAATCCAAATGGGGTGCCGAAGGTCGCAGCAGTGATGAAGTCCCAGGTATCTGACGGTAAGCTTTGTCAGAATTTGAGGACTAATCAGCTACAACCAACGACAATGGTAACCTACAAAAGCCAATCCATTTTCCGAAATCGCAATCTTTGCCCTTGTTTTCGCCGGATATAAAACGACGCTCTAAATGTTTGCACAAGTCGCCAAGAACGTAGTTGACACGCGATTCTAGTGTAAGAACGCTGCTCATCGAATAGTACTTGGCGATCGGCCGCTTCATGCGGGCATGTTCAGCTGGATCCGACGTACTAAACACATTGTAGGCGATCTTTCCATCGACAATAACGCTGTTGTTACGATAAAACTCAGTCTTTGTCGGTTAGTGTTTGAAACAGCATATGCGGGAGGTTTTTGCAAGGACGTCTCTGCATGACTGACCTTTTTCCACTTGTCGTCAGCGCTATACAAAGTCTTGATCATTTCCGGGTAGTCCAGATCTAGTAAATTGGGACCGATACGGACCACTGGGCCGTATTCTTGATGAAGCCTCTTGATGGTCCACTGGTACTTTTGGGTCCAAACTTGATACAGTCTCCAAAAGTTTGTCCACCCTAAACCTCGGGTTAGAGTCTTTCATCTTGCACACGCCGCCCACGTGTCACATTGTGTTATGTCTTACTCGCCCAGAATGGTCCAGGAAACTTCCGCAAGGGGGAAGTGAGATGCATAACGAGAATCCATGCCAAAACAATCGCCACAATAGTGGCTCCCATGAGGAGTGGTCGGTTCAATAAGTATTTCTGCTCCAAAACGAGAAACGACATGACGAGCGGTACTATTTCAGATAAATTATGCCCAGGTCAGCGGAACTTTTTTGAAAACACAATGCCCCTCTGCGTATTTATACAAAACGTTCTTATGACGGGAAGATCCAAGCGATAGATGGAGTAAGGGTGACAATGACGCGGGCAACCGGACGATAGGAAATGGGGTTGTTGGGTGTCAAGAATTCCATTCGGACGATAGGCATATTCAAATTCAGGATCCTAGACAGCTGCTACAATTGCCGTTGGTCTCCACACCTCCTGTAGGACTGACAAAGAAGGCTGGATGCATACTCCTTCAGCCGCGGTCGACAATAGATAAGGCCACCACTAAGCAAGTGTCCTATCATATAGATCGAAGAGGCACACAATTGGCACTCGGATTTGTATTGTACTGTGAGGTTGTCATACTATGAGGATCTGGGACGCACTGGCTGGAAGGTCCAGGCAACTTACAAAAGGCTTCGTGGAAGTGGCTCGGTTTAAGGCGGAACAACCATATGTAATAGATGGAGTAACAGAATGTAAAGGTTGTTCAGCTTTTTCACGCTGACTGTGATGGTGGCGCATGCAGAATCCTTCCTGCTTCATCGTGGATACGCAGTGTCTCTGCTATTGGACACGGCCACTGAGACATTGCATACAAATGTGGCCCCGGATTCACTTTTCGTAGTCTAGGCCTGTTCCGGACGTGGGCGAAAGCTTACTGCGTACAATTATCTGAGCACGGACGTCGTTACGGAAGTTAAGGACTCGTGGTCACTCTCTGTAGCGGAAACATACGGCCTTATCACGAATGTCTAGCAGACTGGATGCATCCACGATACCCCACTGGCGACTAGACAGAGAAAGTGGGACGTGTGGTGGGCCTTACGAGTTGTCTACCGTATCTGTATATGCTTATTGGGCTTTAAGGTAGCGTACAATTAGATGATTCGCTTGTCAGAGGGCTGGACTATGATTGTGTCTAAACATATGGTAGATGGGGCGCCTATCTGCAACAGTGTAGTGTGCTGTAACAAAGGTTGCGATGTTATGGTACCGGTATAACTGTAAAAACATAGCAGTGTAAGGTTTGGTTAGTATCAGATGCAATACTCCGTAGACAGCTCTGCATCTACACATTCCTCTAATGAGATCCAGAATCTTGAAAGTCTTCAAAAGCGGTCAGAAAGAAGAAGCTGTTAATCTCTGTTAGGCTAAAAGGAATCAATGAACATGAACTAAAGATGGAAGAAGAAAGCTATTTACTAGAGGGATTAAAGGCATCCTTATATTCTAGAGGTAATAGACGACGTAGCAAGTGAACGCCATAGGAGCGCCGCGGGAGGCGAAAACTAAGGTAGATTTATCTGAATAAATCCAACACGTGACCCCAGATGGACCCCTGTTATCTCAACGTGAGAATTATATCACGGCTCTCAGTTTGTTTTATGCGAACATCCAATCATTCCATCTAATGGAATCTTACAGTGATGGAATCGCTCGTATGTCTTTGCAACTTCTTTATTGATTTACCTAGGCACAAAAGTGCCAATTGTCGGGATCAATGCACGAAGGGTTGATAGATTCTTTTTGAAACACAATGAGAAAGACGCAAGCAAATTGCTTAGACAGTGGCAGAAATGAGTCGCTGTCGCTGGAAAGGAACAACAGCCGAACACTGAAAAGTCATGTCGCATCGCGATATCCTTACAGCCGGTGCCACTATAGGCGGCAACTTATAAAAGCCTCTGTCCGAAAGTGATCCACATGCTAGGTAGGTGGGGTGCACGTGCATAGGTAAAGCTTGGCATACGCCTATCCTTGAATGGCAACACCGGCTTTGCAATATGGACGGATGGCTACTTGCGAGAGTTGGCCCACCAAAAGTCGGTGTACGGAGTATTCAACACAGACATTTGTGGCAGATTATTGGCTCATCATACATGCGCTACATCTAATCTCTGCAAAAGCAGATTTTTCTTGTTTTTGAATTTAATACAACGCATGCGAGGACTGGTCGCATAGCTATACTCGCCATGTTTTTGCGTACTCGTAGCGTCTTGCGACTTCTGGTCCTAGAGTCGCTCATTGTGGCCGTCAATTGCAATGGGGCCGATTCTTCCTTTCGCGAGCGCTGTTTGTCGTTCGAACCTGAGAACCTCATCTGGAACTCTACCTTGACACGGCTTGAATACGTCAGTAACGGCACGACACTGCAGCTTGCGGACAATGTCCCCTCATGCAATCGTCCGTCTCAGGAGGTCACGGAGGACGTCTGCCGAATTGCGCTCCAGATTCCCACTTCGTTCCGGTCTAGCATCAGCTTCGAGCTTTGGCTCCCACGCAAATGGGACGGCGCACGGTACCTGGCAACGGGCAATGGAGGAATCGACGGCTGTGCGTGAAACCTCCATGGTCTGAAGTAGAGTAGTTGGACTGGAATGTACTCACAATCGACTAGGCATAAAGTATGAAGATCTAGCCTACGGCACAACCCATGGCTTTGCGACTATGGGAACAAACAATGGCCACAATGGCACAACAGGTATCACGATGCTCAACAATCCGGACATCGTACAAGACTTCTCTTACAGGGCGTATGTCCTCTGATATTCAGGCAGAGGCGTCGGATGAGGCTGACTGCAGATCACAGGCTTCACACTGGTACCAAAGCAGCCACCAAACTCATCAAGCATTTCTACAAGAAAGCGCCCCTGCGCAGTTACTATCTCGGGTGCTCGCTTGGAGGCCGCATGGGCATCAAAGCGGCCGAGGCTTTCCCAGCCGATTACGACGGTATTGTTGCAGGATGTCCTGCCGTCGACTTCAATCATCTCCAGGGCGAGAGGGCCATGTTTTACCCCATAACAGGAAATTCGAGCTCGAAAAACTACATTAGTATTGATACGTGGACGGGTCTGATTCATAACGAGGTTCTTAGCCAATGCGATGGGATCGATGGCGTTCTCGATAGCATTATCGAGGTTCCGGACAAATGTTTCTTCAACCCATACACCCTGCTTTGCAACGCCACACAGACGGAGGACTGTCTCAATGGCGACCAGGTTCAGCAGCTAGAAAAGATATACGCGCCTTACACGTTTCCGAACGGCAGCCTGATATTTCCGCGGATGAATCCCGGAAACGAAATTATGGCCGCTACCAAACTCCTCGCTGGCACACCCTTCAGCTACTCGGAGGACTGGTTTCGCTATGTCGTCTACAGTGATCCGAGCTGGGATCCTAGCACCTACAACACAGATGACGTCCGGCTTGCTGATCAGCTCAACCCGTCCAATATTCGCACCTACCCGCAGACGCTTCCAGAATTCAAGGGCCGTGGAGGAAAGATGATCAGTTTCCACGGAGGCCAAGACAATCAGATTACACAGTTCAACACTAGACGCTTTTGGGATCGTATGGCCGAGGTTGACGATGCATTGCAGGACTACTACCGGTTCTTCCGCATATCTGGGATGTTCCACTGCAACTCGGGGCCTGGTGCCTGGGCCGTGGGCCAAGGTGGAGGCTCTTCTGCACAAGGTGTTCCTTTTGAGCCCAAGTACAATGTGTTGGCTGCCATTGTAGCATGGGTTGAAAACGGGACCGCGCCAGAGAGTCTTACTGGGACCAAATTTGTCAACGACAGCTATGCCAAAGGAATCGACTTCCAGCGTACGCACTGCCTGTATCCCAAGTTACAAACTTACATTGGCGGAGACTCTAAGCTGCCTTCCAGTTGGCAATGTCAATAGTGGATGATTCACGTGCAGTTGTTTTCTCCGTAGGATCTTCATATCCAGAGACGCGGGTATGATCGGGGAGAAAGTTAGATTATGTTTAGAATAGCCCGAGGCAAATCATACATAAATCGTCTTTGCATGTATTTTCCTCATCCTTCGTACGGTATATTTCAGAGCCACGTCCAGAGACGGAGTACTTCATCACTCAAATACATTGCATAGAAGTAGATGCTTCACAGACAACAAATGTTCCACTGTGGGGTTGTCGTAGTAATCGGTTCTTCTGACTAAGAAGCACGAGAGTGGCCCATCAATTAGAACAGATTGTTATGGCGCGCAATCTCCTCGGACAAATCCCAAGGAAACTGGAGCGGCTTCGGGCGTGCCTTCATATCCAGGATGCCGATGGACGCAGGGTCGAGCGGTGTTTTGGTCGTTTCGCCGCTTGCCTCGTTTCTGGCTTTCACGAGGTTACCGTTCTTCACATTGATAAGCGGCACACTCCCAAGAGATGCCTCTGAGAGACCGTCGATGGCGGCCACGGAGCGAACATCAGAAAACTGGCCGGCCACCTCCGAGGGTTCATCGTACAGCACAAAGAACGGTAGGTTGCGGGCTGCGTAATCCTTGGTAGACACCGGTGTAGGTGGTGCAGCACGGCCAGTGACAGCCTTGAAAGTGGCACTGTTGAGGATCTGCACGTGAAATGTGATTGTGGTGGTTTTGAGATAGCTTTTGTCCTTTGGCAGCGACGCAATGTTTTGCCTGACGAGGCCACCGGCAGCCAGGGACATCTCGAACGGAGGTGGCCCGCTACCGCCTCCTCTCAACAACGGAATCAAATGAATCACGTCGTTCTATTGGATTTTTTAGCCACCACAGTATACGATCAAAACTAAAAGGTTTATCGATACTTACGTTTTTAATGCCATAATGTGCAAGCGTGTTGTTACCATCTGTAAGGCTATCAGCGATCAGTCGTAACAGGGGTTTCAATGCGGCCCTCTACCATACTTTGCAATCTCTTCCCATGGTGTATGAAGCGCTGTTCGTGGACTGGGATGCCTGCTTTTAAAAGTAGAAGTTCTTTAGTACAGTCCACGGTAGAGCTGTCGGACAAACAGAGAGGTATTGCTGATCCGGTCAGTGTCTTCACTATGATAGATATAAATTTGTCACTGAGAGATGAGTCAAGACGGGTGACTTCGACCTGTAGGCCGCCCGTTGTCTCTTCACCGGTAACCTGGAGCTCGATCGAGTGTCCCGAGTGTACTGGCATGGCCACAAACTGGCGCACCTTTCCGGGCTCGACCGCGATGCCGTCTAGCCAAGGCTGCAGCGGCGTCACTACAAAATCCTGGAGGCTCTCCTTATTGGCTAGAAGCGTGCGACGGCGCAGTAGAGTGGCAGCCGTCTCGACAAGTGGTTCTCCCGAGACGGAGTTGACACCGCCGACGTAGATCTTGACAGCGTAGGTGTGGCTCGAAGTGAAGTCAATGTACATGGCTTCGCGTTCTGGAGTGGTATGAGTATAAGCACCACAACGGCACAACGGCAGATCTGTCACAATCAAGCAGCAATATAGCACGTACGGTACATGGGAAAGAAAAGACCTCCCTTGGCAGCCATGCTGTTTGGAAGGGAGCCGATATATTTCTTCGTCTCGAACAACGGAAATCGACCCATCGACGGCGGCAAGTGACCAGTCGTCTCGTTGTCAGGCATCCGCAGTGTGCGGTGAAAAGTGATGACAAGGTCATCGATGCTGATAGACTCGGGTGTCAGTTTGACGTTGGGCCTCCACTCTATGAGTTCGTCGGCCATGGTGACAGCTTGGTGAGAGAAAACAATGAAAAGTCAGAATGCAGTTTCGGGCTTGTTGTTTGTAGGTGCAAGATCCTAACACTTTGGAATGGTTGCAAAGAAATAAATATACTTCTTTGTCCGTTGTGAATAAGCGGTCGCCACTGGTGAGTGGGTGAGTGAAAGTTGTTGATTTATTAAATAACTGCTAGACAAAT
Source organism: Grosmannia huntii (assembly GCA_019925595.1). Classification (NCBI taxonomy): domain Eukaryota; kingdom Fungi; phylum Ascomycota; class Sordariomycetes; order Ophiostomatales; family Ophiostomataceae; genus Grosmannia; species Grosmannia huntii. Next base: position 385,406 of record JADHKJ010000015.1, read on the forward strand.
TGGTCCATCGATTATTAAGCCGCACGAATAGGTCCGTTTCCGAGACCTGGTCCACTTTCTCTCATTTGAAACATGTAGTGATTCGCGAACCGCTGATATCTACTTGACAAACAAGTGAGCTGAACTTGGCCGTTTCCTGACGGGGTTTCCCATTCTACGTGTTAGTCGGAACGTGAGAAGGGTACCGGCCTCCCTTGACTTCGAACTTGCTGATAATGTCGTCGATAGCGCCCATCTCCTCGTCCGAGATGTCGACAATCGTGAGGTTTTCTTCCAGCCGCTCGATCGTGGTGGTGCCAGGCAGCGGGATGATGGTCGGCATGCCAGGCCGCCTAGACAGACAGCGGACCCAGTTGATGGCCAGCTGGCCGGTCGTGCAGCCCTTGTCGGCAGCAATCTTCTCGATCTGCTCCACCAGCTTCAGGTTGGCCGGCAGGTTCTCCGGCGAAAAACGCGGGCACATCTTGGCCACCCAGTTTAGGTCATCCTGCGACTTGATCTGTCCAGTAAGTAGTCCACGGCCGATGGGAGAGTAGCTGCAGAGAAGTGTCAGCGAAGGAAGGCGGACGAATGGGAGACGAGTGGCCGGACGGCCGTACGTACGCAATCACGGGGATGTCGTATTGGGCGCAGGCTGCAGCTATGCCGTTACTGAGCACTTCGGGTGAAACAATGCTGAGCTCAATCTCGACGGCCTCGATTTTGGCCACCTTGGCCACCCGATGGATCGACTCGGCGCGCACCTCAGACAGAGAGAGGTGGCCGAGTTTGCCCTCTTTCTTGAGCTCCAGCAGCGTCTCGACGGACGTCTCCCACGGCGTTACGCCGTCATGGCGGGCCAGCTCAAAGAGGTCCATCGTCTTGCGGCCCTTCAGCTGCTTCACGCAGTCGTTGACCGAGCGCCGCACGTTGGCCGGCGAACTGTCAAAGTGGTACGTATTCGGCTTGTCTGAGCCGCCCTTAATGCTCAGTACCACCTTGTTGGCATCCTCAGGGTACTTGGCAAAATACTTTTCCAGCAACACGAGGCTGTTGGCATTCTCGGGCCCGTAGAACTCGCCGCCGTTCCAGAAGAACGCTTTAAGCTCGATGGCGCGGCGCAGAACAGCAAACGCTTGCTCGTCAGTCACGCCGCAGTCAGGACGTGTCAGGCCTGATTAGAAGCACGAGGTCAGTAAAGGACCAAAAAGGAGAGAGAAAGGAGAAGAAAACTGCTGCTGACAGCTACTCACTCATAAGGCCAACGCCAATGGGGCCAACTTCTTTTCCAACTATCCGAACCATTGTTTCTTGTTCTGTGGCTTTCAGATCTGTTGTTAGTATTTCAGAGACAGATGAAACTGGTCCGTACGTCAGCCTTTTATATACGATATCTCTGACGTCAATAAGAGACTAAATCCGGTGCTGGAAACGGTACCTGGAATTAGCGGACTTATGAGTCGCGAGAAAGAGCGATGCGAAAATAGCAGTCGTGTCTGAAGATGCGGAATTAAGACGCCATTTCACTCTTACTATCTCTTCAAGACATGTCGGCGCATTGGTGATGGTATATCGCGTTAGGATGATTTTTGACCTCCTGGTGACAGACATCCTGCCACTACTGTAGCGGAAGGGGATGAACGGCCTTGGTAAAGTGCCTTGCTCGTTGGGAGATTCACGCCCTGCTACAAAATAGGCATAGATGATTGGTGGAACTACTGGACACTTATAAGCTCGTTCCATAATAGTAAGGAACGGAGTTTCAAGTCATCCCGATACGACGAACGATCTGACCACTGGCCGGTCTATCTGTTTACCCTGCTCAATTCCGGCCTATACGTAATGCAAGCATAGCCGTATGGCTCATGATTGGACAAAATGTGTAACAGCGGACCTAAACACTTGTACAGAATACAGAGTATCAAAACAGATTCCTAGCAGGAGCGCTGTTGCGATAAAAGGGGGGCTTTTGGAGTTGCGTGATGGAAAATCATCACGATCCCCTCCCCTGCGAGATAATAACAGTGGCACGCCGAAAGGCGGATATCGCTATCCACTCTGAAAACTGTACTTTTACCTCCTTCTAACGACATACAGAGCCCTCCAACGCCGTTCAGAATTCTGCTACGCCGTCTACTCTGTGTATATAAGGAGGCCTTTCCCCTCTTTGGTAGATAGCTTTTCTACTCCTTCGTTCAGATTCAATATATGGCTGTCCACCATGGTTTGTAAAGCCTTCCAAATCCAATATAAACAGCCAGTGACCCGAGCCTCAAGGCAGAATGGCCTGAAAATGTATCCCGCCTACTAAGACGGGCGACTATGCCGTTCTTCGCAGTGTAGATCATACGATGATAAGATATTCCATTGCAAAGGCTCGTCTTGGGTTCAATAAAAACATAAACAATCCGCCAGCATCTCGGTCACGGTCGCTTCCGTCATGGTCCCCGCGAACTCCACGGGCATTACATGAGGTTTAAAACACCTTGTAAGTGTATGCAAATCCGGCAGCGCGATGAATATATTATGGCTCGGCGTAAATGTGATGCCCGCCGGGCTCGATGCCGGCCATGAGGGTTATCCTGGCTACGTCGTGGTTCCGCATCAGATCACGGGCAATGCCTATAAAAAAAATCGGGTAGGTGGATCGTCGACATGACACGTATGCTAAAAACGATCTCGGATGCCGGCTGCTTTTGTTTTTGCTGGGGATAACAAGGTCGGGTCCCACAGTAAGCGTGGACCATGGATCATAGTTGTTGTTGCTCGAGCGCCACGTTGGTTATGCCGCTTTCCCGTGTGTGGGTCTGTTTATCCGAACTGCTGGCAGCTTAGAGGACCGCTGCTGTTGGGCACGAATGGGCCCAACCGTGATCTAAACTATTTTTCACTACACGCGTCAAGCCTTATCCCTAGTTTTTTTGCGTTCTTACTAGCATTGCTAATGATGATAATTTTCTAGACAGATGGCGTGCTAATGATAGACGCTTTGTAACGAATGTACAACATATGGCATTATTGTGGTATAAGTAATACGACAATTCAGACGTAGTATTCTATGAAGGCATAAGGAGTGGTACTGGCTGTCCGCTCGTTATCCGTTTTTTATGGGTAAATGATTTTGAAACAGTTTGCCTTTAATGCAATTTATCTGTATTTGACGCACGGAAAGCATTGGCAGGCACAATTTCTGTCAAGACCCGAAACGAAAACTAAAGGTGCTGGTGAATACACGTAGTGTTGGGTGTCAATATTGCTGCTCGATTACTGCATGGCTTCCTTATAGGACGAAGTGATAGTTCTGCTGTGTTGCTGTGATACGGCTGACTGGATGACGTGGAACTTTCCGTTGAAATTGGTTCTGTCCGATTCTACCCAGCATAACAAGTAGCACATACGGAATGAAAGCTCGCATCGACAAGGCTGAAACCGGCGAAGCTTATATGGATTGCCTACAGCAGAGTCACAATGTTGAAAATTTCGCTTCACGCCTTTCATCACCAACAGCAATACGGCTATAAGCAGCAGCCCCAAAACGGGCATGCAGTCGTGTCAAATGAATACCTCAGTCGCCATTGCCATCATGGGCCTGACTGGTCATGGAAAAAGCACATTTATCAAACAGCTGACTGGACTGGATATCCCTGTGGGCGACGGAATCGACTCAACCACAACGGAGGTCAAAATATACCCAACAACAATTGATTCGAGGGATATTCTGCTAGTCGACACGCCGGGGTTCGACGATTCGTCGCAGGACGAGTCGAAAATCCTGAAATGCAACACCATGGAACTTGCTCGACTTTATACGGAACCCACTGCCATTGCCGGTGTCCTTCACCTTCATGACATCACGGTCGAAAGGGTGGGCGGAAGTGCGCGGCGATATCTCAGAATGTTTGAAATGATCGTTGGCGAGAATGCGCTACGTAATGTCACTCTCTTGTCTACTAAATGGGACCGCAGACCGGAGGACCGCAGTCTCTATGAGAGGAAAGAAGCCCTACTGCGAGAAGGGCCATGGAAGCTCGCCATTGGAAAAGGCGCCATTGTGCGTCGGATTGGTACCGACCAAAGCCAGGCGGAATACAAAGACATCATTAGAGAACTTCTCTCGAACATGCCAGCGCCTCTGCAAATCCAGCAGGAGCTAGTCGACCAACGTCTTCCATTAAACCAGACGGCGGCAGGGCGCATAATTGACGAACGCGTTCAGGAAGAGACAGAGGCCATCCGGAAGTTACTGGAGCACTTGTGCACCAAGAGCGAGCAAGAAAAAGATGAAATCAAGAGGGAGCGGGAGCAGCTAGCCCGTGAGCTGGCCGGATGGCAGAGCCGAAGTAAAACACTGGAGGCGCAGTTTACCGCGTCCAAAGCCAAGGAAAAAAAGACGGCAACCAGTCTACAGCTGACTCGCCGAGAAGTGCAAGCGCTGCAGCAACTAAGCCAACGGAAGATAAAGTACCTAGAGAAGGTGCAAAAGATAAAGATGGCGCAGTTCGAGAGGGATCTCGAATGTAATGGCAATTGTTACACCTATGACAAAATACACGACGCGGAGGATTTGGAAAATAGAGCGCTGGAGCGAGAGCGGCTTACATTGTGGAAGAAATGATAGCCTAACATCGTCAATTATCCATAAAGAGATTGCTGTTTATCCTTGCTAACTGCAATATGTATACCATCCGACAGAATACTGCCCATAGACAACTTATTTGGACCTGTGCAGAGTGGCGGAAAGTAGGATGCATGTGCTGGGCACTCAAGCCCAGAGTTCTCAAGCACTCCATCCACCTGTCACAAACGACCCTGGAAAGCCAGTACGGCAATCAAAGAAAAGACTTTCGAGCAGCGTGTCTATCGATCAGCTTAGCACTTCCGTATTGGCGCGGGAGACATACATCCATCAATAATTTCCAAACACGCTTTAATTGGTTACGTCAGCTATCGTACGTCTTTCGAGCACGAGACAAACATGTCGACGGACATGGAGACTGGTGGTTCCATCTATATAGCCGCAACGAATGTTGGCAGAAGCACTATATTTATTTAGACCATTTTAGCCTTACGACCGACATTTAGGAACGGCCTGACGATGAACATGTCTATCTTGCAAGCGAAAAACACACTGTTCTGCTACGCAGAACAGTTCCGTTGAGATCTGGACGTACCTTTACCACTTTAAGCGTTCACGCTTTGGCGTATGCCAGTAAAACGTACTTTTGTTCTTGGAGGCGCTTCCAGTGCTCCGGTCGATCGAGCTGAGCTGTCTCTTTTTTTTAGACAGAAACTACCGGGACATCGTAACTGGCACGCGTGATCGGCTCGGATGGTGCGACTGGCCTATTGACTAACAGATACTCGAGTTTGTTTTTGGAGCGAAATATGGCTTTTGGAGGACTGCATCTACCGTGGATTGCCTAATCTTGTTTGGATCGAACGAACGAAATGCCAAACAGACCTCGCAAGGTTGGCGGCTATTTAAAAATGGCGCTTTTGGTCCAAGTTTTGATGGACCTCATGTTGTATTCGACGACTGGTGCAACTTCACTTTGAGCCTAAGAAATATGATAGCCTTCTCCTTGCTAATGTATTTACTCCCCTAGATTTCTCTTATATAGAACTACCACTTGCATTTACATTACTACAGAAGCAACCATACGTGCCAATGACATAAATTTGGTCTTCGTTGTAATCAATATTATTGATGCCAAGAGAGCCTGTCAAGGTTAGCAGACAGATATATACCACCAGATATCCAGTTCTCATACATCTTTGCAGACAAGGCCGCCCATACTGTGTGCCACGAAGATGATAGGCCTACCTCACTGATAAAAGCAGTTGTGTCAGAAAGCAGTAGCGTGTCTGGGCATGGAAATCTCACATCCTCCGGGCCGAAGCCAGTAGCGTGCCAGATCTGATAGGAGGGTTCTTTGCATGATTGGATATTATGCTATTCGAGACGGGCCTCCACAAACTGGTAGCGCGGGCGTCATAGCCAAATGTCATGATCCGAGCGTCTGGAAATGCTTTTGGTGGTAATAAGGGGTCCAGCCAGAGATCGCACCACCCGCTGACGTTGAGGTCAAGTCCTTTCTGGGTCTCCCAAATGTCATGGACAAAATAATGCTGGGAATATATTTACAACTTGGCATCAACGCTCATTACATGTAGACAACTGCTAACTCGACAGCCACCCGCTTTTCGCGAGTTTCAATATGGTGATTCCCTGTCTGCGCACAGTTGGCAGGGCAGCATGAACAATACTTGTGTCTGGCCGTCAAGTTGGGGTATACTGTCGTTTCGGTTTTCAGATCGGCTTTCATTAAGTTCATTAAATATAGTTGTATACGGAGAGAAAGGTAGAAGGGCAGATCGGGTTTCGGACGGCCAACTAGTTAAGTCTTGTAATCGGATTTAACGGGAAATAGTGGTGTCACCTGTTGTGGAATAAATATCTTACTTATACGGCCAGTCAAACGGGCTGGGCCGGAATGGCTGGGTGTGAGGCGAAAGATACATGTACTATGGGGCGCAAGACGCCCTAGTCTACCTATTAGAGGACTGCATGCGCGTTGGCATATGCTAAGTATCAAACCACGGTAATACTTGTACTGGAGACACTCTTACGCATTCTTCCAACGCCACAATGCTGCCCAACCCTCAATAATTCGTGCCCAACCGTCTCTTCGTATTTCCTCCCGCCTCCCTCTTTGACTTTCCTTTCGTCCTCTTCCTAACAACACACCACGTATTCGCAACTGTACTGCATAGTTGTCTTCAGCTTCACCGAGTATTGTTCCAGTCCGCCTAAGTCATGGCTACGAGTAGGATTGCTGGTCAGGAGCCCAAAGCTGTCCCTGCAGACCCAACCGAAGAACGACCGGTCGGATTAGCAACGCTTTTGAAAAAGGCGGATGCCTTTGCGGGGCCTGGGCACACGATAAGAGACTCGATCCCCCCGGAGGTGGCAAAGAAGGCGCCTTCTATCGATGCCGGCCAGGACTGTCCTGCTACAGTGCACATCCAGTCGCAAGTAGAGAAAGTACGAGCACTCGCACCTTGCAAAACTACTAATGTCTACATACAAGAGTTGCGAGGCACACCATAAATAACATGTTATGCAGATAGTCATTGCCGGAATTGTGGGGAAAAGCTTGGTCGCCCGGGCGATCAAGACCAACCTGGTCACCTTCGGTTAGTTTCAGCCCTTCCGCGGTGTTGATAATTGATTGTTTGTCCCACTTTACCTGGGCACGAATCTGACGAGCACAGCTGGCCCTCCGACTTCTGAACATACAGACGGTGTAAGTGGCACCAGTGTACAGCATCCTTCTCTTTCCCAAAAAAGCAGACGCTGTGGAGCTTCCTGCTTCGCTGTTCCGATACTGCCTGTGTATATACGTCCTTCTTCTCCTGCAGTACTCCGCAAACCATGCTAAAATTCCCTTTTTATGCAACAGAACAAGCTGTCCAGTTTGGCTAGCCAGGATGGCCATAGCCTCGCACATGCCGCTATAGTCATTACAGGCAGAGTCGAAACAAGTCTTATCGCTGCTTCTGTGGAAGTAGACAAAGTAAAGTTTTTTTCTTAGTTTCAGATAGCCTTGTTTGTTTCGCCAAACAAGCATGGTAGAAGTTGCCAGCTGTTGCAGATTAAAAGAGAACATTGCCCAGCGAAGACATCCGGTCGAAACCAGAGCGATAATCCATACTGTTTCTCAAAATACGAGGTACAAACTTGAACTACAGTCACCGTAGGCACGTAGACTAACTAGCTTGCTGGGTCGTCCCGAAAGGCAATCATAGAATTTCGGCAGGACAAAGCCTTGACGGGTTGCTCTAATGCCCGCCTTCCATTCTTAGACTATCGTACACTTACAGAGGCTCACAGATCGTTAAGCCATGACAGGTAGAAGATATCTCATATAGACACAGCATTTACTCCGTAGGCTGTGGCTGTTCCGATTTTCTGTTGGCCGTCTTTGAGACGGACAGCCATGACTCTAGGAGTTGTTAGCCTTGCACGATCCGAACCCCACCTGACTGTTTTCCTGTTTTTTGGCCGTCGTTCTCGTTTTCTCTCTGACCGTTCTTCTTTCGGCACCGTTCTCGTCATAGGGGTTAGATTTTGTGGGCATTGCGCCTCCACAACTGGAGTCCTCTGAAATGTAGATTGTGTCTAAAAAATGGCGCCCTGTAGACCGAGTGGAGGAAGAGAAGATCTCGCTAGTTTTATGTGCGCATTGGTGATCCCTTCCTTCAGTGGTACCCCCAATAATGACAGAGTCTGAATCAGAATCGAAAATGGTGAAAATTCGGGGCTCGAATTGTCCCGAGGTCTCCCGCTGAGTTGCAGCCGGTTTCCGATTCTCGGGCGTCCCAGAATACGACGTTGGTGCAACTTCAACACTTGATTTTTTGTCCACAATGTCTTGAAAACTTGTTTCCATCACTAGCATCAGCTTAAGATCGTATTCATCTTATCGTTCGTTTTTATTATTTCTATAGAAAAAATATTCTTACCGCCGTCGTTTCGTGAGTTTGCAATGGAACCCGTCGCAGCTTCGGGACTGTCAAGGAATGTGCAAGAAGCACATGCATTGTCACGTATCCCGTAAAAGTAGATAGGCCCCGTAGGACCCGCAGATTGGAAGTTGAAGACGGAATGAAAACGCTTGTTACTCGCAATTTCGTTTGAGCCGAAGGCAGCCGAGTTCGTGGCAGAGCCGTGATCCCAGGATGGGCGCATCATGTTGGCGTCATTTCTATCGCTCCGGAGGCTGCCCTGGTCTGCGAAAATCAAATTGCGTCTCTTCTCGACCTTAAGTTGTGCCTTTGTGTTGACGACAATTCTCTTCAGTTTGGCCGTCTCCTCCTCTAGCTGTTCTTTCCATTCGCAATCTTCTCATTTTTAAGCAGTGAAATTTCCTCTTTCAACTTCTGGATTTTATTGGCCGCCTCTTTCGCAATCGTGGCTGTCAGAGGGACTTATTCAAATAATTTTCACCAGGCTCGTTCCTCAGCTTCAGCGCCGATGATCGCGTTATCTTTCTTCTCGAGTTTCAGGTGCCAAGATAGTAGTTAGCATCTCAGCTGTGATTTTTTACTCTTGTTGCAGCTGTTTTTTTCCCGTTCAAGATCACGAATCAGTACTTACGGCCTCTCTATCTCGCTTTGATATCCTCTGGTGACGATGTTGTCTCTCTCTGTATCTGATTTTGTGTTCTTGTGTCGGTGTGAAGGACTTTAGGAGTTAAGTATTTGCGTTGCTGTAGTGTCTCTATATGGAGGCTAGTATCCCTGTACGGAGCCTGTTTTCCATATCTGGAGGCTGGTTTTGGCTGCCATAACATCTCGGCGCTCCTCTGATATATTTCGGCTTACAGCCACTTGTCCCCAGGTACGGAAGGCCTGTTTGATCCATACTCAGAATAAGACATGTACGGGGACATCATCATGGTGTATTTCTTACCGGGTTGTAAAGTGTGGTTGTGTAGTTGTTAGTCCAGCCTCGGTTGCGACGCTGACTGTCCCACAAGTGCTTGGCACATAGGACAAGATTCTGTCTGGGGGAAGATTGTTCACGCTTCAGGCAGCTGGGTGCAGTAACTGAAGAGAGAATTCCTGATGTGTCGTTTTAGCTTTCCCCCATTGTCCTTACTCGATCAAGGGCTTGGTGGTTTAACGGAGAGACTCCGCAAAGGCTGCCAAATCAAATTGCAGAAGACACAGCCAATAACTTATCCTCGACGTAGCTCTCTATTTGGATTAACCGGAGATTGATTCAGTTGATGTCAGCTGCTCAAATGAACCAATAGACACAGCGGTTAGCTGCAGGGAAGTCAGTTTCTGTAAGGAAAGAAATTGGAAATTTCAGAAGCACATATGAGTTATACCTGCAACTCTGAATTCTTGCAAGGCAGACTGGAACAGCCAAGGGAGGCAGCCCGCCACACCAAGTAAGGCAATGCACAGGGAGAGAATCGGCCTTGGACCTACCCCCCCTTCTGGGCAGGATTCGACAGCCTGCACAGAGTATGATGCGGATAGGGACGGGGAGAGATGGCCTTGCGCGGGGCAGCACCGTCCCAAAGAGTACTAAAGTCGGTCCTCACAAACTCAACTCCGGACAAGACACCTTCGTACATTGATATCGGTTTGTCCAAGTTTTGTCCTTTGGATATTCGCCTCGCCATATGCATCGCTCTGGTTTCTTGGAACTGAATTTCCATTCGCTTCCCACAAACGACTAACGGGGAGCCAATAATATTGATCATCCCGGTCAAAGACGAACAAACATGCTGCTTGACGTGTTGGTCAGTCTGATATTTTTCATATCAGCGCAGGAAATATATACCAGCCACTGGTTTCTGGTCATGTCGCAATAAATGAAGCCAGTTTCTGTACGTCTTCCGAGGACGAGATGAGGATCAAAACGGAACTGGAATCGGAGAGTGATTGATCGTTCTGTGTGACTGCAGCAAACAAGGGACTGGCATTTGGTGATACACAGAATGTGTCAGCCAGATAGTTGCATGTTAACAATATGACGTTTGGCCTCTTTCTCTAGAATACTTTGTCCAGGCCACGAGACACTTGCCAAAAGCTGTCTCGTCTATCTTCGAAAGCAGCACACAACGCGGTTTCCCTTTCTTTCTTTCCTATGCCGCTGACTATTGGGGCCACCATATCTTCAAGAGCAAGCCCGAACACCCTGTCTACATGCTAGCTGAGAAACTCCTAACAGATGCCCCCCAGCTGGCATTCTGCGTCAAAAACATGAGCCACCCATACTTATCCGGCCAGAGGGTCATACCGGCCCTGCATATTGCCGTCTATTTCGGTTCGACGGCTCTGGTTGACTACTTGCTCAGAAACGGCTCCCATATCGACAGCACAACAAGTCCTAAATGGTCGGCTTTGCATTGAGCCGTTTTCTTCAAGCAGCCACATATTCTCCAGTATCTCATCGACCTGCGTTCCGACATAACTGCCCTGGACGAAAACGGGTGTACAGCGCTCCTCCTTGCGGTTATCTTGGAAAGACAAACGTATGCTGTGGATCTTGCTGGTAAACGCCAACTTGAGTGAAGAGGATAAAGCCAAGCACACATCTCTGCATGTGGCCGCCGAGATTAACAACGTGCATTCCATTCAGCTTCTGCTAGAGCTACATGCCAACATAAACGCGAGAAACAAGTTGGGGCAGACACGTTTACACATTGCTGCACGTATTGGACGGGTTCGCGCCATGGAGCTTCTTCAACGTCGCGGGTCAGATCACATCTTCTGTGTAAGTCTGGGGCCCAAATCAATCAGAGATGAGGCAGGCCGAACCGCATAGAATCTAGCGGAGAACTATGACCACGCCGATGCCAACGCCATTCTTGGGCAGCCGGAAAGCTAAGTGCACATTCGCAATCTTCCTCATTCGTTTCCGGCTTCAAAATACCTCTGGCTAAGACTGGGCTCCGACCCTTCTCCTGAACCCTGGCTGTGGCCTTCGCCTGTACTCTTCGGCTCGGCCCAAACACGGTCCCCCAATCCCTCCAGTCAATCCGTTTCCTCGAAATCGGGCCATACAGGATTCTCAGCTGTGTGGCCTGAATCAAACCTACCATCAAGTACCAACCTCCATCTACGTTTCTGCACATTTTGAAAGATATTCAGCATCTGATTTCTACCCTCTATTTGACTCTCTTCCTCTCTCCAGTGTATAAACTATACTCTGCGCCGTCCTCTCTTTCGTTGAGCGCATAGTGCAGCCATCTTTTCCTCATACTAGATTAATAAATCCGGGTACAACAGCACCATAACGGGCAACAACAACAGTGACTTTTCGAGAAGACGCTATTCTCCTATCTGTATTTGTTAGAGTATTAGGACAATAAAGATGAAATGTTCCAGATATAAGAGGTGATGGAAGTGCATGACAAAGAAACAATTACAACGCACGACTTCATAATAAGCCACCTATTCCCTACCCGGAGCTTCATTGAGAAATGCCGAGAACGCATCAATCGACATATCTCCATTAGCTGCGTCGCATTATCCCGCGCGGTAGCGCCGATATATTTTGAACAGCCCAATTGCACACCCGGGCCCAGCCCCATGTGCCCGTTAATTTGCCTCGCATGGCCATATACCAATGATTGGTTGTATTCCCGAACTGATGTGGTCGTTGGTTTCGTCCCGCGGATCTCTTGTTGGTCCAACGTCGTTGTTGCGGCACCCAAAAAGAGGCCAGTCTCGGCTCTCTTGCTGGCCTGCGGCCGTGCCCAGTACGGATCGGGCTGGTTGGAAAAGACACGCATACGCTCGGATGCCTTCTCAAGATGGCGTACCCAAAACGACAGATCGTTGATGAAAGCGGCAAACATTTCTCGTTCGTATATTTCTAGTGTTTTCAGGACGCGTATGTCTGACCACTGTCGATCACATGAACCAAGACGAACATCACGCTGCAATTCTCCCAGTGTGATAGACGACACCAAAGTCGGTGTATCTCTCCAAACGTTGCCGTTGTCTTGTCGTGGCTGTCTATGCCGCTCGAAAAAGATTGAGGTTCGGATCTGTTTGAGGACGGCGGGTACGGCTGCCAAGTCGTGGATGGAGTCAGCCTTGGATTGTTCCTACGTTCCTGGCTCTTTTTATCTCCAACGAGTTCGTTGATGGCCGTGAGCGCAAATTTCATCGTTTTCTTGAACAGTTCACTGTTGGTGCCCGGGGCAGTCTGTGGTCTTGCCGCTCTTGCGGTGGTATGATCAAGGCCAAGAGCCTGGCCCCATGAGAAGCGCTCCCGCAATGCTTTGAACTGGGCAATGAGACACACATAATCGGGGCCACAATTAAAGGCTGGCTTGACTTTGTTTCAGTTATCGGAGCATGTCTGAAAGAGGGTGGCAAGGCTGCCAAATGCCAATCCTGTGATCTCTGCCATGGCTCGGAGGGATAAGCTACTGAAGACAATGCATGATTCAAAGTGACACGGAGGTTTAGTGTACAGCGCCAGGGCCGTTTTGACGCTTAATATATGTAAGATACTGCAGTGAAGCGAGCGGCCTGGCAGGTCCAGACTACCGCCGTATGCCGGTGCCAAGAAAAATAGGGGTATACAGGATCGTTCCCCTTACATGTTGCTCTGTTGGGGATGGCGGCAATTCACCAAGGTGATGGCCTGCAGCTATTAGGAAAGTAGCTACCAATCACGTGATTAGAAAAAGAAGAAAAAGGAACCAAGTAAGCCGGCTCCTAAGCCACGCCGTGTCTTTAAGACGCGCCCTTTTTGTTCTCAAAACCAGGCAACGTTCAGGGCTTCTGTCTCTTCTCTTTCAACCAACGCTCATCATGGGCCGGCAGACGTACAACCAGACACAAGCGTAGGGTCATGCAAATCAGCACAATGGGTGAGTATGCTTCTGGTACCTGGACATGAGCAAAAGGATGTTCGAATGACCGGAAGCAGAAACCGGAACTACATAGGCAACGCGTCCACGGCCAATTTGCACCATGTTACGAACTTGGAGTCATAATGCCAGACGTCCGAGTGTGTGATTGTTCACGGTCACCTAATTATCAACAAGAACAAGTCGATCCGGGTCGTGGCCCACGAGAACGAGCACACGCAGCGCGAGACCGCCAAGCGACGCCACCACCAAGAGGTCAGGCGACAGCGTAGGGATCATGTCCGCCTGCAACAAGAAGCCGATGTGCAGCAGCAGCAACGTCACAAATTTGAGCAGCAACGTCGCCAGGCCGAGCAGCAGCGCTTTTTTCCCCGGCAAGCCCAGGGAGAACGGACGAGACAAAGTTGGTTCGAACAGCGCGAGCGTAGGATAGAGATCAGAGAGAGACGGTTCAAGCATGACATGACGGCAAGCATCGATCGAATCCGTCTTTGACTGGTAATTGTCTGATTTTTTTGTTTGCAGCCGGGCCAGTTTGGTGCAAAATTGCATGCTCTGTTCGGCATAATGAAATGTTGGGGTTTATCGACGAGAAAAGCAGCTCCCCGAATCCTAGATGTCGACGCCTCGTTTTGGTGGCATCAAGAGACACTGTTTATTAGAATGCAGCACTTGCTAAAGATATCATATGCAACTTCTTTCTTTAGTTTGCGTAGCACCAACTCCACGGCTTTGAAGATAGTCGGAATTAAAAAAAAAAAAAAAAAAAAAAAGCGTCTTCAAACCAGAAAGCGAAGGCCAGACACATGTCTAAATTGGACCCTTTGGATTCCAACGCTACAAATAGTCGCAGCTCGTAGTTTTGTGCACGCCCAACAAATAAAAAAAAAAGCATAGAGGGATAAGAGCAGATTACAGGAAGGCCAGACAAATACAAGAGGTTGACCCTGCGATTATGTCAGGAAGCACCCAGAAATTCCAGCGCCCTGTGCAACTCGCGGACTGCCGTCGTGACGTCCTCAAAGTTCAGCGCCGAGATGGCCCACTTTGCGTGTTTCTGCGCCATCGCCATCGCCGCTTCATCGACTGCTACTGCAGCTGCCGGAGCTCTCTGTGGTTGCGGCACCGGCGCCCGTGGCTGTGATGGCGGCGGAAAGCCTGTAACTGCTGACGGTGCGGATGAGAATCCCTGAGGCTGCTGTTGGTAGTACGGCTCCGGTTTTGGCTGGGGGGGTGTAGGTGGTTGAAAGGTAGGCTGGACAGCCGGAGGAGATGGCGTGGGAGCCGCCCATGCATGCTGGTCGACAGACCCTGATCCAGGAGCAGTGAAGGGTGGCGAAGGGACGACCGGGTCAGCCGGATCAAAAGACGGCACCGATGGTATCGTCGGCGGTGCGGATGGGTGTAACGGCAGCGCGGCATCGGTATGCGCAGCAGTAGAAGGGACGTCTGGTAGCTGCAGATCGCTGTCGTTTTCGTCATCGTCCTCGATCGTGACGGGCCGTGGCGCCACGACTGCTGGTGCTCCGAGGTCCGGCGACAAGCTCAAGTGCTGCTCCTGCTCCTGCTCCTCCTCGTCCAGATGCGGGTTCGACTCGTTTGGATCTTTGCCTTCCTTGAGGGCCTTCAGAATGCGTGCCGCGTTCCACTTGGCGTACTTGATCTTCTGCAGGTTCTCCTGCTCCGGTGGTCCCCAGATGTTGACCAGGCCGAAGAACGAGGCGGCGGCGTCGAACGTGTTTGCAGTCATTCTGTGTTGTCATCCATCAGCAGTGCACCCTGTCTTCCGTCCCATTCAGCACTCACGCTGTCACTTTGCTGGCCCGGACGACGCGTTGCGCCCGATCCAGCGTTTCCTGCGCAAACTGCTCGACGTAGGCCTGGCCAGCCGTGTCATCGAGGATCGCATCTTCAGTAGCATTCTCTGCTTTGGTCTGTCTGCAGTCAGTATCCAGAGCATCCGTATGTCTAATCCCCCATCCTCTCTCAGACTTGCCTGTTCCATCTTGTCCATCAGATGTGAGCTGTACTCCAGGATATCGGGACTGCTGTTGTGCAGGCCCTTTGCGAGAATCTGCTTCAGCACCCAGTAATCGCCTGTTTTTTGCTTCGTTAGGGAATCCATCCTATCCTGGAAGAAGGGAACGTAATATGCGTACACCAGTAGGACACAATCGGCTTCACGGACTGCAGCTGTGCCGCGCGGGTGGCCGTCTTGAAGATGTTCGGGTCGGCCTGCCGCAGGACAGCGGGTGGTTCGTCAGCCATGGCGACGGTGGGTGAGGGCGTTCGGGAGGAGTAGGTATGTTTTTCGCAGAGAGGAAGTTGGTTCAGGATCGTTCCGGATGTGAGTTTACAACAACAGCAAGTCCAAGTGTAGGAAGTTGCGACCAGTATCACCGCAGCCTGGAAAGCCACATTCCCCACCAATAGAACCCCACCAAGCTTCAGCCACACGATGGGCTTAAGCTCCCCACAGAAGCGAATCTGGAGCATTCCTTGCCGCAGCTGCTTCCACGCTGGCCTTTTGCCAAACAAAATGCTGACACCTGCTTCTGGCAACGGTTTCACCCAACTTAATATGTTGGCTCTTCTTCGCTTGTCCTTGGGCCGTTCATAAGGGAATTCTTGCGCCCATAATTTTGCACGCCCGGTTTCTCTCTCTTCCGCCTCTCTCTTCCCTCCCCACATTCCAGATCCATATTTCCATCTATCGACGTCTTGCAGCTCCCAACACGCAATGCATAGCTCTGCGACCCTGTCTGCAGTGGCGATGGCCCTGCTCTCAGTCCTGCCAGCCGCTCAGGCTGGCATCTACACAAAAAGCTCGCCAGTCCTGCAGGTTAACGCAGAAAATTATGACCAACTGGTGGCCAAGTCCAATTACACCACTGTACGACAACTCTGCTCCCATACTCTCTCTCGGCTCGCATACTACACTGACAAAAACTAACCAACTTTTCCAGATCCTCGAATTCTACGCCCCCTGGTGTGGCCATTGCCAGAACCTCAAGCCCGCATACGAGAAGGCGGCCCGCAGCCTCGACGGCCTCGCCCATGTGGCAGCGATCGATTGCGACGATGATGCGAACAAGCAGTTCTGCGGTATGAACGGAGTCAAGGGCTTTCCCACGCTGAAGATTGTGCGTCCAGGAAAGAAGATGGGCCGGCCAGTCATGGAGGACTACCAGGGTCCAAGGACGGCCGCCGGTATCGTGGACGCCGTGACGGCAAAGATCAACAATCACGTCATCAAGGTGACAGATGCGGACGTCGACACCTTCCTCGACCGCAGCAACGGCAAGCCCAAGGCACTCCTCTTCACGAAGAAGGGGACAACCAGCTCGCTCCTGAAGAGTCTCGCCATTGACTTTCTCGACGTCATCGCCTTCGGCCAGGTGCGCGACAAGGAGGCCAAGACGGTGGAGAAGTTCGGCGTAGAGAGCTTCCCTACGCTCGTTCTCATCCCTGGCGGCGACGCTGAGCCGATCAAGTTCGACGGCGAACTGAAGAAGGTCGCCATGATGAGGTTCCTCGCGCAGGCCGGTGCGCCCAACCTGGATCCGGCACCGTCGACAGCGAGCAGCAAGGCCAAGAAAGAGTCGCAGAGCAAGACCAAGGCCGCTCGGGAAAAGAAAGAGACGGAGACACAGACGGCGACGACCACGACGGCAGAGCAGACGGCACCCGTCATTGTGGAAAGCGCAATGCCGATCCCGACGATCAACACGCCCGAGAAGCTGACCAAAGAGTGTCTGCATGGCAAAGCGCACGCATGCGTCCTGGCGTTTGTGCCGGTCAGCCACGGCGACGACACGGCCATCGACAAGACCAAGGTCGTACTGGAGGAGCTGTCCAAGCTTGCTTTCAAGCACGCACAGAGCAGGCGCCACCTGTTCCCATTCTTCGCAGTGCCGGACAGCAACAAGGGTGCAACCGACCTGCTGAAGATGCTCGGGCTCGCAAGCGACAACGTGCAGCTGGTGGCCATCAACGCGAGACGGGGTTGGTGGCGACATTATGAGGCCGTCGACTTCTCACACGAGGCTATTGAGAGCTGGATCGATGCCATTCGCTTGGGTGAGGGCGTCAAGAAGCAGCTGCCCGAGGGTGTTGTGGCCATTGCGTTGGAAGCCGGCCACAGCACCACAGAACCAGAACAAGCAGTCCTAGAGCCGACAGAAGAAGCTGCGCCGCCTGTCGATGGGCCCAAGCATGACGAGCTATAGGCATTGGCCGATTGAGTAAAAGGGGGCACCGGCAAATAGTTTGCAAAACCTGTACCTGTAATGAAGTAAAAAAAGTCATTAGCTTGCAATGGACATGTAAGGGAAACGGCCCCAAAGCAAACATGTCCAATCCAGACGTACCAATGCCCAGAGCGATACCGTAGCCACCCCGTCTTCCTTCATCTCCCGTGTGTCTCCTCCTGCCTCCTCGCGGCCTTCTCGCGGCCTCCTCTATCCCTCCCCCCAGCCCTTCAGTTGTCCATCTCCATAGGGGAAGCCTCTTCGTCTTCGTCCTCGTCGCTGCCGGCACGGCCACGGCCCGCATTGTCGGCCGCGGCCTCGTCTTGGAGGACAAGGCGGGCGCCAGCCTGGCGGACGACCTTGTCGAGGATGGCGCGGACCTGTTTGCAGCCGTCGACGGCGACGGCGAGCATGCCTTCGAGGCGGCCGGCCTGGACGCGGCTCTCGCACACGAGGGCGGCGACGCGGTCAGAGGCGCCGAGGGTGGCGACGGTGAGGCCGGGTAGTTCCTGTTCCTCCTGTAGGTTGAGGTCGAGCAGCGGGTCGGCCGCATCGTCGGCGGCCGCGTAGCTGGACGAGCTGCCAGCCGAGCAAGCCACGACGTAGTCAGCCATAGGGATGCCGGCGTCGACAGCCGCCAGCGTGGCCGCGTTGATCAGGGCCGCCAGCAGCGAGCCGTCCTGGCTGAGGACGTGCAGGCTGATCGTGATGGCGCTGCGCGGATACAGGTGTGTGTGCAGGACGGCCGCCAGCGTCCGCGCCACCGTCGACGCCATCTCCTGGATCCGTCTGCGTGTGTCAGCAGGATGGCGTGCCATCGTGTCCCCCGTCCCGCCCCTCACTCACTTGTCCTGTCGGCTGCGTCGCTGCCGGTTCACCGCGCTGAAGCCGGCCACCACAATGTTCACAATCACCTCGGCGTCCTTGGCATCACTGCCACCGCCACCGCCCGCCATTCGTGCCCGGCTCTGGCCCACCTCGCTCGGCCCCGTCAGCACGCACATGACCTTGGTGTTGCCCATCTCGAGATAGCTGCTCCCGTCGGCGGCAGCCTGCGTGCGCACCTCCGCGTGGCAGCGCCGCAGCTCGTTCCAGCGACGCCCATCCACACGCAGCAGCGCTAGCGAGTACGTAGACGTGTCCAGAGGCATGGTTCCAGATGGGTGCGCGGGAGAAAAAGATGGTCCGCTTCGGTCTGGTGGTTGTTGAAGCTATTTTCGTCTCGCAATTTTTTTGAAGAAAGTCTTGTACTTTTTAGTGGGGCTACCCCACTTGCGTTAGCTGGAAGCCAAGCCGTTCTTACGCTGTCTGTTCATAGCTTGTCCTCTATCCCAATGAACGTCCGGGATCGACGTGCAGTGCCAGAAAGGTCAAAAATGCAAAGGTAGCTGCATGCGTGGACGGGCGCAAAAAATATCCTTCGAGATGGCAACTTGCAACTTCCGGGAGTCGAACCCGGAGCCTACGCATGGGAAGCGTAGATGTTACCGCTACACCAAAGTTGCTCACAGGATTGAGAGGACGAGAGGTGGACAAGGTCAAACGGGCGAGACCGTGACGCCAACTTTGGGCAACAGTGCTCAACGGCTCTTCACATCCTGCTTTTACAATGTTGGCTCATCAGCGTCCCAAAAGATTTGAGTATTGTCTAGGTCAAGTTTCCTCGGGACATAACATTCTTTGGAAAGGGAGGCTCGCAGCTTCAAATGGGCCTGGGTGGTTTTACTCTCTAGCCATATGCTTCAAAGTTTATGTGTTCATAGATGGAGAGGAGTATATCATGTTTATATAGCTGTACTTAAATTGAGACAATGCATTATTACAGGACTCCAACTGGTCAGGAATAGAAAAAGAAGCACTAAACAATCGATCTTAAATGCAAAGAGAGACAAAACAGAGATGTGCCCAACACTGAACCAGCGCTGTCTCTACAAGCACGCAACCCAGGCCTGCAGGACATGGAGCGTCAAGGCACAAATCTGGCAGTGGTCAGGGCTTCATTCACGGCTGGCTCCCGGTCTTACGGTCTCCAATATACTAGTAAGGTAGTCCCCCTGGGCTACTTGGGCAACCATGTGGCCAACAGTGATATTGAGTTGGATCGTCTTTTCGCATTTCTGTTCATAGTTCTCCATGGCCGAGTTGGGCGGATAGACTGCCGCAACGGCAAGGTGGATCACTTGGGGGTTGTTGTTGTTGCCGTTGTCGTTGTCATGTCGCCGACGTCACTGCCGACGAGCGTCTCCATGTCCGCGTCCTTTGCACTACGGGGCCTGATCAGACATCGGGCACAAATGGCACACGTGTTTTTCGGTAAAACAAACCGGACGCGGCGGTTCTGCAGCGCGGCCGGAAGGGGTGTTGTCTCCGTCCCGGCCTCGCGCGCCTGACAGGCAGCGCAGAGGAGCGGCCACGCACTCTCGTCGTCATCATCTGTCCCGACAGGCAGCGTGTGTCGGAGCAGGCCGAAGCTGAAGGGCCGGTAGTTACGGGAGGGCGTCGGTGGCGGGGCTGTGAAATCCTCGTTATCGGAATTGTGCCTGACCAAGCCCTCGATCTTCAGGCGGAATTTGTCAAAAAGCCTCTTCTGAGGGCCACGTTCATGCTCGCACACGGCGTCCATATAGCTTTCCGCTGGAGGGGGATGCATCACCAGCTTGGTCGGCCAGAAGTGGGAGGGAAAGCGGTAGGGTCGGATGTTGGGAGCCATCGTTTGGTGCTTTGAAAGAGTACGGGAAGGAGGATTGGGTAGGAAAGAGAAAGGACAAAGAGAGAGAAATAAGAAGGGTCTTACTGTTAAAGTAGGACGACGTTGTGTCTCCAAAAGATACCTGGAATGGATGCTGTGTGGATGGGAAAGAAGTGCTGTACATAACCAAAATGAAGCTTACATGACGGACGAGGATCTGCTACTATATATGTCTGCCAGCAGTGGGTAGATGAACAAGTGACTGACGATGCATCCGGCTGTCAAGGGGTGTGATAACGCCCCATGCTTTTACCGGTCTTGGCGTCCTATGTGAACGATAGCATTGTTCTTTCACTCCACAGTGTTCTGGTAGCTGTTCGTTCTGGTAGCCGGAAAAGCTCCTGGATGCTCTCTACAATGCAACACGTCCCATTTGCAGTGACTGTTGTTTATTCAAAACTGTCTTTCAAAGATCGCCTTTCATTGTCCATCCCGGCCTGTTCGTCCTTTTGTCCGTCGTCCGCGCCTGGCGGTCTCCGCTGTCCCTGTTCGCCGCTTACTGCATGTCGACAACGACCTTGAAGCGGGCCTTGCCCGAGTGCAGGCGCTCAAACGCCTGGTCGATGTCGGCGAGCTTGTAGGGCTCGATGAGCGTCTTGACGCCGTGGCGCTGGGCAAAGGCGACAGCCGCCTGCGAATCGAGCGCGTGTCCAGACGGCCAGCCGACGAGTCGGAGCCCGCGCACGACCATGGGCGTCATGTCGATCTGGACGCCCGAGACTGGGCTCAGGACCAGCAGCGTGCCCTGTGGCTGCAGGCCGCCGAGGAGGCCGCCGATGATGGCCGGGTTGGGCGCCGTGCACATGATGACAGCAGCGCCGCCGAGCCGCTGCAAAACCTGCACAGGGTCCTCGGCACTCGCGTCGACGTAAGCCACCGCGCCCAGCTGCGCGGCATAGTCCCGCTTGCTGTCATTGGAAGAGAGCACGACAACGTCGTAGCCCATCGCTCGGCCGTACTGCACAGCCAGATGGCCGAGCGCGCCCAGACCCTGCACGGCCACCAGCGCGCCCTGCTCAATGTGCAGCTTGCGCAGGCCGTTGAACACGGTGATGCCGGCACACAGCAGCGGTGCTGTTTCGACGGGATCGGCGTCAGCCGGTAGTCTCACCGCTGCCTCCGTCTGCAGCAGCGCGTACTCGGCAAAACCGCCGTCGCGGGTCACCCCGTTGATCTTCTCCTTCTCGCACATCTGGAACAGACCACGCTGGCAGCTCCCACACGTCCCGTCATGACCGCCGTGCCACGCCCCCCCGACCCGTTCGCCCTCCGAGAAGCCCGTCACGCCGCTTCCGATCGCCACCACGTCGCCCACCACCTCGTGTCCCAGCACCAGAGGCAGCGCCTTCTGTATTGGCCCCATGCCGTGCATCTGCACGTGTCCGTCACTGCCACACACTCCACACGCCAGCACTTTGATCAGCACTTGGCCTGGGCCTGGAAGCTCCAGTGGCACCTCGCGCATCACAAGCGGCTGGCCCTGCGCCTCCAGCACTGCCGCCTTATATGTCTTTGGAAGAGATGGCATCGTCTTTGTGTTGTTTGTCAGGGGTGAATTTGTGGTCATGTGGTACAAATGTGCTCGTTGTGCTCGTTGTGCTCGTCTTTTGTTCTTTGTCAGTGAGGATTGGGACGAGAAAAAGGATGTCCGACATCCCAAAGGGACGCAGCCTTATATATCACAAAGAGTGCAACGTCATCTGCTGTTGGCGAGTGGTTGTGACCAATAGCGTATTGTCGGTTTTATTCTTCTTGGCTGCATCTAATTCCGATCGGAGAAGTGCAACTGCTTTGAGCTAGCGCCATTGCTGCAGCCGAATCCCACAATTCTGATACCCTTTTTGCACTTACACCACCTCCGATTCAAGGCAGAACCCAAATTGCATCTCCTCCACGCGGCCTAGCAGATCTGGCCTCACGCCTGGTCCACATGCCGCTGAACCCACACCTGCCACCTTGGCGTCCAGCCGAAGCGTTGTATCCGACGATGCTCGCAAATCACACGGATGTCCGGCGTCCTCTACCATCTTCGCCGTGTACCGAGTTGCCGTCCAGTTAAATCCGCTGGACAGATTGGCGCGCGATGTGGGCTTTTCGGCTCCCACACGGTCGAGACTAATCCTAAGTCCATGGAAAGATGGGTCTGTCGCCCCAGACGACGGCGTTTTCACAACCAGCCAGCCAGTCTCGCTTCGGTTTCCGTTCTCTTGCGGCACATCATACGGCCCCTCCAAACTGTCCAACCCGACAACGGTGTGGATACCCAGAAGCTGACTCAAGTATTTGTCAGGATAAGATTCACCAGGACCTCTGCCGTACCACGTAAACTCGTCAAAGTTCAAGTTCAGGCCCAGATTCAGTCCGATTCGTGGCACATGCTCTGGAAACCACCCAGTCGGACACAGATGGACAGCTACTTTCAGCGTGCCAGTGTCAGTGATTGTGTATGTCATGTGGCTTTCCCATTGCCACGCCAGCACAGGCGGCGCATAATATGACGTCGTCCGAATGACCACTCTATCGGCATGGTGCTCTTCAACAGACATGTGCGATGTACGATGAAATTGTAACATGTCGACGCCATATCGCCTCCAATACGGCACCGAGACTGGTTGGTCGTTGTCAGTCGGTGGGCGCCAAAAGCCAGGCTCCAGGGCCGGTCCACGTGCCCCTGACAGGGGCTTGAGAATTTCGAATCCATCTTTTGTCCAGGACAGAAGGTGGCCCTCGTGTTCGTCGAAAGTAAATGACCAGCGAATGTCTCCGGCCCTGTCTGTGCCGGATACTGTTACAACACCACCTGTCCTGTTGACAACTGGCTTGTTTTGCACTTCGGTAAGCCGAGGGCCAAGCTGCGGAAGCACGAGTCGGTCTTTTCTTTCCTTTTTCAAGTATTGCTGAAAGCGTGCGGTGTAAAAGCTGGCATCTTCTTCTGCGAGAATGACCGTAAGAAGTGTGTCTGAACCTTCGACGTAAGAGTTGTAGTCTAGAGGTAGTGTCACCCTTGCAGTGCTACCTGGAGGCACGCTGGGCAGCTCTACGGCCCCTGATTTGAGCACCACATACTTCTCACCAAACTGCTCTATCTTGAACGTCAGTCGAAGATGGCCGAGGTCGATAAAGTTGTAGAGGTTGTGCAGCAAAAGGACGGTGCTGTCTGACGTGTCAAACTCCACCCGCACCGGCTGCATGACACTCTTCAGCTCTAGCAGTCCAGGAGTGGGTTTGTGGGTGCTCGTGCACAAGCCGTCCATGACAAATGTGCCGTCGTTCGGGACATCGCCAAAGTCACCTCCGTAAGCGTAGTATTTTTGAGTCGCAGAGTCTTCCTTCCATATCCCATGATTGGCCCATTCCCAGACGAAACCACCCTGGAGACGGGGATACTTGCGGAACATGGCCTCGTAGTCTTTGAGTCCACCCGGCCCGTTGCCCATTGCATGGGCATATTCGCACAGTACAACGGGCTTTGCAAATGAGCCGTCGGGCGCAACACCTGCCATTTCAACATGGCTGGTGAGCTTTTCGATGCTTGGGTACATGTACGAATACATGTCGGATGACCGAGCCAGTTTATCGGCTTCATAGTGCACCAGACGACCCGGATCCTGCTCTTTGGCGTACAGATACATGGCGTGGTGATTCCGGCCATAGATGGCCTCGTTGCCCAGCGACCAGATGATCACCGAGGCGTGGTTCTTGTCGCGCTGCACCATTGCTTCCATGCGGTCCAGATACGCTCCGTGCCAGCTTTCGTTATCGGACGTGAACTTGCTGGCCTCTGGGTAGACCAGCTCCTTCCGGTCGTCATAGTCCATGGACTCTGGGATATCCATATGGCGAGCAACGGCATCGAAAAAGCCATGGCACTCGAGATCCGCCTCGTCCATGACCCACAAGCCTAGCTTGTCCGTCATGTCCAGCAGTCGCGGATGGGGAGGATAGTGGGAGCACCGCAGGGAGTTGATTCCATGCGCCTTCATGAGGACCAGGTCATCCCACATAAAGTCGAGGGGGACGGCACGGCCCTTGGTTGGATGGTGATCATGTCGGTTGACACCATTTATCCGAATGGCCGTGCCGTTGACACAGATCAAACCATGTAGTAGCTCGACTTTACGGAAGCCGATGTTTTGGTGGACGGTATATTTCTCTCCCCGAGAGCTCAGAGTCATTTCCACACGATAAAGATGCGGTGTTTCAGCCGTCCATTTTCGAGGGCTCGAAACTGGAATGATGACGCTGACGTTAGAACTTCCACCTAGTGTGCTGGTGGCTACTGACACCGTCTTCTCCGTAAGGATCACGCCGTCGTTGTCTGTGTCCTTGACCTGAAATGTGAGATGGGCTAGTTCTGTCACCAACACCTGCACTGAAGCTTCGATCTCAGCGTCTTTGTACTCGCTGTCCAAGTTTGTACAGAGAAACCAGTCTTCAATGAGACAGTCTTGAGGCACAGGAATCAGATTCACATCCCGAAAAATGCCTGACAGCCACCACTGATCCTGGTCTTCAATGTACGTCCCATCTGACCACTGATACACTCGGACGACAAGCTCGTTTGAGCTCTCGGCGTGTGTGGCTTGGGTGATATCAAATTCGGCTGCGTTTCGAGAGCCCTGGGCGTACCCTAAAAGGACACCGTTGACCCAGACGTGGTA
This sequence comes from Grosmannia huntii, assembly GCA_019925595.1. Lineage (NCBI taxonomy): Eukaryota > Fungi > Ascomycota > Sordariomycetes > Ophiostomatales > Ophiostomataceae > Grosmannia > Grosmannia huntii. The sequence goes on from JADHKJ010000015.1 coordinate 410,454, forward strand.
GGCACTGTCGACACCGTCGAAACGCAACACCAGACGGTTCTGTTCTTTGGACCAGCCATCTGGAACATTGAATTTCCGGCAGTATGTGCCAGTAGGATTGTCCGAGGGCACGTATGGAGGTGTGGCTGGAATGGGATATTGCACATTGGTGTACCATGGCTTGCCCCAGTCTAGGTTCTGCTGCCGGCCCTCGAGCTGCCAGTGGCCTGGAACAGTGATTGAATGTGGGCAAAGCGCAGCAATGGAATCATCCGGTTCTGGATGCGGGGCATCAGTCGGCCTCTTGGAAAGCTGGAAGCTCCAGGTGCCATTGAGACTGACAGTGCCTTCTGGGAGATAGTAGCTGCGGTGCGGCAAACAATTGCGGCGAAAGACGGCCTCGTTCTCCCAGTCGTTTCGTCCCGAGGTCGCCTGGATAGGGATGCCAAGAGGTGGTGCCATGTTGGGGTAATGGTCTTGGGTTGTGGTATGTGCAAGAACTGTAGGATTGGGGGGGTGCAGTGGAGGAAGAGGAGAAGAAGAGGAGAGTGGGAAGAACTGGTCGAAAAGATATACGAGGTTATTACGAAGTACTACGTCCTATGAGGAAGGTGCCCCGTAACCGGTAGCTGCTCTTTCCCACAAGGTGATATCGTGTCCACTATTGTCCGATGCAGTGTAGAGACGATAGGAAGGAAGTAGCGTTGGGGTGGGCCCATATTTTATCGTCGATCAGCGGGGATTGAGGGGAAGGCGGCAGCCCTACCAAACAGGGATTAGCGACGTGTCATCGACGACAGACCAACAGTGGCGCTACAAATCACAAGAAGCACTTGACATGCTTCACAACGCAAGAAACACGGTACAGATGGATATGGAATTTGGTCCTGCGAATGGCAGCAAGCTACGCTATCGTTATCGCGCTCTCTCCTGCTGACAGCGGGTAAATCGCTGTGGCACGGCGCCGACAAATAGGCTAATATCACCATGACATCTCCGAATGGCCGTCCTTGGGCTTTGCATCGGAGCATGTCTGAGCTTGGGCGTTACTGGTCATGACGATGCGGGGATGTGCTATGGCAGCAAGTGTGTCAGCGCGCCCCGGACCAACAGCAGCACGAGAGGCCGGTAGAGATGGACTGTTCAGAGGGGCAGCCGGTGCTTAAATGGACAGCCTGTGGCGTCCCCGAGGATCCTCAGTCTCGAGTTCGAATCAACTTGACATTATCGCGGCCTTAAAGAGAGAAACACAGTCACCCTTGATCAGCCATGACAAAGACGATAGCAGAGCACGAGGAGGAGAGGAGGGACAGCGGGACGTATGGCGACCAGGCAGACATTGCGGTGCAGATGGCCCACGACGCGGACACGGAGACGTATTCGCCGTGGACGCCGAAGATGCTGCGGCTGTACGTCGTGTTGTCCTGTGCATACCTGTGCGGTTGTCTGAACGGCTATGATGGGAGCCTGATGGGCGGCCTCAACGGCATGTCGTCGTACCAAGACTACTTCCACATGTGAGGGTCCCATGCACCAGACGTTGGCGATCGCACACGCTGACAGGACGGCAGGAAGGTGGCGGGCTCGAGCACGGGCATCGTGTTTGCCATGTACAACATTGGCTCGGTGGCGGCCGTGTTTTTCACAGGCCCAGTCAACGACTATTTTGGCCGACGCTGGGGCATGTTTGCGGGGGCGTTGCTGGTGATTGTGGGCACGTGTGTGCAGGCACCAGCGCAGACGCGCAGCCAATTCCTGGGCGGCCGGTTCCTGCTGGGCTTCGGCGTCAGCTTCTGCTGCGTGTCGGCGCCGTGCTACGTCAGCGAGATGGCCCATCCGCGATGGCGTGGAACATTGACGGGACTGTACAACTGCACGTGGTACATTGGGGCCATTGTGGCCAGCTGGGTCGTGTACGGCTGCTCGTACCTGGACAGCCCGGACGGCTGGCGCATCCCGATCTGGGTGCAGATGGCCAGCTCCGGCATCGTGGCCACGACCGTCTTCTTCCTGCCCGAGTCGCCGCGCTGGCTGATGGCCCAGGACCGCCATGACGATGCTGTCCGCGTGCTGGCCACGTACCATGGCGAGGGCCGGGCAGATAACCCAATCGTGCGGCTGCAGATGCACGAGATGGCTCGCCAGATCGCTACGGCCGCGTCCGACAAGTCCTGGCACGACTACCACGAGCTCTGGAGCACCCACTCGGCCCGTCGTCGCCTCATCTGTGTTCTCGGTATGGCCTGTTTCGGCCAGGTCTCGGGTAACAGCCTGTCGTCCTACTACTTTGTCGTCATGATGCACGCGGCAGGCATCACGGCCGAGCACAAGGTGCTCGCCCTCAACGCCCTCAACCAGGTCCTCTCCTTCCTCGGTGCCGTCGCGGGGGCTCGCCTCACCGACGTCGTCGGCCGTCGTCCGCTGCTTCTCTGGTCCATTGGCTTTTCCTCCCTCTGCTTCGCCGCGCTGACCGGCTCCTCCAAGGCGGCCACCGAGGACCCCTCGAATACGGCGGCCGCCAACGCCACCATCGCCCTCATCTACATCTTCGGCGTCATCTTCTCCCTCGGCTGGACCCCCCTGCAGTCCATGTACATCGCCGAGACGCTGCCCACCCACACGCGCGCCAAGGGCACTGCTGTCGGCAATTTTGCCTCGTCGGCCGCTTCCACTGTGCTGCAGTACAGCTCCGGTCCGGCCTTTCAGGGCATCGCCTACTACTTCTACCTCGTCTTCGTCTTCTGGGACCTCTTTGAGGGCGTCGTCATCTACTTTTACTTTCCCGAGACCAAGGACCGCACCCTGGAAGAGCTCGAAGAGGTTTTCTCTGCGCCCAACCCGGTCAAGAAGAGCTTGGAGAAGCGCAACGTCCATACCGTCCTCAATACACTGCAGGTCGCCGAGGCCAAGGTGGTAGACCAGCCGTGAGTTGTGTACATAGCTGCGAGATAAGGAAGGCTTTCATATTTCGGGTTTATTTTTATTCATCGTTCTGGCCTCTGGGCCTATTCTCCCATAAAAACAGCATGCATAGTCGCAGCAGAGCAGACGGCCTCTTTCGCTGATAGACGCACGTCTCAGGCTTGCGAAGCCGGGCTCTGCGCGCACCACAATTCTTCATGGGACACTGTGGGCGTTCGGGCGAGGCGACACTTCTGACCCCCTTTCGGGGCGCCCGTGGTATGGGCATGTTGTCCGATTGCATGTATGACCGCAAGCCTTCGTAAAACGTGATCGCGGCCATGGTGTCGTCGAGCGAGATTTTCCCGGCCTTTTCGCCCTCAACCTTGACCGCGTGCTGCCGAGCAACATGGAAGCGCAAGGAGTGCTCACTTCCGAAATTTTTCTCGTGGGGACAAAGGATGTGTTGGCCTCCCCGTTGTGCGAAACGACAAAAGATCTCGCCAGAGACGATGCGGATGGTGTCGTCTTGGACGTATTCAAACGGAGGGAGACCGTCGTGTCGAATCGTGGAGCCAGCGACGGATGATTTTCCGGCAGCGTACCATTGGTAATACTCATTATACTTGAGTAGAGACATTGTACCGAGATGCAGATGCCGTTGATAACAATCCGGGATGGCTGGTGGCGATAGAACGGGATTTGAACCGCGTAAAACGTTTGCTTGGGAGTAACGTGTAACGGTGTTTTGTTTACTGTAGACTGTACTCGTGTCTAATGGCAGAAACACCACAAACCACGCCGAAGAAAATGATGAGCCATGGAGGGAAACAGTGACTGCCTGTTAAGAGGAAGAAGTCAAGATGGGCCCAACTCCGTACATTGCGAATCTTTCATCGGATCAAATATCGTGGGAGATATCTATCCTGAAATAGTGTAGTATTACATAGGTTTGTCTCCAAGAGTTAAAGAATTTAGACGCAACGTTCAACTCTTCAATTGGATTTTACCGCTAGGCTCAGCTTCACCTCTGATAACCTCTGATAAAATCCCGTGCCTTGCAGGCATACAGTGTCTCACTGGTGTCAACTGAGAACGGTAGACGTGGCGGCAGGGCCTGGACAAAGGGCGCAAAGTATTCAATGATGAAAGTTGGATATACGACAATTCAAACAGAAAACCGAGAAAGGCTGTCACACCCAATGAAAACCATTGACGCTATAACGGGTCCTTGATTAAGCTAGCAGCGAGAACTGTTTATGTGAAGAGCAGCAGAGGTACACGTCGTTGCGACAAGCAGTCACAGGTCTTTTGCATACCACGTCGCGAAGCTGCAGCATCGAAAGTCCCCCATCCCGTCTGCCAGCCAGTTTTCTTCTTCCAGCCTGATCATGTGCCACTTGCAGAGATATGCCAGCACCTTACAGGCCCCTTTGAGGCCGAGGTCGTACGGTACGTCACCGTTGTCGTGGTAGTTGTCCTGGCTGTCTTGCATCAGCCGCAGAGCAAATCGCAGGCAGTGGTCGACACCGTCCTATTGTGGCTCGTCTGTAAACGGCCTGAAGTACTTCTTTGGCGATTCTTTGCACGGCGTTTTGTCTGTCAACCGCCGGCTCAGTTGTACTAAGCTGGGCCTTTCCGTCGGCTCGTAGATCAGATAGGAGCTGACCAGCTGCCGGAACAGGGAATCGACTACAGCGCTGCGCAGCCAGTTTTTGGTCTCTGCCGGCGTCTGGTTCAGGTGCTTTGCCAGCTTGTGCAGATCCACGTCTTTCATATGGCGACGTACCCGCACCACGATATTGCGACCGATCCGTTGATGGAGTTCGACCACGTGGTACATTGTACGGATAACGAATGTAGATGAGAGTATGCTTGTATGGATGGCTAGGTAAGATGCAGATTCGCCGCACGATTTGGTGGCTGCAGAGTTGAAGGCGCGTCAGAGCAGTCCATTCTGGCAAGAGCGACTGCTGTGAAAGGAGAATTTAGCATAGTTTACTGAAAGGCCGAGGCACATGTAGGTGCATCACAGTGGCATTGCAAAGCAACAGCCGCCGTTATGCGCCAAGGGCCTCTCGTCTGCAATGGTCAGCAGGTTGGATCGCCTCGGCTCCGACGGCGTGGTGTCGCAGACCGATAGGAGACCGATGGTGGAGCGATTACTCCGAGTCGAGCGCGGGGAAGGAGCGAGGAGCTCGGCAGCGCGACGCATGAACGACAGGTCCAGCAGGCGCGCTGCTGGCACATAAATCGAGCCTGGTGCCGGTTTCGTGATCGTACGAGCAGACGCCGCTTCTGCATCGTCTCGTTGGCGTGTCTGTTGCCATGTCCACCGTCCGTCTTGTGCGTCGTCTGCCGACGGCGCTGTCACACCGCACGTCCTCGACCGACTCAGCCTCGCTGGCCACGAAAAGGACAGCCACCGGCTCGTGCGTGCGGATGGCCTCATCGACCGCCAGCAAGGATTGGTCGGCGGCCCAGTACCTGAAATTCGACAGCGAGCGCACCCGCGCCGTGCATGACCTGGTGGCGCGGGTGCCACTGCCGGGCGGCCAGCTGCCGACCCGTGCAAACGACTCCACCCCCCTGCGCATCGTCGATCTTGGCTGCGGCCCCGGCAACTCAACGAACGTGCTGCTGCAGCGGTTCGCGGGCGCCCACGTGTCGGGCGTCGACGCGTCGCCCAACATGATTGCGCAGGCGCGCACGGCGCTGCCCGACATCGACTTTGCGCTGGCCGATCTGCGCACGTACGCGCCCGCCGCGCCGCCCGCCGATCTGTTACTGGCCAACGCCGTGTTCCAGTGGCTGCGGCTACCGGAGCGGCTGGCGACCGTGCGGCGCCTGATGGCAACACAGCGACCAGGCGGCGTGCTAGCGTACCAGGTGCCCGACAACAAGGACGAGCCGTCGCACCGGGCCATGGCTGACGTCGCCGCCGGACGGGCGCCTGGAACGTCGACCGATGACGTCTGGGTGCCCTATTTGCGCAATCTCTCCGATCGGGATCCCATCGAGACGCCCGAGACCATCTACGACACGCTCATCCCTGACTGCGCTGCTGTCGACGTCTGGCACACGGCCTACTACCACGTCCTGCCCGGCGGCGTCGCCGATATCGTCGAGTGGCTCAAGGGCTCCGGCCTCCAGCCCTTTGTCCATGCCCTGCCCCAAGGCCCCGTCCGCGACGCCTACCTCGACGCGTACCAGACCCGCCTGGCCGACTTTTACAAGCCCCGTGCCGACGGCTCCGTCCTCATCCGCTATCCCCGCCTTTTCGTCGTGGCTGTCAAGAAATAGACGACGTTCGGCTTGTCTACACGCTCTTGTCAGCCTTGGGAAGCTGGCTCCTTGTCTAGGATGCAATGCGTTCTTTGCCTTTGTCTGTGCTCACGGACAAACTTCCGTGTTTATATATGATAGGCCATGCGCCGCTGGTATCCTCCTACATTGCGCGGTGATAAATCAAATCCAAAATAGTTCGCAAAAACAAATGCCCTTACACCAATCCACAGTTGCTTCGTGCATGTCCTTGGCCTCGAGTCCGCTTATACGTCCTCCTTCTTGACCACCTTGCTCTCGATCGCATCCGACGTGCTGCTCTTCTCCCCCGCTGCCTTCTCCTCGTCGACCTTCTTTTCCACCGACGCCTCCCCTTCCTTCACTGCCGTGCTCTCGCTATCTTCCGTCTTTGAAGACGTGACTTCTGCTGGTTTCTCCTGCTCGGCAGCCTTGGGGCTGGCCACCTCCGTGGTCTTCTCTTCGACTGCCTTCTTGTTCGTCTCGCTCGTCTCGACAGCTGGCATAGTTTCGGCCTCCGCAGCACCACTCGTAGCAGTATCCGTAACCGCCTTTGTGTCTACCTCGCCGGTCGCGTCTGAGTCGGGCACGTTGGTGGGTCCAGATGCAGTTGTCTTGCTGGGCTCGCCTGCCTCGTCAGCCTCCACCGGGACGGCCACCTCCTTTTCAACAGCTTCCGTGGCCACTGTTGGGGTCTCCGACCTTGCCGATGTCTCTTCCACGGCGTCTGTCATCTCAACGTCGCCGTCTTCTGCTGCCTTGTCGGCTGTGTTCGTTGCCGTCTCAACAGCAGGAGTATTGTCACCTGCTGATGCATCAGCACTTGCAGCAGCAGCAGTAGCGCCATTCGAACTAGGAGCAGTCTCCTCGTCTTTCTTCTCCCCCTCTTCAGCAGCTATCGGTGCCGCCTCCGCATCCTCCATCGCCACGTCGTTGGTTTCTGGGACTTCCACTGTTGCCTTGACTGCAGCCTCCGCCACGGCTGGTATCTCGCTGCCTTCCTTCTTGTTCGGCGTCGCCACTCCGCTGTCCGTGTCGTACTCTGCATGAGGGTTGCGGTAGTCTAGGATTGACCTTCTCGGCGGCCCGTCATAGTTCACCCCATTCGCCTGCGCCATGTCTTCATCGTCGCTCTCTTCAAACTCGTCCTGTCTGGCACGCGTCTTTTCCCATTGCCGCTGCGTCACTCTTGTGTCCTTGTTCTCATCCTCGTCCAAGTCGTCCAGCTCTGCTTCCTCCTCGTCCGTCATGCCCAGCCCATGGCGAGGCACGTCCTGCATTTGCACCGATGGAACTGGTGCCGTCCGCTTCAGGTTTTCAATCACCGCGATCTTGATCTTCTCGAGGTACTCGGCACTGTTGGCGTTCTCCATGTTGGACGACCGAACGTTCAGCTCGTAGTCGGGCCCGTAATACTGTTCACGAAATGGTCAGCCCCACCATCCTCACACTCGTCTCGCCAGCCCCATGCCGTCACTTACTTCATAGTACTCGTTGTACGGGAGCACTGGGTCCATGTCGACACCGACGAGCTTTCCTGTTTCAAAGGCCCACGTCCGCGCCACATTCCGCATTGTGTAGCCACCTCCACCAACAACGAGCATGGGCAAGTTGAAGCTGCGAACAAACTCCACACAGCTTGCGTGTCCGTGCATGCTCAGATTGAAGCAGCCAAGGCGGTCACCCGACAGAGAGTCGCCGCCACACTGCAGCACCACTGCATCAGGCTGAAAGTATTGCATGATGGCCGTCACTACCGGTCGGAAGATGGTCTTGTACGTCTCGTCGTCGATGCCGTCGCGGAGGGGGAAGTTTACGGCGTAGTTCTTGCCCGTGCCAATGCCAATGTCTCGCAGCTCGCCCGTGCCAGGGAAGTACTCGCCGTACTTGTGGAACGACGCCGTCATGACCCGGTCCGTAGTATAGAATGCCTCCTCAACGCCGTCGCCGTGGTGGACATCGATGTCGATGTAAAGGACTCGCTTGTTGAATCGTAAAAGCTCGATAATCGCGAGCACGATATCTGATGGGACGGCTGGGTTAGAATCGCGTCATGCTCCCACAACCCGGACGACGTCGCCTTACCGTTCACATAGCAGAAGCCACTAGCTTCGCTCTTCTTGGCGTGATGCAGACCTCCAGCCCAGTTGATCGCAATGTCGCACTTGTTTCGGTTGAGGCGAGCCGCGCCCTCCATGCTGCCTCCGGCACTGATGCCGCAGAATTCAAAGAGACCGTCGAACACCGGGCAGTCGTCGCCAACGTTGTACTTGCTCTGTTCGCGCTGGTAGCTGTCCATGTTGTCCGGAGTGACCTTTTGCAGAAAATCGATGTATTCGTCGGTGTGGAACTGTGTCATCTCCATGAACACGGCAGGTTTTGCTCGCTGAACTACGAGTCAGTCGATACGTAATACAAAAGAGGAGGGTAAGGCCGGGAAGTGTTCCTCTGCGGGACAATCACTTACGTAGACCTCGAGGAACTTGTACACCCCATAGTTCATCACGAGACTATGCGCCAGCCGGATACGATGCGGCTTCATCGGATGGCCCGTCACGTATGCATAGTTGCCAATGTCCGAGTCGTAAAAGTATGCCACCCGCTTCTTGTCCGTGTTGGTAACAGTGTAGAGCGGCCGTGTGCGATCAACGCCGGCGGCGTCGGTAGCCATCGTGCAGTGTCAAAGGCGTCCGTACGCCCGCTTATTTATTGCTGCTGGATTTCGGGGGAGAAGCTCGCAGCTGGTGACCGCCAAAGTTTGCAGAGAGCTTCTACGAGACACAACGACAATTTTTATAAGACAGGAGTCGTATGAGGCAAGTGCAGGGAAATGGGGAGAGGGAATGGCCAAAAAGGTGTAGGGAAGAAAACAACTCTAATCAGTCGCGAGCACAATAGAGAAGAAATATTAATTTAAAGGTGAATTGGAGCATCACTCGCGCATGTCGGAGTTCAGACTCCACCCCTCCCCCAACTCTCAGGCTAGGGATATTAGTAATAATGGTTATAGCGTGTGGATCAAGTCAGCTTCAGCTGCAAGTTTGAGCCTTGCCAGCCCACCACATTCATGTCGCACGTGACTAGATCCTAGTTCTGCCGCTGGTCTCCGCCTCAAAGCTCCAGGCTGCGGTGGGTTGGCGTCAACACCATGAACCAGCATGAACCCGTTTTGCCTCTCCGGTAGCTTCAACTTCGAGGAACGAGCAACACCCGAGATACCATTTCTACCGGCCTCTGCAAAGTTCTTCCCATATACCACGATCCCTTTTGGTGTCCGCTACGTCACTCTCCCCCGCTTCTCTGCACATACTGAGCGCAAAATGGATCACCGGTTCCGGTCAATGTTTGCCAACAGCGGCCTGGGTGGCCTTGGAACGCAGCCGAACACGGTATGCATGAGTGAATGCCCTCCCGTGTCCGCTGCGTGGGAGCTGACCGAGCGCAGGATAACACAAGCCTGATCGACAACTCCGAAACCGTCTACATCTCGTCGCTCGCCCTGCTCAAGATGCTACGGCATGGCCGCGCCGGTGTGCCAATGGAGGTCATGGGTCTGATGCTGGGTGACTTTGTCGATGACTTCACGGTCCGCGTCGTGGACGTGTTTGCCATGCCACAGAGCGGTACGGGCGTTAGTGTTGAAGCCGTAGACCCCGTATTCCAGACAAAGATGATGGAAATGCTGCGCCAAACGGGAAGGTATGGCTTCCCTCTCCCCTCGCTCTTGATGCTTTCTGCCAGGCCTGTCGCCTTTGCTGACGGCTGCCAGACCTGAGTCGGTTGTCGGCTGGTACCACTCGCATCCCGGTTTCGGCTGCTGGCTGTCGTCTGTGGATATTAACACCCAGCAGTCGTTCGAGCAGCTGACGCCACGATCTGTCGCCGTCGTTATCGACCCGATCCAGTCGGTCAAGGGAAAGGTCGTTATTGACGCCTTCCGGTCGATCAGCCCGCAGACTCTGATCATGGGCCAGGAGCCCCGACAGAGCACGAGCAACCTCGGCCACCTCAACAAGCCGTCGATCCAGGCGCTCATCCACGGCCTCAACCGCCACTACTACTCCATTGGCATCAACTACCGCAAGACGGCCCTCGAAGAGAACATGCTGATGAACCTGCACAAGCAGGTGTGGACCGAGGCCCTGCAGATGGAGGACTTCCGCACAGAAGGCACCCGGAACAAGGACCGGCTCAAGCGCCTCGTCGGTCTGGCCGAGGGCTACGAGAAGCGCGTCAAGGAAGAGACAGAGCTCACAAAGGAGCAGCTTAAGACGCGCTACGTGGGAAAGCTGGACCCCAAGAAGCATCTGGAGGATGTGGGCCAGCAGCTGATCGAGGACAACATCGTGGCTGTGTCGCGGCAGATGATCGACAAGGAGACGACAGCGCCGAGAAAGGACGCGGCAACAGCTGGAGACGACGCGAACGAACAAGACAAGATGGACGTCGAGGAATTATAAAACAAGGACGTGTCTTTCTTGTCGCGCCAGACATTTTAAACACAGAGGGTTGCGGTGTACGAGTAGGCGTTGGGAAAGAGGGCTACTGCCAGAAGAGCAGTGTCGAGCTCTCTGGCTCATCCGCCTATCTGTGTCTGGCGAAATCATTTCATCGTTGTCTGCTCCTGCGAAACGTCATTGGCTGAACATTGTGTTCGGGAAGTTCTTAGTTGAACAGCTAGCTGAACAACACAACCTGAACGCCAGCTTCGTTCAGGGCGAACAGCGCTGGCAGTATAGAAGTATTTAAAGCCCAACTTTAACCAATTTGTCTCAGGCTGTGAATTCTCGTCTCATCTCCTCATATCCAGCATTGCATTTCTGTGCCGACAAGTGTTGAGCAATAGTGTCGCTACATCGAGCGACCAAAGACCCTACTAGCACAGAAAGTAGGCAACTGAACTTTGACGACACAGTGGAAGCAGTGCTTTCATTCCAAAAGTCAAAGTCAGTGGTGTTCTCTGCACCGAGGAGGCAATGATGCGAAGAACGGACTACGTAAAGCAGAAACTTTGGATGTTTTGCGCAGCTCTTCGCAGCCGTCTGGTATCTGGACCACGTCACAAAGCGCAGGCCCAGAGCGAGAAGTTGAAGTATCTTCCGCATTGTCTTCCGGCAACAGAGCCTCTGACGCCGCTGAGCATTTCCGGCATAGTGTCCTGCTCCTCGACAAGCCTGCAGAGCTGCGAACCCATTGCGACTGCTGCAACATGGCCGCTCTCGAAACCGTTGCCACAACCCGCGGAGGAGGTCGCTCAGATGGGCGCTTCGAACGCGCTCACACCCGCCAGGTACGCGGGCGTTTTTGCAGCCGTGAATGAGGCGCTTTCGCACATTCGCTATGCCGTCTGTGGGCCGGCGGCACTGTGGCTTTGGGGCAAACAGGAGACGGATGGCGAACACGCATCACAGCCAACGACGCCGCGAGAAATCGCCATCGTCTGCTGCGACAGCACCAGGGACATTCTGACTTCGTGGGCTGCCTGCAAGGGCCTGCAGCTGTACCCGGGAAGGCCTGATCTGATCGGCATCCCGGCTACGCCAGGCGGTAAGATCTATCCGCTGACAGTCCACTGGGTGGATGAAGACACATTCTCACGGCTTCCCATAGTCACGTTCGCCAACGATTCGGGGTCACACATCCGGCTCCTCTCCTTGGATACCCTTGTCAATGTGGCAGCGTATGAATATGCCTACGGTGAGTCCGTGGCCAAAGACCTGGCCACACGGAACGCCCTCGCCCAGGATATTTGCTGGCTGTTGCGGCACATCGCTTCGGCCTACGACGGATCCCCCAGTATCACAAGATTATCATGCCAGAACGCACCAGCAGTGCTGGATCCTATCTTCTATGTGATTTTCTTGATCGCGCACCCAGGGTCTGAACATCTCTTCTCTGAGGCAGGCATCGAGCTGCCCACAGATGCATAAACAGACATTGAACCAAGTATATCATTCAAAAGTGGCCCGTAAGCTTCTTCAAAAGAAACATTCTCGTATACTCCATCTGTGTAGATGTTGCTTTCAAAGCCTTTCCTCTCACCCCCTCGTAAGAAGGGGGGAAAACTTATCAAGGTATGTTTCTTATAAAAAACGAAATTAGAACTATCAGAACATGTTGAGCGGAGTTTGTGTCAACGACTGGCAACAATTGGCAACGACCTGAGAACCAGTGCTTCCCTACATATAGCACTTTCTTTTGTTCTTTTATTCATTCGAAGATAGACGGAAGTCCAATCTTTGGCATTGAAAAATCGAGTGCTCATTTCAATATCTCAAAATCGTAACATATGTCTCACTAAATGATTCGCTCCATATTACAAGCTTGCACCATCGTCTTCATGCAATTCATTTCCCATTGCTGGCCGTTTTATTTCGTGGGGACGGGAGCACATGTTATCGATCCTTCAAGGTCGTTCGGTTAGGAGCGTACCGCGGCTCGGTATTCAAGAAAATCCCTGTGATCTCTGCCTGTGTTAATACTCGACTGGAAATGATCTTCGGTCTTGGAAGATGTGGACATCATCCTCGCGTCTAGGTTAGAAGAGGAGCTGCATACAAAAGCATAATAGGGAGAAAGTCGTCCATCTTGTTGGTATGATCGACCAAACACGCGTAGAAGCGCTGAAGGCGCTCCTCGGTTTTGCTGTCTACCACGTCGTGGCGAGTATCCATGTCCATGTCGAGGCTCTGGAGAGCGACCGATTCGGTTTCTGCCTGCATCGCCACAAGAAGCTGTTTCACACAGTGCAGCCATTCCTCGAGGGTAGGATCAAAGTATGTGCCGGCGCTCGCCGGATCCCAGCCACATTCAGAACTGGAAAGAATGATGTGCAGAGTTTCCACCTGGTAGCCAAGCTTGAAGCATACTTCCAGGATCTGTTGGCCCAAGCGGGCACGGAGAGGTGCCAGCTCGTCGGTGGTGAAACGAACGATCTCGCTGCGGGCTGACTCGACCATTGCCAGGCTGCAGAGGAGCTCTGAAGGGTCGACGCCAATCTGGTTGACGGTGCGTTCGCCGTCCTGGTGCCGAGATCCATCACCTCTATTGCCAAGGAGTCCATCCAGACGGCTGGCGCCCATGAATGCTTCCGTGTCGATGTCCACATATGGTGGCGACAGTTCCGTTGGGGCGGCTAGGGCATCCAAAGAAGACATGACCAGCTGGCTGCGTGACTGAGTTTCAACCATGGGAAGGAATGCACGAGGTATTCCAGTCAGGGTGGATGGCGATGGCGAAGCAGACGACGTGTGGATGTCCTGGGGCGATTGCACACGAACCTGCTGAGGGGCGGCCGTGTACTCGTTCCGGGGAACTAGAACTGTGTCATGGTCCGAACTTGGGGTTGACACCATTGAAAATGTGTCATCGTCCGGGACTTCCTCCCAGTCATCTGATATGGAATGCACTGCTGCCATGTTGGCAAAGCTGAAGGTAGTATTCACAGGATCGGTAAACTTGTGACCATCAACCGTGTGCAGGTCCCACTAATAAGAAGATAGAATCAGGAACTCCCAGAACAGGTCGTTGGACATTGTTTGATCCCTCAAGGCCAAAGCAGGAATTAAGATGCCCAGTCTGCGTGCATTTGGAGCCTCACTGGCAAAAGGATGACTGTGCAGACGCAGTGATCCTATTGGTGTTGAAGTTTGAGAGGGCAGGAGAAAGCCACGTCTGCCTAGCCTACCCCGTTCCTGCCTGTCCAGTAAGAATTACGTGCACAAACCACCGTGCATTTAGCTTCTGCAGCTTAGACGGAACTCGCTTTAGTACAGATTGCTTTCAAACAATCGAGCATCAAAACCTTTCCTAAGTAAGAACGAGAACCCAAAACAATGACCAAAGTGAAACAACACCCCTCAGCAGCCCAGCCTAGTTTTCCCGACCTCCAGATGCTAGCCAATGTGCGGAAAATATGCCGACCAGGATGGCAGCTCATACGCGTTTTCAGGAAGATACATGATCCCGATGAAGCTCTCGACGACCAAACCAAGCCTGGAGGCGACCATGAAAAGCGTACATAGGGCGGCAGCACCAACTGTTAGAGTGGGAACCCACTCATTCAAATGAAATGGCGTCTTTGTAGGCGTATAAATGATAGCGAAAACAAGCACAGCCGACGCGCCCAGGCCAATGGCCGAGCCTCGCCACAGCACCATCTCGGTGTGTCCACGAAAGGGACCATCCCAGGCAGTCAGATGCCAAGCGCCATAGACGCAACTAACCACGGTGAGTGTGGCCAGGAAGCTCAGTACGTTGGCGGGGCCCTTGTTTTGAATCCGTGTGAAGATCCAGTTGCAAGAGCGAAAGCAGGTAAGTGAGCGATTGTTCCAGACTTCCGTTGGCAGCCCCAGCAGGTCCTTGTTCGATAGAATTAGATTGCTACGGACGAAGATATCCGGGTCGATGTCTATGCTGAGGCCATTCCTGGTCTTAAATGACACGTGTATCAGATTGGAAAACCAATGATTAAAGAAACTGCAAGTCGGTGCGTAATATTTGACCGCCTTGAAGGAGTAAGGTCCCTTTTCGTCGTGGTACTCAAGGTTCGACCATTCTGGCTGTTCCGGGACGTCGTGCATATCTTGTATTCCGCTCACTGATTTCCGCTGCTTCGAACTTTGCAGCAACATTTTGTTGTCCAGATAAACCTTTCCCCGTACTTGCAATATACCTTGCTGCCTGTAGGGTTTCCCTTCGAAGTAGCACAGGTGGTAAAAGCTATCTTCAAGAATGTTACAGAACATCGCGCAAAGTGCGGTCGCACGATTGTCCTTCACATCAATCAAAAAGAACTCGACAATGTCGAGTGGCTTGTTCCACCATATAAAGTAGGTGCACAGTGCGCACAGCGCGTGAGCAAATGTGTTGAGCTCAAGCAGCGTCACGGCCAGGTTTTGGCCCAGACGCGACAGCACTTGCGCACAGAACCAGAGGGCTTGTAGACAAGTAAGCATCTTGGAAAGCGGATTGGTTTTGCTCTTGTCGCGGATCTGCACCTCCGATATGTCGGGTATCAGGTCTGGCTCTAGCTCAGCCAGCAACAAGATGCCCTGCGATGTCACCGTGATGCGGGTACGGTTATCGGGCAGCGGGATCTTCTTGGGCGCATGACTGTTGTCGAAGGCAAAACCACCCATAACGGCCAAGAAACTGTGGACGCGAGACCAGCGGTACTGGCGCGACTTTTGGGATGATGGCATAGCAGGTCACTGTTTTGATCGCTGGCCTGGTCGCAGGTCTGGTCGCTGACTTGGCCTTTTGATTTCTCTGTAACTGGTTAATTCTTCATTTGTTTCATATGAAGCAAAAGGAGAAGCTTGGTGAATCAACCGTCCGTTTCCTTTTCTTGTGGGCGCACCAGCGTGTTCAGTTTGTCTTCCATCATTTTGGTCAGCTCTCGCTGCTCATCCAATTGTCGGTACGCAATCAGCGCCACGATCTCAGGTGCTAGCAGGCCGATGAAGAGAAAGGCGACCTTCCCCCATGTCTGACTGCTTGTCTTCTTATGCTCGGGCAGGTTGAGGTGCAATGCCGTCCACACGCACAAAGAGGGCGTGATCAGACATGTTGAGAGGATGCTCCAGGTGCCGCGAGTTTTTTGCTCCGGCTCCCACTGGGCGGTGCGGTTGATGTGTTCGGGAACTCCACATGGCTGGGAATGGTCTTCGCTCTACTTTTCTTCTGGTCTGTAGCATCACCACCCACGCGAAGCTTCCGCGACGACGGGAAGCCCCTCTTTAAAGCCTCTCGCAGTTGAACGTCTGCCTTGTCTCCCCCCCTTTACGAATGCCAAACATTCAGCTTATCAGATTTGCATGATTTTGCAGCATGTCTTGGCCAATAGATGTCGGACAAATACGGAGTACGTTGGGTAGCAATACCTTATCTTTAGCATAGGAGACAGAGGTCTGTTCCGATGGGTATGGTATGCGAGGTCGCCACAAAAACATTCCCCGAATGGGATCGCATTTGTTCGGCTGCCCACTGGTCGAGAGACTGACCTGTCTTTCAATTGCATGGTGTTAGGGCAAACAGTTTATCACAACCCCTCTCAAGAAAGAGGCAAGACGGAGTACCGGGCTAGAAAAAGCAAGAGGGGATTTACGGGTCACGTAAGAGTCTCAAAGAAAAGAAATAAAAAGTTCGGGGATTTGTATCATTTAAATTATGACATTTTTATCCGGCGCTTGTCGTCTGCCACTCCGTCGAAGGCTAAGACGTGAAAATCCGCGGGGGCACAGCTGGCACTTCCGCTGAATCAAACATTGTTTTGACACAAGCGAAATGCAGTCATGGGTTACTCTCACAAATTTTCTAACACATAATTTGCCGTTTTCTAAGAGCTCGTTAAGCAAAAAAGAACATTCTGCCGCAAAAAACCTCTGCCTACGTAGGGAGTATACCTGAGTCCCAATCTGGAAACCGCCACCGAATGCACTCTGGCTTAAAAATCGATATTTCTGCAAGCACTACCCGTCCTGAAGGAGTGAAGCAGTGCAATCTAATTGTTTTCAATTCAACAACAATTATACTGCACAGAGGACGTGCGTGAGTAATGGCCAACCAAATACATGTTTTTACTCTCCTTTGTATTTCATCCTCTTTCAATTGGATTTCCACTACCCTTACCACGTGAAGCTTCGCTCGCACTTAGACACTCAAACTTCACTCTTGGCACAATGGCTTCTTGGGAAGCGCTGCCTTGCGAAATCCATGTTCTCGTTTGGGACCTCATCGTGCGCTATTGTTTGGAGCTGCGTCGATCTCTAAAAATGCATCCAGACAAACTAAGAGAAACGCGCTCGAAACAAAGCCGAGCAACCTTTGAATCTTGGAGGACGAGGAGGAGGGCATGGAGCAGCCTGGCCGCATATGCGACTGTCGCCCGCGACTGGCAAGGCTTCTTCGAACGAGTAACGTTTCGAAACATATTCCTCGATGGCAGAGACGTGGGACAGTTTGCCTCCATTGTGCACGACGAGCGGAAAGTACGTTTAGGATATATCCGGCATTTACATCTTCACGTTTATTTAGACACATACACCTGCTTCGAATGCGCCAGGGACGAAAGCCCTGCACAAATACGGCTCAACAATACTGCGTTTACGCAAGCCCTGTGGCCGCTTCTAGGAGTACTCGAGACATGGGACAGCCGGCTCGGAGATTATGCAAGTGAAGCACACGGCATGGTCTTGGAGCTGAGCGCCGCATCGGGGAGCGATTCCAGCCATTCATTCCGGAAGATTTTCCGGTTACAGCAAGACTATCCATACGTGACTGTAAACGACTTGGACAGCGACTATACGGCATACAGACGCTGGAAGATAAGCAATATCAACCCATACCATGTCATACTGTACCCGCGGCAGGTTGGTATTTTTAGTCGCGTGACTGGGTCATCGCCCCTTATCACGGATCTCACTGTCCTGGCCAAGCACACAAAGCGTCGATTGCGTCGACTAAATATCGTTAGGCGGTTTATGATCCGCCGGCGGTTTTTTCGTTCAATCGGCCCCCAACCTGTCTTGTCATTGCTTGGATCAGGGTTTCGAAACATTCGCGAGTTACGTATAGAGCAATGGCGCCTCGATTCTATCAAAGGTAAAGTGAAGCATAAACATTCTTGCACCTTTGCTAAGACGAAAGCTAATGTTACAGATTTTATCCACGGACTCGGACATACACGTTTGCCGAACTCGCTCCAAGAATTGCACATATCCTTCTGCTTCTCCTACGCAACTTCGTTCTGGGGGATTGCTGATAAAGCCGTTTATCCGAGTCTGGGCCTCTCATTAGTCCAAGCAAGTCGTGTACTGGACAGCCTGACCCAGTCCTATGCAGTAAATGCAAGCGACTTTTTCAGGGAGGCCGAAGGCGTTTGCCGGCCGTTACGAAAAAGAGACTGCCTTTGGCCACGGCTGAAAACCCTCGCTCTCACAGAAACCAGCCTTTCTCAGTCCGGTTTTAGTGGGAACCGTGTGCTTGAGCTTGCAGGACGAATGGCTCTAGAAATGCCAAAGTTGGAACTCATGGAATTGTGGAACGCTGGCATAGAAGAGATGTGCTTCTTCCGCTTTGAAGCCACCACGCCCCCCAGAATCACGATGAGGGGAACTTGGAACATGCAAACGATATGGACAGAAAGGTGCCACGAAGCGTGGACGGAGGTAGCGAGAAGAGTCGGCAAGGTTTCCTACCTTCCGCTTCAAGTGTCGATCGACATGTTGCCACCACTTGCGGGACAAGGAGAGTGGAAAGAACCAGTTCTTATTCTGAGACATCTGGAGCTGCGCAACAAGATTTTCGATCCGGTATCTCGTTACGAAATGGAGTGCGAAGAGCTTGACATAGACAGACCTACACAGCATTGGATTCTTTAGAGTATGGTATATTACATGTATGAAATAACGCCAAAACCATGAACTCTCGTCTTTACGGACAATAAAAGAAAGGGTTGAATTTTTAAGGGTTGCAGAGGTCGTAAATGCAACTAAA
The DNA here is from genome assembly GCA_019925595.1 of Grosmannia huntii. NCBI lineage: Eukaryota > Fungi > Ascomycota > Sordariomycetes > Ophiostomatales > Ophiostomataceae > Grosmannia > Grosmannia huntii. The sequence continues at coordinate 429,135 of JADHKJ010000015.1, forward strand.
AAGAGCACAACTTTTCTTCGCAGAAAACAAAACAGAAAAAAAGAGAGAAGAAATCAAAAGGATGATATAAAGGCGAGTTTGGATTGACGGCCAATGGGAATCTTTCTGGTGCCTGGGTTTAGCGTCTTGTCAGCATGGGCCTGCCAAATATTGGCCTGGTTTGTGGCCTGTTTCTGACGTCACAGTGCTTACCGGTGGGCCAGCCCTGGGGATTTTCTGTCTGCAGGCCATCAGCGTTCCAGAGGCGATCACCGTGTGGTATTTATCTGCTTTTCGTGGGGTGCACTGCCTGCAGAGATGTCCACCAGATGTCCGTCAGCCGGTTTCCACGCCTGCCCTGGGCCTTGTAGCGGGAACTCGGCCTCGGACTCGCTAGCTCCAGTGGGACCAACGCCGAAGCCTGTCATTCCAATTCCTGAAGACGTGCTGAAGGCTGAGACCCAGACTCGCGATATGACTGCTGATCCCCCCGTTTTCAGCAGCGCGGCCTTTGTGGACCCCACCTTTTATTAGCGCACTGTTGCGCCTGGCATTCGTCCTCCCGTGTCCTGATTGGCAAGCAGCCACTTGCTTCGCAAAAAACTGGGCATTGATGCGACTGTTAAATTATGACGACGGCTTGGGAAGTGAGCAATACGTCATACGTCATTCAAGCCCACCCTGCTGGAGCTGCTGGAGGGGTTAGACCCCCAATTTTTGAGCGCAGGCAGGAACCAGAGCTGCCTTTTGCTCTTTCCGCACGCAAGCGCTTGCTGACCGATGCATCGTGCATTCGCAGTTTCTCCATTTGCGCTCTTCTGTTTATGGCCGGCTTACTACGCCTCTCTGCACGCTACACCCACCTTCTACCAATTGTCCACCTGGCCGTTTTCGCAGTCGATTGCTGACTGACCTCCATATCGTCGAACACCATATTTTCTACCCACCACTCGCCAGCTTCGTCGTCGACCTCGCCCTTGATCCTGCAGACATTTGCTCCATTGCGCATCTGCTCCCTTTGTTCCTCGCATATCCGATCCGTTCCCGCCGCTGAAGGCTCAACGGGAGGCTGCGCTTTCACTGCACCCGCCCTTTATTTCTCCAATTCCATCCGATTGTCCCGCTGACGCAAATTCTCTCTACCCTGTCACCACGACTACTGCCCTGTTTCTTCGCCCGTTTCTCTTCCGACGTCATCTCGGCGACATACCATCGTGACTAGCCCGTCGTTGCATCTTGTCCCACCCACGGATACCCCTACCAACGCATGCTTCCGTTTTCTCTTTCCCGCTTCCCATTATCTCTCTGTTCAGGCCGATAAAAGTTGCGATACAACGGATAGCCGGCATGCACTCGCATCCGACCTGATTAGCATTTCTTTTTTTCTAATATCTCTCCATTTTGACTGGCTCGATACTTCGGCTGCGAATTTTCACGCCTGCCAACCGGGACACTGCAAGAGTGCCACAAAAAAACGTTGCATTCCGCGCGGTTGCCTCGTTTCCGGCCTCTTGCCTCCACCTGCATTCGTCCTCCCATCCTCTCTGGACTTTTGTGTCCTACCTGTTGCCCAGAATGTCGACAATACAGCAGCTGAAAAACTTTATTCGCCATGGTTCGTGACCCATCGAGCGCTCTCGCGCCGCCAAAAGAGCATACCCGTTTACTAATTTGCTTTCAGGGAAGCAAGCTCGCGCCGCGAATGACGGGCAGCCAATTGTAAACGAAACTTCGCCATCTCGTCACAATCATACACACAGACACGATCCAGCAGCACCGGTCATGGAGTCGACCTCAAAAGAGCTGCATCCTACGCAGGATACCGACACAACCTCGCTCAATAAGAACAAGAACAAGAAAATAGCCGACGAGGAGATTGCCAAGCTCGTGGCCGACGAGAAAGAGAGTCTCGGAAAATTTCCAAAGTATCCTGGGCTCGAGAGATGGCTCCTCCTCGAGAAGATGGGAGACGGTGCTTTCAGCAATGTATACCGTGCTCGAGACCGCACCGGCGTGTTGTCTGAAGATGTCGCCATCAAAGTGGTCCGCAAATACGAGATGAACGTCTCCCAGGTATGCTTTCTTCTTGTTCTTGTTCTCTCCGTTCTTGGCGTTGTTCTGCCTTTCTCCTACATCGTTGGCCCTCCACCTTATGTCCACTCTACGAATGGCTGTGCCAGTGTGCAGTCAAGCTCCAAAGCAACAATACATCTGTTTCGGCTCTAGGACGGAACAGCGTGTTGCTCCACTTTCGTGCTGTTGCATCGTGTTTCTCCGTCTTTTTACCGACGCCATGGGCTTGTGAACATAGGGAAACGACCGCCTTCATCCGGACTTTAAGCCCAAGCTGCCAAAGGCTGCAGAGGTGGGAACGCCCTTTCTTTTGTTTATCACTTCATTGTGCTTTCTCCCTCGATTTCACTCTCTCCTATTACTGTACCTCGAATCATCAGCACAACTATATTTGAAAGTGAAGCTGTGGCCACACGTGTAATGCATTGGTGGCTGACCACTTGCAGCGATCAAATATTCTCAAGGAAGTGGCGATTATGCGGAAGCTCGACCACCCCAACATCATCCGTCTGATCGAGTTTTCAGAGGCGAAGCAATACTACTACATCATCTTGGAGCTGGCCCCTGGAGGCGAGCTTTTCCACCAGATCGTGAAGCTCACTTACTTTAGCGAGGAACTGTCTCGACACGTGATCGTCCAGGTGGCCAAGGCTCTCGAATACCTTCACGAAGAACAAGGGGTAGTGCACCGGTATGTTCTTGGAACAAGCTGTGGATTGCTACTGCCCGGGATACCTGACTAAATGCTGAATAGTGACATCAAACCCGAAAACATTCTGTTCTACCCGATTCCGTTTGTTCCTTCGAAGAGTCCAAAGCCTAGACAGGCCGGCGATGAAGACAAAGCCGACGAAGGCGAGTTTATCCCTGGCCAGGGTGCCGGTAGGATCGGCAAAATCAAGATCGCCGACTTTGGTCTTTCTAAAATTATCTGGGAAACGAAGACCACGACCCCTTGTGGCACTGTAGGATACACGGCCCCCGAGATTGTCAAGGATGAGCGGTATTCTAAGTCCGTGGACATGTGGGCACTTGGATGCGTTCTTTATACGCTTCTCTGTGGGTTTCCACCGTTTTACGACGAGAGCATCGAGGCCTTGACCGAGAAAGTGGCCAGGGGCGAGTTCACTTTCTTGTCGCCTTGGTGGGACGACATTTCGGAGTCCGCAAAGGAGCTTATTTCCCACTTGTTGGACGTCGACCCTGAAAAACGGTACACGATCACTGAGTTCCTGAACCATCCATGGGTACGCGAGCCCGGTAGCACTCCCAGGAAGGTGGCACCAGAAGGAATATTCCATCCGCTTGATCGGATCGCCGATAGTGACAGAAGCTCAGACTTCCGATCCCCTGGCGCCGTCAACCTCCGAGAAGTGTTTGATGTTGGCTATGCCGTGCATCGTCAGGAAGAGGAAGACAAACGACGCAAGAACATGGGAACTCGTGCTGCAGGTGTATCACGCCTTGCAGAGCTAAACGAAGAGCTGAGCGAGGAGGAGGATCCATCCGGGCTGCCCGAAGCGAGGGACAACGAAAACAACGGCAACGCCGGCCACAACGCGTCAGGGATTGCGGCATCTAACGGAGCACAGGACCTGGAACAGAGCATGCGGAACACGAACATCCGGGAGCAGGAACAGCCTCGTGGCCGAGAACGGGAAAGAAAAGCGGACCGGGGCTACGGTCAGCATTCGGCAACGGTGGCAGCAGCAGCTCGGCAGCAAGTGCGAGATCACAACCGACAGAAGGGTGCATTTGAGCTGAACCTCGATGGGGCTACATTGCTCGGGCGACGCGGCGCCAAACCTGCAGCTAGAGTGGCATAGGAAGCCCCGTGCGGCTTGGCAGGTGAGCGCCATGGGATTTCGGAGTACTCCTCTAAACTAAGGTCGGCGTTATCTGCTGAAATTGGGGAATGGTTGGCGGGAAGTGATGCCACCGGATTCGTTGAGCAACTTTGCCGGGACTTACCTGGAGATGGCAGCCGGTATCTTGATATTTTGTCAAGAAGGCTCTGATGCACTGCTTGCATTGTCGACGACTACATTCCCACGGCGTTTGTTGCTACCAGGGCTGTCTCTATATCTACATTATCTGTTTCTGGTGGGTTTACTTGAGCGTACCTCATTTATTTTAGTTACCCAAACGTGGCCGAGAAGACAGACCAAATTCTATACCAGCTAGATACATGTACACCCTCTAGGGTTATGAAAATGCTTATGTTGCATTGTTTTTGTTTTCAGTCACGGTCACAGTTTTTTGAGTGGCGACCTACTTATGTATAAGCGCATCGACAGGACGGCGATTGCTGCCGCAAGGGACAAGGAGCCAGCATAAAACATGGCAGGCCGGAAAGCCTTGAGACCGGAATCAGCACCACCATAGGCCTGCACCAGATAGCCGGCAATCGGGGCGCCCTGATCCTGATTAGTCATCAAGAAGCAGATGATGAGAAGACAACTTACCATCAGATATCCGCCGACCCAGCCGGAGACGACCATGCCCATAGCGACGGCGACTCTCTGGGAGCCGAAAACGTTTCCGACGACAGTGGGCATGGTGGCAAAGTAGCCTCCATTGGCGGCGCCGTTGATGACGACAAAAACGGCCAGGGGGCGGATGGTGGTGGAGGCGGGCCAGAGAGCGAGCATGCTGAGGGCAGAGAGCAGCAGGGCGCAGAAGAGGGTATTGACGGGGCCTAGTCTGTCGCAAAAGGCGCCGCAGAGGATGCGGCCGACAGCGGAAGCGAAGTTGTAACCGGCGAGCAGGGCGGCGCCGGTGCTTGAGGAGAGGCCAACGGAGCGGCTGTAGAGAGGAAGGAAGAAGGAGGGGACGGGGAGGGGGAAAGTAGCGATGGTGCCGGCGAGGAAGATGAGGACGAAGCGCGGATCTCGGAAGAGGCGCCTGGGAATAAGTCAGAGGGAGAAGCGGGAAGGACAGAGGGAGGAGTAGGAGACGTACCAGTCGACGAAGTCGGTGGAACGGATGGGAGTGCGTTCGCGAACGAGCCAGGCGGCGGGCAGGCCAGTGGCGAGGGTGAGGAGGCCGAGGATGCGGTAGGCCCAGGCGGGGCCATGGAGCTGAACGAGGGTCTGGAGGAGGTACGTGGTGGCAGCGCCGCCGAGGCCGCCGCCGGCGAAGACGATGCCGTTGGCGAGGCCGCGGCGACGGCGAAAGTACTGGGCGGGGGTGACGGAGACGGTGGTGAAGCAGAGGCTGGTTCCGAGGCCCATGACGAAGCCGGCGGTAAGAAAGAGGCCAGGGAGGGAGTGGACGGCGAAGCTGCTGGCGATCTCACCGAGGCCGAGCAGCGTGATGCCAGCAAGGCCAGTGCGCCGGATGCCGAGCCAGCGGACGAGACGGGCGTTGACCAGGGCGAGGGCAGCGATACAGGCAGTGGGCAGCGAGCCGACAAAGGCGAGTGTGGCCGTGCTGGCGAGACCCTCGTCGGCGAGGGCGCCTTGCAGGATGCCCCAGCTGTAGGTTGTGCCGACGAACCACCAGGTGAGGACGGCACAGCCAGCAATGGCGACCCAGCCGTAGCCGCCATCAGGCACGGTGGCATCGACCAGGTGCGAGGCGGCGAGCACGGGATCGTCCTCGCCTGCAGCGCCGCGGGTCGACCGGACGTCGCGCTGCGTCAGGACGGTCTGGCCGAGGGACTGGTCTTGCAGCTGGATGCCGGTGCGTGTGGTGGCCATTGGGGTAGGGGATGTGGGATGTATGGGTAGGGGGAAGTGGGATGTATATGGGATGTGGGATATATATGTAGGGGATGTATTGTATAAGAGGTAGTAAAGGCCTCTTAAGGGATAGGGCCCACAAATTGTGAATGACAGGGCGTACGAGGCAACAAGTATGGAGAAACGGCATGGAATAGAACACGATTATGTGAACATCCGTGAGGACCCGACATTGAATAAGCGCAACAACTAGGCAACACTAGCACCGTCCTTTTTCCGTATCAGCAGCAGAACGCCGGCGTAGGCGCCCGCGAGGGTTTCGCAACCGGGCTGGACGCCAGCGGCCTGCATGAGTCGTTCGATCTGGAGGAAAGTGTGGCGGACCACGTCATTGTCGGTGCCGACGAGGTCGGGATGGGCCTGGCGCCAGCGCGTGACGGGGCTGGCGGTCTCGGCGATGCGTTCGAGCGCGCGCAGGGGGAAGGCCGTGACGGCGACAGGGTAGACGGCGTGGTCAGGGCCGAAGCCGTAGGCCGGATCGGCGGACGTGCACCAGGGCTGACGGACAAAGGTGGCCTGATCAAAGACGGCCGGACAGGTGGGCAGTTGCCAGGGTAGCAGCAGGTCGGCGTAGGCGTGGCGCACGAGCCAGTTGCCGGGCGCCATGGTATCGTGCAGCTGGTCGTCGAAACGGTCGAGGAGGGCCTGCACGGCCGTGCGAGCGGGCACGTCAGCAGCCAGACGCAGTGGACCACCACCGATGCACCAGAGGGCGACAGTGCCGCCGGGACGGAGGACCTGGGCAGCCCGCGGCCAAAAGGCGGCCATGTCGAACCAGTGGGCGGCCGTGGCGGCCGTGAGGACGTCGACGCTGCCGTCGGCCACGAGCGGCGGCGTGTGGTCGGCACCGAGCATCTCGGCAGTCGAGACGGCGAAGTGGGTGGTGGCTCGTTGTTCTTTCTCGTCTTTCTCCCGTTTCCCTTTCTCCCCGTCCTCTGTCGCCCTAATCATACCATCCGACGGGTCGATCCCAATGGCCTGTCGGAAGCGACCACCCAACTCGCGCACCACCGTGCCCGGACCGCAGCCGACATCGAGCAACGTGTCCAGACGGCCGCCGTGGCCAACATGATACTCTTCCACGGCATCGTACAGTGCTGCTGGATAGCCTGGACGCGCACGCGCATACTGTTGGCCCTGCTCGGCGCTGTAGCTGCGGAAGGTCTGCTCGGGAGTAGTCTCTTCATCGGCCATGGCTGCGAGGTGTCAGACTTTGTGAATCTGTCCGTCGGCCTCTGGCCAGCATCGACCTTATATATCACCAACGGACTTTCCATAAAGTCCTGTTCTGCGCTCGCAATCGTCTACCGTAAACGGACTAGCGCTCGCCGGATCAGCCCCACTCTTCATTACGGAGTATAAGACGACCCACGAAGCTTTCTCCGGTGAACAGACCGCTTTCCTCTGCTTCATCGATGTCATGGTGTACTACGGCCGCCTGAGCCAGGGCTGCCAGGGCTGTCGCCAGCGCAAGGTGAAGGTGTGTACGCCCGGTCTGTGCGTGTCTCCTTTTGGACGTCTGACTGGCCATTTCAGTGTGACGGACGGAAGCCATCGTGTCAGCGCTGCGAAAAGGCCCAGTTGTCCTGTCCCGGCTTCCGGAATCTGACCGACCTGGTCTTTCGCGATGAGTCGGCGCGCATCCTCCGCAAGAGTGGCCGCACTCTGTCGGTCGTCCGTCCGCCATCCACCGTCCCCGCTCCTCTCTCCCAGCCACTCCTCGAACAGGCCGCCAGCTTCTTCTTCACCCACTACGTCCGCAAGGGTCCGCCACTATCCAACCGCTGTTTCGACTGGCTGCAGAGCACGTACGCCCATGTGGCCCCGGGCCATCCGCTGCGCGTCGCCGTCGACGCGGCCGGCATGGCTGGCCTGGCCAAGGTGCTGTATGCGTCTGATGCCGCCGTCCGGTCCCGGATCCTGCACGGCCAGGCGCTGTCGTCGACGAAGCGGGCCTTGAGCGACCCGCTCGAGTCCCTCGCCGATGGCACCCTGATGACCGTCCTGCTCCTGGCACTCTACGAGGTCGGCTCCGACGGTCCTTTTGGCCTTTTTGTCGGGGGTGTTTGCTCACACGGCCGTGCAGATTGTCAACCCGTACAGCTGGCAGAGTCCGTCCATCGGCGCCCATATGCGCGGTGCTGCCGCCCTCATCCGGCTGCGGGGGCCCCAACAGTTTGAGACCGAAGCGGGCGCCAACATGTTTATGCAGTTTCGCGCTTTGCTGGTGAGCGTGGCCCTCTCTCTCCTGGTGGCAACAGCAACTGACCGTGTCGACCAGCTGCATGCCTGCATCCAGGATGACGTCGCGCCACCACCGCTGTTTGTGCAGCTGAACCAGACCTTTACGGCCAGTCGCATGGGCCAGATCCGTGAGGCCATGGCACCCCGCTCCCTCAGCGGTCTGTTCTTTCGCTGTCTCACCCTGCGGGCGGCCATCCGTAACGGCACCATGACGGATCCGGTCGCTATTCGCCGGGCCACTACCGAGCTCAACCACAGCCTCGACAGGAGCGTGCAAGAACCGGATCCGTGGTGGGACTACCGTGTCGTCGAGGCAGGCAATGGCGACGACCCTGCCACCGATGCTTGCTTCGACGGAAAGCGCCATGTCTACCTCAACCCGTGGGCAGCGCAGATGTGGACAAACTGGCGCACGCTGCGCATCTTGGTCAACCAGATCCAGTTCCAGAACGAGGCCAGCCACAAAGACGTGGCTGGCCGTGCCAACCTGTCTTTGTCCGTCGCCATCATCCGGCAAATGTCGTCCGACATCTGTATCTCGGCCCTCCAATTCAGAACAGCGCCGAGTACGTAGCGAATCATCGTCTCCAAGACTCCACACTGACACCACATCGTATAGTCACTATTTTTGCCATTGGGCCACTCACCATTGTCGTCCGGGAGACATTGAACCATGAGCACGTGCGCTCCTGGGCTTTGTCCGAGCTGCGCCACATCAGCCGTTCCATGGGACTGGGCGGATTGGTTTGCAGCATCGATAACGTCCCGGAAACATTGTGCCATGTCCAACAGCCGACGCTACTTCCATCGGCCGAGTCACTCTGAGAGGAACATTTTCTTGATTTTCAGATTGTTGTCGGGAATGTTGAATAGTACGTCATAGTGGATATGGTGGCATAGCTATAGGACGGGAACTGCTCTATAGCATTCGTCGTGCCTTGTTCGACACCATGGTGTACAACGTTGCACTTTGTCCCGTTCCCGTTTTATTGGGTCCGGAACCCTTGCGCCCCACTTATGCCGGCTTACACGGAGTTGTAGTCACATGACCGAGAAAAGCCCCGCTCTCAGGGACGGGTCCTTTGACTGGACCGGAACCAGACTTTTGGATTTGCCGGCCTTTTCCAAGCGAGCTTAACGAATTGTGTTAATAAACATGATTAGCACCAACACGCAGGAGAGCCGGAAGCTTTTTGGAGGAAAGTGGATGTTAGAGAAGAGGCTTGAGAGCGAATTGTGGTATATGATCCATGGGTGAAACGGATTGCAAAAGCGACTTCTTGTTTCTGCCGTTATTGTAAAACTGTACAATTTATTTTACGCTTCACCACATACACTAATACTGTCTGCTGCCGGCCAGCATGTTGATTGTACGTGCCGACACTTTGGTCCGTTCGGGCAACGCCATGCTGGGAGAACTAGATCTACAAAGTCAAGGTGCCGTCTAGCAGTACTATACCGCATAAACATGTATTCTAAGCCTGCAACAAAAGATCAGGGCGTGCCGTCTAGTATAGATTAACTGCCGATGGCGATCTGGTCCAGATCACGAGACAAAGAAGCATAGCACCGTCCTGACGTGTGGGAAGAATGGTGCTCCGGCATGGACGAATTCGGGGACTAGTCATCTCGCAGCGATGGTTACGAAACGGAATGGCCCAATTGCTTCTACGACAAGGACGGTTGCAGTATCTGCTCTTCTCATGCTGTGAAAAAAGTAGTCGTCCCCACATTGCTGAAAGGCAGTCTTGGACTCTCGCTCACTTCTGATAGCAACCTGGAGTAGACCGAGTCACCCAGAAGTATCCGGTACCAACAGTCGTATACAGGTACCATTGGTGTTATTGGTCACGAACCACGGGCCACTGATTTTCTATTGGTTGGAAACGTGCCGAATACGTAGAAGATGTTGCTGTGCCAGATCTGTGAGCGCTTAGCAGTGCTATCACAATACGTACTCCGGTTAAATCGATGCATGATGATTCGCAGGTGCCAAGCCTGGCTAGGTTTCAAAATCCCGACTCGAGCACATCTCAGATGCCACACGTGGGAGACGGGACAGGGGACGATGAGACAAGTAGCTAGCACAACCCCCACGCGATCTTGTGAAACACGATCTCTGCAAAGTGTGCCACCAAGACATCAGCGAGACTATCAAGAGTGCGTCGGGACTGTTCGCAGCCTCTCCGAGGCTGACAGGTTGGCGTCGTCCTTGTATACTCATAGCAGCGAAAAGCGAAGCGACTCGCGAGTTGTCCTGACCGCCTCCAAAGAACGAGCGGAGCTACGGAATACTCGGATGTGAGCTACCATATGACAGCGAACAGGACGGCGATATTGCGTGTACGACGTAGAAAGTAGTTCCGAACAGTGCAGCCGGGCGGTCGTCGTCTGATGCCAGATGAGTGAAAGACTGGCCAGATGGGAGAAAAACAGGCGGCTACACGTAATCGTTCGTCCGGACTGGAGATGGCCGTTTTCCGGATAAATGCATCGCTGGTGAGACGTGTAAAAACCCGGCTGGATCGTGATGACAAAAGAGTCGGACGAGCTTGCGAATCAGAAGATTAGCTACTGAATTAGTCTAGTTTGTGGATGCGAACCGTATGACGATTGTGTGGCGCAGGCTCTCCAGGTCTGGGGTATTCAAGGATTTGATCACTGAGTCTTAGGGGCATGCCTGTCCTTCAACCAAAGCGAGATCAACGTGCAATCTCGGTTGCCGAGCAAAGCCGGAATCTACTCATCGATCTAGGGTGACCGACTGAGAGATTTGTCTCTGTGTGTACTCGTAACACTGTTCGACTTTGGAACAGCACGCCGGAGCAAAAAGCCCGACCGAACATTGGACGGGGCAAAGTCCCTCAGACATACTATGTATTCCCGTGACAGGCAAACTTCTGACTTGCGGTCTGTACTGGCGATGGCGGGGAGGACCAGAGTGTGATTGGGTCAGCGTTGGGACATCGGGTTGTTCTCGTAAGGTATGGGGTACGTGATGCTACTCTGTAGCAACCGAGGTCTTTGAGTGGGACCGGCAGATTTTGCAACGCACGAGCAGCCAAGGTGCGCTGCTCCTGGCCTTTTGCCTGGGGTACGTGGCCCCCAAGGCCGGAGGACCGGGTCGGGAAAGGATTGTCGCCAAGCCCCTGCCAGCGGTTGTTTTTCGGTACTGGTTTTCGTCCGTCCGTGGAGACGCGGAGGCGCCAACCCACCTTGCACATACGAGCGGTACCAGAGTCACGCTATGGCGCCCCGTCATGGGGTAGTGGTGCAGTGGAGCCGGTCTCGTGGTCAGTCGGGGCAGTTCCCCACGAGATGCTAATAACCGTAAGTGTGTTCCCGCCAAGTGCACCACTTTATAATCTGCCTAAATGCCTTTGCGAAGCCTGCGTTCCCCGCTGTCTCCCCACAGGTGGCAGATGACTTCTGGACGCCGTGGGATGCGTAACTGGGCGATCGATTCCCAACACGGGCATTGCAAGACGTTGCGTCTCGTAGGCGAGCAACTCGACAACAACAAGACGAGGCCAAACACGGTCCATCACGTGCCATGGCCTTGCCAGGCCAACAAGACGACAGCCGGGTCAGAGCCAACAGTCGCACCGTCTGTACATCGCGTCTGCCTTTTTCCACATCACGGTGGAGTCTCGGCCCTTTTCTGCTGGCAGACGACGACTCGTACTCCGTACAGAGCACGGCTCTCTCTTGGCCACGGCGGCTCCTGACCTATGCCCCTGCTAATCGGCCCTTCCAACCAGCCGTACGGGTTAGTCTGGCGGACGACCAGCCACGAGTGCGAGGGTCTGAGGAGACACCAACATACATCAACATCATGCCTGCTATATAAGAGCCGCCGACCGTCGCTTCTGCTCGGCCAGATGTTGGAAGCCAGCCTTCACTGCCTGCTCTCTCCAGCCTCGGTCTCCTCTAGCAGCCATGACTTCGGCCTTTTTCTGTCTTGCCTTGTCGGCGCTCGCCCAGCTGCCGGGCGCGCGTGGCCAGGACTTTCTGGGCACCACCCGCTCCAGCGACGCCTTCAGCTACGTCCAGCCGCTCAACACCACCATCCTCGGCCAGTATGGGCACTCGCCAGCCGTCTATCCGTCGCCGGCCACCAAGGGCAAGGGTGGCTGGGAGGGCGCGCTGGCCAAGGCGGCCGCCTTTCTGGCCCAGATGACGCTCGACGAGAAGGCCAACTTTACGACTGGCTTTCCGGGGCCCTGTGTCGGCAACACGCTGCCCATTGAGCGCCTCAACTTCCCCGGCCTCTGTCTGCAGGATGGTCCGCTGGCTATCCGCGTGGCCGACTATGCCAGCGTCTTTCCGGCCGGCGTCTCCATCGCGGCCTCGTGGGACCGAGACCTGATGTACGAGCGCGGCCTGGCCATGGGGCAAGAGTTCCGCGGCAAGGGCGCCCACGTCATGCTGGGGTGAGTAGTGGATGGGGTGGATGGGGCATGTGATGGAGCCGTTCTTGTCCCGTGACTTATGCTGACTAATCACAGACCCGTCTGTGGTCCTCTGGGCCGTTCAGCGTATGCCGGACGCAACTGGGAGGGTTTCGCGGCCGACCCATACCTGACGGGCGTGGCGATGGAGCAGACGATCACGGGGATCCAGGACGCGGGGGTGCAGGCGACGGCGAAGCACTACATTGCGTACGAGCAGGAGACGCAGCGGAACCCGACGTACGATGACAACGACACGATCACGTACGAGGCAGTGTCAGCGAACCTGGACGACCGGACGATGCACGAGATCTACCTGTGGCCGTTTGCCAACGCAGTGCGGGCTGGCGTGGCCTCGGTCATGTGCTCGTACAACCGGATCAACGGGTCGCAGGCGTGCCAGAACTCCAAGGCGCAAAACGGGCTGCTCAAAGAGGAGCTGGGCTTCCAGGGCTACGTGCAGTCCGACTGGGGCGGCACGCACTCGGGCCTGGCCTCGGTCGAGAGCGGCCTGGACATGGACATGCCGGGCGGCCTGGGCAACTACGGCATGGAGGTGGACGGGGGTCGGTCGTACTTTGGGCTGAACCTGACGCTGGCCGTGAACAACGGGACACTGAATGAATCGCGGCTCAACGACATGGTGCTTCGGATCCTGACACCCTACTTCTTCCTAGGCCAGGACAAGGGCTACCCGAGCGTGGACCCGTCGACGGTGGCGCTCAACACGTTCTTCACCAAGTCCGAGTGGCTGCAGGACTGGAACATGACGGGTGAAGTGAGCCGCGATGTTCGAGCCGACCACGGGCCCAAGATCCGGAAACAGGCGGCGCAGTCCATGGTGCTGCTCAAGAACAGCGGTGCCCTGCCACTGGCGACGCCGCGCAACATTGCCGTCTTTGGCAACGCGGCCGGCGACGACACGCAGGGCTCTTACAACCAGGTCGACTTTGAGTACGGCTCGCTCGCTGTGGGCGGCGGTTCCGGCACCGGACGGCTGTCGTACCTCGTGTCGCCGCTCGAGGCCGTCAAGGCACGGGCAGCCTTGAGTGGTGCGCTCGTGCAGCAGTGGCTCAACAACACGCTCGTGGCCGACTCGGACGTGTCGAGCCTCTGGGTGCACTCGCCCGACGTCTGTCTCGTCTTCCTCAAAACGTACGCTGAGGAGGGCGCCGACCGGTCTTCGCTCAGCCTCGACTGGACGGGCGCCGGCGTCGTCGAGGCCGTGGCCGCGTCCTGCAATAACACGGTCGTGGTCACGCAGTCGTCGGGCATCAACGTGCTGCCGTTTGCTGACAACGAGAACGTGACTGCCATCCTGGCGGCCCACTACACCGGCCAAGAGGCCGGCCATTCGATCGCTGACGTGCTCTACGGCGACGTCAACCCGTCCGGTAAGCTGCCCTACACCATCGCCAAGAACGCGTCCGACTACAACGCACCGCCGACGACGGCCATCAACACCACCGGCATTGAGGACTGGCAGTCCTGGTTCGACGAGGGCCTCGAGATCGACTACCGCTACTTTGATGCCAACAACATTTCGGTCCGCTACGAGTTCGGCTACGGCCTCTCCTACACCACCTTTGCCATTGACAGCAGTCTCGCCGTCGATGCCGTCACCGCCAACGTCAGCGCGGCCGCTGACGTCCTGCCCGTCCAGCCAGGCGGAAACCCTGCCCTCTGGGACACGCTCTACGAGGTCACCGCCACCGTCTCCAATACGGGTTCTGTCGCCGGTGAGGCTGTCCCCCAGCTCTACCTCACCTTCCCCGACAGCGCGCCCTCTGGCACACCCCCCAAACAGCTGCGCGGCTTCGACAAGCTCGCCATCGCCCCCGGCCAGATCCGAAACGTCACCTTCCCCCTTCAGCGCCGCGACGTCAGCTACTGGGACATCCTCTCCCAGCAGTGGCTCATCCCCGCTGGCGCCTTCACCGTCAATGTCGGCTTCAGCAGCCGCGACATCAAGGCCACTACTTGTCTGACCGCCCGCACCGCCTAGGTCGAGACGCTCACGAATTGTATATAATTGTCGAGAGCTTCCCCGAAGCGTAATGTTTACGAGTTGTATGAGCGATATGGTCCTGTCTTGTGATGCCCTGTTTCTGTACTTCCGTGTAGTCGAGCATAGTCAATGTAGAGTGTTTGAATACGCATTCATCCTCGAGAGCTACCGAGCATCATACATAAACTACATCCCTGAAAGGCTCTCTTTTACCATGGCTTCTGTCCGTAGACGTAGCGCACAGTGTAATATGTGTGGATTCTCTTGTCCTTGACGGCCTTGCGCAGTTCCATCAGAAAGACCGGATACTCAGCCTTACCTAGCTGTAAAACTTCATTCCACAGATAGGTAGTATATCCTACAAAACGGTTAGGAACCACATGGTTGTAGAAAGTATGGTACATACCCTCAAGGTCGTTTAGCAAGGCTAAAATATTATATTGGCCAACCTCGGCCAGCTTCTTGTCGGCAGGCCAGCCGCCCATCGGCGACTTAAACGTCCTATCCGTAATGTTTTTGAAGCCTGCGTTTTCCATGGCCTTACGCTGCGTACCTTCTCTGACAACGAAGAAATTGCGGCCTATCTTGGGCATCCCTTCTTCATACAGCTGCCAGAATTGCTTTAAGACCGGAGCCAATTCGTTCGTCCCATCATCGCTTTGGTGCTCAGGGTGCACCTCACACGACTCGAGCCAGCCGCCCGGCGCGCAGCAGCGGTAGGCTTCAGAAAAGAGCGTATCCCAGTCCGTGATGGCACCTAGCATGTAACGGACATGAACAAAATCAAACGTGTTCTCACCCCAGGTCCATGGCTGCGTCGCGTCGTCGATTTCGAACCTGGTATTCGGCGGCATCCATGAGGACTGGGTCGGTGAAATGTCAGTGCCGATTACCTGGGCATCTGGAAACTGGTCGCTGACGTCGCTATTATAGAGTTAAAATAACGTGATGAAGAGTGTATGCAATGCCTCTTACATTGCCCAGATGCCACTGCCAGTGCCGATATCGAGTATGTTCTAGTTAAGGTAGTAAATCGGTTAGTTGAAGATAGCCGTATAGTCTGCTGTAAACTAACTTTAACCGTCTTTGGTACGGGCGCTAAATAGAGAGCGCCGTCTAGTAGTAGGGTCAAGACATGGTGTCTAATCCGTTAGAGATATACAACTAAACAAAGACAACGGACTTACATTATATCCATTGCCTCCTGTTGCTGGCCATCGTTTGGCAAGAAAAAGTTGGCGTATTTGTCGCTATGGAACGTGCGTCCATGGATTGTGCGGTACTGTAAGATGCTACTCGTTACAGACTCTGTTGAAAGCCTGAAGACGGAAGTCAGTGATTCAGGTGCTGTAAGATAGGCAACAGGTGAAAAGGAGGACTTGCGAATATTCATCGCCGAAAGCTGAATCAGCATCTCCATCCAAGCTGTCGCCCTAAGAGAAATATTTCAGCATTTTTTTTCTTATTCCTTCGGGTTCTTTGATACATACACCAGCTTTCGCTGTCACCTCGGCAGCTAGTAGGGGATCGCCTACAAAAGGAATAGTATGGCTGGCTGTCGGTGTTGCCATTCCGCTTCCAGTGTTGGAAGACATAACAGTAGCTGCGTTTTCTAAGCTCGAAAACATACACAGTGAGGGAGGAACAAAGTAGAGGAAGAGCAGTCTATTAATACTAGTATAAACACGGGAAAACCGTGCGGCCAGCTCCCTGGCCACGACGCATCTTATGTCGATATCACCCGAGAAAGAGGGGCTGCACGACAAGGACCATCTGATTTGTGGCAGGCGATCGGGCTGTACATAATAGCCAATAGTTGGTCAGTATGCACCAAGGAGGCGGAAATATACCGAATATGGAACTTGGGGGGTGGCATGCGTTTAAAGATGCAGTGTTTGTGGAGTCGCATCATGTGATTATTGGCCAGAGAGTGTTATCGATGTCTGGGCTATGCACGTATACGGAGTACTCAGGACCGGTGTGACTTGCGACACACGTACATGTTTTGAGCCATCACATTGCACGAGTCCTAGAATGCAGGCCATCTGACAGCTTACGTGGACATGGAGAGAACTGCAGAGGCTCATGCGATAGCACATTAAACGGCATCCCGGCTGGGGATTAGTCACACCACCGTAGCTTAGGTTGATGTCTGTAATCACAGAGGCTGTTTATACGTTCGAGAGATTCTAGGCTGCACGGGATCTCCAAGTAAATAGGTCTAGGCAGCGGAGGGGCAGCCATAGCCCGTGTTGCATTTACAATACATCACATATAGAGTACAAGAAGTGGAACGATGAGGACGTGCTTATGCAGGTGAAAAACGCGACGTATCATATAGCGTCCGTCGCCTGGTTTTAGCTGCTAGTTGGCCTTCTTTAGTTTAGAAAATCAAGCTACACATGCCAGAGATCTGCACCTTTCCCATGCACCCTTGTTTTCTGTGAAGCCTCAGGATTTCAAAAGAAAACGCAAAGGACAGATTTCCCTCCATACACGGATTGCTCACCTTTGACCCCTGCCTATCAGCGCTGATGTCGTCAGCTGTTACAGATGACTAATCAATATGCGACTGGCTGCCTAAAGAGCTGCTAATGCAAGCATTCGGAGAACACTCGGAAGGAACAGGAGCAGTAAACCTACAAATCCCCTTAAAATGTCCTAAACCACCTGTCCCCCCCAAGGCTGCTGTGGTGTATACAGAAAGGAATCGCTACTCGGATCGTAAGCAATCAGCTGGGAAACGGAGTCAGAGAAATGTCAGATAATACACCTATTTTAATATCCAACCCCCAAACCCCACTCCACCCAGAAGATGAAGCTCGAATTCAGCGATCATGGCATCGACTGGTGCAGCTTCCACCAGAAGATGTGACCCAATGTCTCTGCTCGCAGCACAGTGCCATGGATCTCTCTTGGAAGGCCTTTTCCGCCCATCCCGAGACGCAAGATATGCCGGTCGACACGCACTTTGGCACCGTGGACGAAATGCTACGCAAATCAACATATTGCACTCTTTGCCGGCTGATTACCGACCATATTGCCTCAGAAGACAAGTATTTTGAGGGCCACACAGACGTTGTCGGTTGTTGGATCCGAGATGGATGCATAGAGCCTGAACTGCATCCCTCTGGTGAGAACAGCAACAACACACAACTAGGAAGAAGCACGACCCTTAGACTCCGGGTTGTATCTCATACTTTAGATAGGGTTGGGAAAGCATCTAAGCTCTTCGATCTCGTTCCTCTAACCGAAAGAGAAAATCAAGAGCACCAGATGTTTTTCGGAAGATACATCGACCCGGGCCAAATAGACATGAGTCTTACTGCGAGCTGGATTCGCAACTGCGACGACTGGCATGGGGAAAAGTGTCGCCCGATTGACCGGGACGCATCAAACAGATCCGGAACCGTCTTCCATCCTTTACTCAGGCTCCTCGACCTTGTCCGGGGCTGCATCACCGAGGTGACAATCCCCGGTGATTACATATGTCTGAGCTACGTCTGGGGAACGGCGCCCGTTTTCAAGACCGTCTTAGGGAACCTGGGCCAGATGAAGACGCCAGGGTCCCTGGACTCACTTCTTGAACAGTTCCCCAAATCTATCCGTGACGCAATGGCAGTCACACGTACTCTCGGCTTCCGATTGCTGTGGATAGACTCACTCTGCATCGTTCAAGACGATCCCCGCGACAAAGATCAACAGATCGCCATGATGGGCGCCATATACCGAGGGGCAGCCCTTACGCTTGTCGTCGCCGGAGGCAACGGCGCCAATACCGGAATCGACGGGCTTGTCCCCGGCTCTCGAAAGCTGGAACAGACTACGGCACAATGCAGCACGGGCACCCAGAGCCCCGGTCTCACGTTAGTCAAGCTGCTGCCAGACTGCAAAGAAAGCATCGACCGGTCGGTGTGGAACACGCGTGGCTGGACATACCAGGAACGCCTTCTCTCGACACGCTGCCTCTACTTTGTTGCCGGCACCGCCTACTTCAAGTGCCCGTTGGCCACATGGGGCGAAGACTACGTTGCAGAGCACCCGCGCATGGCCGTGTGTACACCCATGCAGACGTACGGGCTGTCGCTGAGCTGGCAGGCCACAAACGTCTCCCGCCTCGAAGAGTATCAGCTGCACACACGTCGGACGCCATACTTTCTGGAATATGGCCGCATCGTGGGCGAGTATACGTCGCGCGCCATGACCTTTCCGAGCGACCGCATCTTCGGCGTCTCGTCTATACTTTCGACGCTATCGTCTGTCTTTGGCTGCTCGTTCCTGTACGGCCTGCAGGAGCAATTGTTCCTCGAGGCGCTGCTGTGGCAGCCGGCGTCTCGTCTCCGGCGCGTCCCAGTGGACGAGACACGAGGGCGGCCGCTGTTCCCGAGCTGGACATGGGCTGGCTGGGTCGGAGCGGTCGAATACCATCCAACAGGCGATTTCAACGGACTCGAACCACTCAGAGAGCACTGGCTTCGTAGTCGGCCGGTCGAGTCCCTAGACATGCGCATCCAAGACCTCACAACGGGAGAAATCAGGCACCCGAACATGCCAGACTACTCACCGTCAATGAAGCTGTCTGAAGGGTGGCGCCGGGTGGAGCCTGAAAATGTGAGCGAGGTTGGAATCATCTATGTGCAAGACTGGAAGCCCGATATTTATCACTCAACACCGCTGCCACCTGCCGTTGACGGCAAACCTTTGGGAGATCCTTATGGAATCAGGATCAGAGGAAAACTTGCTCGACTGCGATTGACCATCGAGGACCGAACCGGCAAACACGAGACGAAAGGTCGGCGCTGGCTGTACCTAGGCATCACGTCGGTGCAGGACGATGCCGGAATAGCGAGTAACAACCCATGGCTAGGAGGGATCCGTGTTCCCGGAGATTGGTACCGTAGGACAAAACAAAACAGAAACGACGTCTCGGGGCCATATGAGTTCGTGCTCCTGTCTGAAGCATATGGATTTGGCTCAGATGAGTTGGTACACTATGCCGCTGCCAGACTGCGTCCGTATTCCATCTACAACATTATGCTTGTGAAGAGGGTCCTGTCCTTTCCGAATTGTCCAGCGGCCTTGGACGGACCGAGTGTTGTTGTTGAGAGAGAGGCTGTCGGAAGGGTAACCATAGAAGCATGGGACGCTGCGGACGGGGCGCAAGAGGATATTCTCATTGTCTAATAGAAGATGGCATGGGAATGGCAAAAAAAAAATTGGCCAGCTGGGGCTACATTGGTCTCGATATTTGGCGGCCATTATATCTTGCCATCGAAATATATTAGAGAGTAAGCAAAGACAAGAGACAGCCGCTCTTGATTCACGCTTCCACGGCAGATCTAGGCACAAAGACATCTCTCAATTCAAGCGGAGTTAGCTAGTATCCGTACTATCTGATTGTGCCCATTCTCGGCGGCACATGATAGCGGTGTCCGGCCACGTCTATCCTTTAAATCAGCCTCAACTTGGCCAGTGCCCCAGCAGTAGCTTTACCACAGCCTCGTGTCCCTTGTTAGCGGCCCACCACAGTGGTGTCTGGCCATTGTTATCTTGGCAAGTGGCTAGTAGTTGCTCTACCACGGCTTCGTATCCTTTTTCAGAGGCTAATAACAGTGGTGTCTGTCCATACTCGCCCTTTGCATCGGCGTACTTGACCAGTGGCGAGCAGTAGCTTTACCACGGCCTCGCATCCGTTTTTGCTGGCCCACGACGATGGTGTCATACAGCTTTCATCCTATGAATCGTCTAGAGTAAACAGTTTCTTGTCTTTCAAATGGCAGACAAAAGTCCTATCATATTGTGCGTTGCTGCAACGTGAACGAGAATTGGACCATCATTCCGTTATCATGGACGTGTCTGCGGGGCACTCCCTTGCTGTCAAGTTATATTCGGCAAAGAACTGCAGCCGCGTTAAACTTATTGCAGTAATTTACGGATACCCGCTAGGCAACTTACAGTAGTTATCGGGTCAATCAACATCCTGTTCATACGCAGACTGTCTATTTGCCATAATAGCGTGAGACTGTTTAATCCGGTAAGCAGTTCCGGAAGATTGTCATGTACCAGCCATGAGTTCATGGCATACTGCAGTAGAGGAAACTTAGCGACCCCACTCTGAAAGCTGGTTGATTGTTCGATCTCCTCGGTCGCCAAATAGCGCAAGCAGGTCCGAGACAACTGAAAGTGTGCCTTTCCGACTGCCGCCTCAATTGTTTTCGAGCTTTCGTCAAGGTCTACCAGGCCTTTGTCCATGAAGAAGTCTTTGACAGACTGGTGGATGAACTGAACGCAGGGGACTCTTTCCTCCCTCAATGATTGTCCTAACATCATAAAACTGTCCGGACGAATCTTGTTGCCGCTAACAACCTCTAAAAGCCCGCAGCTAAGGGTTGCTAGTCGCCGTTTCATTCTGTCCTCACTAATGGCGAACATGGCGAACTCTTTGCTTGGTATTTTTTCAGTGATCGTTGTGGACAACTCGGCTCAATTGCCATAGCCCATCGCAGCTCGTTCGATTCCAGCGGCCTCGTCGCGAAGAGAATCCATCGTATCAGCTTTAGTGAAGCCTGCTTCTCTCGCACGTCTGCGACGAGCTTCGTGTATAGGTCGCTTAGTTTGGAGGGATGTCGCTGATCCGCTGTTTGATCTCCTCTAACCCTTCCCCCGCGTTGTCAAGTTCCATGACCTGCTCGACAGCAAGACGGGCCCACAAGAACACACCAGAAGCCGCGTCGGTGATCAGGGACGGGATAGAAGCTTCGGCCAACTCATGCGAGTCAGACAGCTGGGCTCGCACAAACAAGGAGATGTCCTGATGGTTTTCCTTCTCCGGGCATATCTCAAAGTCACAGCCCTGGTTTATGATGGGGTAGTGGCGGCAGGTAACGCAGATGCGAAACTGCAGATTCGTTTGCGAAACGGTCCGAAGCACTGATTTGAACCACCGGAAAAGCTTGACCGCGCTGTCTTTGCCGCATTCGTTTAAAGCATCGACAAACAGCCAGACAGATCGTTCCTTCAGAAGTGCTGAAACAGATGACTCAAACCAGCGCTGCAGTTCTTCCTGACGCCAATGCCACTTGTCTCCAGGCTCGCCCATCTCCTTGCATCTCTTCTTGAATGTGCTGACATCATCTGACAGGGAATCGGGTGACTGGCCGAGGACCTGGTGGATGAGAGATCGGAAAAAGCCGAGGGGCGTCTTTTGGAGGCTGTCGCCGCGATCATGGAAGAAGAAAGACAGCACCAGATCGTCTTCCTTGGCGCTTGAAAGATCCTTCTACACAACTTTACCGAAAACGGGCAGGGGGAGTTCTTCGAAAAAGCATACAACTTCGAATTTCCTGCCGCTCTTCTGTAGATCCCGTAGCATGCCGACGAAATCAACCTGTATAGACTCGAGGAATTGATCGTCTCTCTGTAATAAGTCCAAGAGCTTCGTGTTTGCAACCCTTCCAATAGTCAAGGCCGAAACAGGAAAGTTGGCCCATTCGGCCATCCATGCACCCCGATGAGGCGTCCCCATGAATACGACACCTTTGGCACAATTGAACACTTGACGAAGGTAGTCTTCGGGGTTGTTTCGCGAGCGAAGGATAGCCAACTTGCAGACAAGGCCGCCCAAGCTGTGGGCAACAAAATGATAGGGCGAGCCGATGCTTCGCAACTTGGCCCCATCTGCGGTCAAGTCGTGTAGGAGGTTCGTAGCATGATCGAGAAGTCGATTCGACCCCACAACTCCCCTTCGGACCACGTACGCGTCGTAGCCATACGTCAATATGCGGGCGCTACTTAGCCTAGGTGGAAGGAGGGTTTCTGGCCAAGGCCTGGCCTGGCCTTTGGCGGTCCAAGTGCTTTCTCACCAGACAGACTGTGGACAAAGCAGATGTCAACCGCGGCGTTGGGGCAGTCGTGAAGAATCTTCACGCCATCGGGGAAAGAGATCTCTGGAGGCACAGGGTCGGGGCTGGTGCTGGTATTGATGGGCTGGGCCGAACTATCACGAGGTTGGGATGGGCCGGGCGCCGTGCTACGCTTTATTCCCCAGTCCTCAAGAAACTTATTCATTGCGATATCGAGAAAAGTTGTATATTAGTGCACTGATTCCTGACGAGCTGGTTGTCGAGCGGGCAGTCTGCAAAAAGATCGATGGAAAAATACGATAGAAGAGGGCACGACAGTCAAGTCACAAAAGAGTTTGAACAGAAGCTGGGGAGGAAAGAGTGCAAGGCAGAATCGATGCCCGACCAGCATTCCGACCAGAATTGATTGGCTGCAGCTACTTCTGATGTGTCATGCCAGACTTCTGCATCTCTGCAGGCAGCTCGGAAAGGCGAGACAGCACGTGAGAGGTTGCGCGTGAAGTGCTGGCCATATAGGATAGGATTACAGAGTATGGATGGCTATGAGGCTTCTTCGCGTAATACCAGTGTAACCTCCGTACATTAATCCGAGTTGGATATACGTCCAGACCAGTTGCACGTCTTGGAGTAAGTTCAAGGCTTTTAAAATCTGGTGATGATATTTCGTAGGTATGTTGACTCTTAAGTACGTTGTTCACCCTTTTCAGGGTGTAGATTTCAGGCGTCATGTGACCCCAAGATCACCCGAAAATCCAGTCTCCTGCAGGGCCACGCTGGTTCTATCTGCGCCACCTGCGATCCTCAAGTGGGTAAGAGAGTGGCCTGTCCAAAAGTACTTGACAGAAACGGGAAACAAGGTCGTAGGGATGAGCGAGTGGATACAAAGGGAATGCCAACCTAGACGAATGCAGACTTATTTTTCGATCGCCAAGAGGATCTAATTCGTGCTAAGCACGATGGCATCGTGCCACTTTTATCTGGGGTCCTGCCACATGATAAAGCTGCACCTCCCTGATGCAACTTGGGACGAAAACGGTAGCTGTGCTGCTTCTGAGCTGCTGCACGACTGCAGTTGGGAGAAGCTGTCGGTCGTTGCGAGCTAAACGAACCTCGGTTGCTTTGTGCTCCAGCTCCTTCAGCCTCGGATCACGCTCATACGTGTACAGCAGGAGATATGCAGGCTACCACGAGCACAAGCCATATCTACCACCGGACGGTGTGCTGGTCAATAGGCCCACCATGGTCTTCTGCGATCCTTCGCTCCAAAACCAAGGCCGAATAGGAATGCCGGCTCGTCGACAAAAGTTCAACATCTACCATATTGAGCAGCCCAATCCACAATGTGGAGACATATTAGCCCCATTGCGTCTGCTAATTCTGGGTGTACAAGCCATGGCCGCCGTATGTAAAGATGCGCCCTTCCCTTACTTTCTTCTTCGGTCTGTTGTAGGATGCAGTCTATAACTCGACCGTTGGCCACTTGACCTTTCCGTGCCCAAAGCTGCCTGGCAGATCCTGTACCGGCACACAACCCCAAGTCTTTGTTACGATGTCGCCATTCGCAGCCGTGGCAGGCGTCCTGATAGCCCTGTTGTCGCTCGTCTCGGCCGTCTACGGGACCGCCTGTGACTTTGACGGCGGCTACGCGCTGCGCAACCCGACGGGCTGTCCCAGCAACACGACCGAGTGCGGCGGAGGCCACGAGGCCCGATGCTGTCCGGATGCACTCCACTGTTGGGAGAATGACTCGGCGTACTGCTGTCCCAGCGCAGACGTGGACTGCTGGGATGACCTGCAGAACGTGCCGCAGGTAAGCTGGACCGGAGCCGCAAGCCGGGGTGATCCTGGGGGCGTTGGCGCTGACCATGCGGCCGGCAGTGTCCCCTGACCGACTGGACGATGTGGGCGACCGGCAGTGCGGTCAACGGGTCCTGGTGCTGTGAGAGCGATGAGTTTGGCCTGTCCATCTCCGGTCAGGGCGTCGGCTGCACCGACTACGGCTCGACACTGACCTCGGGCGAGACCACCGCGACCCAGATCACGACCGCCTCGACCAACTGCACGACCGTGTCGACCTCGACGGCCACTGGGCTCACGACCTCCACGTCGTCATCAGCCCGGCCCGGCTCCACGACCGGCTCGAGCCAGGGCACAGCCACGGCCACAGCGGCCATCACCACCGGCAGCAAGACATCGTCCGGCAGCTCCATCAGCGGCGGCGCCATTGCGGGCATCGTCGTGGGCGTCGTCGTGGGCGTCGCCCTTGTCGTCGTGGCCGCCTGGGCCGTCTGGAGGCGAAAGCGGAGACAGGCACCCAACCAGCCCGAAGCCGCCATGGCTGCCACCAATACCCCCGGTTTCAGCCCTTCGCCCATGTCCCCTGCTTCTGTGCCCGTCCCGGTCGGGAGCCCTCCTGTCGAGCTGAAGGGCACACCTCACCCAGACGAACCGCCAGCTGCTGCCGAGCTGAAAGGAACACCCCACCCCGACGATCCTGCTGCTGCTGCTGAGCTGGGCGGCGCACCGCACCCCAACGCGTATCCGGCTCCGGTCGAGCTGCCGGCCGGTGACATTGCAGAGCTGCCAGCCGAATACCACCGCTGATCGCTGTGCTGAACTGCTGGACTTGGCTTTCGCTTCTCTGCGACGATTTCTTCCATATGTAGGAAAATAGATTGCGAATAATGGCCCTCATACAGAACAGAGCTTGACGACTCAGAATCAGCCTATTTAATTGTAATACACCCGAACACTGGCCGTGACTGGCAGACGTTGTTGCGTAGTTTTGTATATTTGCATAGATAATGTGATATGTCAAGGCAGGAGCGTTGACGATACGCTTTCCCGTGTTCTGGGTTACGTCAGCAAGGGAATGAATTCTAGATCTGCTCCATGATTAACTGGGAACCACTGTTCGTCATCCGCAGACACCAACCCGTTCAACAAAGGCAATCCACCGCCGCTTCCCCGCGTCCAAGCAGAGCACCATAAGAGATGCTATTCCAGCGCCCGCCATTCGCTCACAGGCTCTTACCCCATATTGCTACGGGACCACGGGACCTAAGATGCGGGGAAGGCCTGCTCCTTTCTCTGACAACACGGCTGCTGTTCCTGTGCGTCTCGGGCATTTCTCGGGGAGAGGTTGTCTTGTTTGCTTTGCCCTGACTCCTGCCGCTCCGGCTTTCGAATGGCGTGTGGGTGGGGTTCAAACCCCGAGAGCAACTCATGTTGATACCACATGACACTGCGTGAGTTGTATTGTGCTGTTGAGCAAGACGACGCCCATTCCTCGCAGCTGCTGCGCGACAACTCTCAAGCGTGCGTACGTGTGTGCGTAGAATATTTGTAATCGCTGAGGGCACCATGAACCTTTGTGCTGTAGCTTGATTTTCAAAGGCCGAGATCAGGCGCTACGGACCACTGGAATCG